>VZTD01004105.1:80845-491246 GCA_013397725.1 Rhagologus leucostigma
TTTTTTTTCAAAAGTGCTTTTCAGTGAAACTGTTCACGTTCAAGGATTTGATCAAGTGAGAGGGTACCACCACACGGGGGGAGGAGCCCCGAGCCTTGCCAAGCCGCCGCCGCCGCTGAAATACACCGCCGAGTCACCCGCCGCGCCGCGCCGCCGGGGGCCGGGAGCGGGGCCGGGGGCGGGAGCGGGACACCGCGCTGCACCGAATCAGCTGGAGCATCACCCAGCCTTTTCTCCTGATTTGGTATGTGTGCTCCTGGCCGAGACAAAGCAGCCGTCATTCCCCGCTTCTCCTGGTGTATGTGTACACAGACTCGCCTTTACAGCGGTGTGGGTACTCCTCGCCCTGTGTGTGTGCGTGTACAAAGGCTGGATGTCAGCCACGGGTAAGGGGGCACAAGGGAACGCAGCTGGGATGAGCGGCTCTTGGGTGCCTCCCGTGTGTAACAGCGTACCCACGGACTCGGGCCATCCAGCAGCATCCCTCCAGAGCCGGCTCCGTGCGTGTGGATGTGCCCGTCCCAAGCGCAGCCTCCCGGCCGTGGGAACTCACGCGTGTGCGTGGGCATCCCAGCAACCTTGCCATCGTCCAGCAAGGGAGACTAGCAGGATTTGTGTGGGGCCGGTAAAGAAGAGAGGGCAGTATCTGCAGGCAGCTCCCTGCAGCAGCATCTCGGGACTGTGTCGGGAGAAGGAGCGAGGGGGATGTATTTCTTTAGGTCACGGCAGTGCAGCGCTCCCGCTCCCATGGCACGGATGCATTTCCCCTGGCCAGGACACCTGTTTCCTGCTGGCAAAGCTCAAGAAGCCTTTGCAGCTTCAGCCCCCGGACAAGGTGTGAGTAATGGCAGGGTGCGAAGGGGAGAGGGAGGCTGCCGCCTCCCGCGGCTGAGGGGCGTCCCCGTGGGTCGCCCTTGTCATCTCCATCTGTGCCAGTGCCACGTCCCTCCGGACCGATTCATTGCAGCAACACGTCGGCACTTTCTCTTCTGATCAAACCCACGGTCGACCTTCTCCCGTTCTGCTCCTCCCTTTGAAAAGTGTCGATAATTAGCGATTTTTTAATCGTCCCACCCTCCCACTTCCCGCATCTGCCATTCTTTGCCGTCCAAGGACGGATCCACCAACTACACGGCTCTGTCCGCGGTCTCCCCCCTCCCCACCGCCAGGCCCGGTGCGGGGGCGGCTCAACAGTTTCTCCCGCCTATCGCGGGTCTCCCAGCCCGGCAGGGAGCGGCAGGAGCGGGGGACAGAGGCAGGACCGGAGGTGGCACTGCCCGCACTGGGGAGCGGGGAGGTTTCTGGCCAGCTGCTGCGCGGCGCTTGGTCAGCACCCGCTGCAGAGCGCCCGGCTCGGGATGGGGGGATCCGTGCAGCCCGGCTGCCGCCGGGAGAGCGAGGAGAGAGCAGGGGGAGGGAAGAGGGGCTGCACACATCGCCGCCTGTTGCAAACGGGGGAGCGGTCGCTAAAGGGCTGCCCCGCGGGAGTGGGAAGCGGGGCCGGGGTGGCAGGCGGTGCGCACAGAACAGCGCTGACAGCCTCGGGAAGGCGGCGGGGGCCCTACCCACAGACACGGCCCCTTATTAGCCACAATTCCCGACGCAGAGAGTGGGAGGTGGGGGTAGGGGAAGCGAATCACCCACTCCCAACGCAACGGATGGTATTCCTGGCTTGGAATCGGCTCCCTTTTGTACTGTGCTGCCAAAATGTTTAGATGACATTTTATTTGTGTGGGAGCAGTGACGTGGGCCTGAGCCAGAGCTGCTCCATAAAACCTCAGGCAAGGGGATTTTACAAATTGCACACACTCGTGGCAGGTGCTACCCTGCACGCACAGGGACACGCCAGCCCCGAGGCTGCACGCTGCTGCTGCTTGTAAGCAAACAGCACGGTGTGGGGAACAGGAAGGACCCCACTGCCCCCCAAACTCGACTGCTGCAGGAACAGAGTCCCCAGGCATGTGGCACTAGCAGCACGCGTGCCACCCCAGTGTCTTGCCATTGCCGTGCACTGTGAGGGGAGGCACTGCCCACCTAATGCCATTCTCTAGCAGTGAGGCTGCAGCTGTGCCAGGCACAACTTGTTCTTAAATTATAATCAAAGTTTCTGCAGTCCCCCTGGACCCAGCAGCAGCTCACTACTGCTCCTGAAGATCTCTGCACATCCAGAGTATCCCAGGCACCGCAGAGTAAAAGCTACTGTGGTGCTAGCAATTGCCACTAGTTAGCCAGTCCCCTGCAGTGCAGTCTACCCAGTCCCATTTATCCTCTCAGCCTTGCTGGACACTTATTAAGACCTAGTCCTTGTTCAGATCCTGATCCGTCACTCCTTTGTGCAGCAGCATCCTTGACTTCATGGCCAAAGCCTACCACACCAAGACAGGACTTGTGGACACACCTCATTTCACAAATCTGGCAGCACAAGGCATTTCTCTGTGTCCACCACATCGCTCTTTGTCACCACAAGAGCCCATCTGTGCTGGACATGGCACAGAATGTGATGGTGAACACTTCCATGAAGCCTAACACTTTATTTAGGACAGTACTTTCACCACTCCAATAGCAGGTGTTTTCTACCCTGCAGGCTGAGGAGCCATTGCTTGCAATCACCTTCTGTGTGAATGTCATCCACACCTACCACACTCAGAGATAGTCCCAGACATTCCGTGCAAACTATGTCAGTGAGATTACCCCAAGCCCTCATTTCTCAGACAGACACCCACAGGAAGCTCTGGGGTTTCTAAAGCAAATTCCAAAATGCCTTCACCAGTGCCTGCTTGCTACTGTCAAATAATAGGATTCACAGCTGGAGGAGTCCCACTGATGATGTGGGACCGCGTACTAGGATCTCCCCGCTCTGCGTCTCCCTCTCCTTAGCAGAGGCGGCCGTGCCAAAGACAGCGGCAGCAGTGCTAGTATCTTTCTTTCCCTAGGAAACAAAGGTAATGTGAGCAACATCCCCATCTCCTGCACGATTCGCGAACTGCGTGCCCGTCCCCAGCACACAGAAAGAGGGGCTTTTCCAGGAAAGGGGCTTTTGTACCATCCCTGTTGCAGGAATAACAGATTTGCTTCAAAACCTGGCCTCTTGCATGACAGGGTGACAGTGAGGTTGTCATCTGACAACCCTAGATTTGCACAGTCTATATCCAAGAATAGAAATGGAATAGTTCAACACAGTATCCATTACAGGCTGTTTTAATCCCTGATCTAATCCATTATGAGCTGCTTTAATCCCCACCCAGCTGCAAACACCCATTCAAAGAAGCAGGGGTTGGTGTTGTGTTCTGTTGGACCATGTTGATTTTTAATTGATGAAAGACAACCATATGCCCTAACACCAGGCAATGCAGAGGATTTCTAAGCAAGTAAGTAAATGTTCCGGAAGGCAAATTGTGGCACAAATACAAAGTAGCAGAACATGCCTATAACCAAGGGGGAGCTGAGTTCAGTTAAGGAGAGAAAAGCAATTGGGGGAGTTAAGTTTGTTTGGAGGGGATGATTCGGATGGAAGAAGACTAATGACACTATCTAAAGAAAGAAACAAATAGAGCCTGGCAATTGCCAAAGCCTTCAAAAGAAGCGTTGATTATTTGGGGTTTTCTTTTATTTTTTTTCCTATTCTGTGACATTCATTTGAGGAAAAAAAATTATGAGGTGTTAACTCCTATCACACATATCAATAACTTCACCATCACTGCATCCACTGTTGATTGTAAACCTGCTTCCCAGTACCCCAACCTTTCTGTTTTACCCAGCTCCATGTCCCTTCTCCTCCTGCAGGATGGCACACACCCAGACCTCCCTGGAGGCCCAGAGCGTGTCTCCCAGTCACTATCACCCCAGTAAATTTCTGAGTGGGAGCTGGAACATGAAAGTAAGGAGGGAGAGTTAGGAAAGAGATCATAAGAGGAAAATTTAGAGAGGGGGGAAAGAAATTAATTTCCCAGCTACACTGCACTCTTTTCACACACTCATATCCTCCCCTGAAGGTCTCCTGCACTACTTAAGCCCTCCCAAGGGAGGAAACCCCACACGTACTAAAAGAAAAATCAGTGCTTGCTCCAGTTAACTTTAACCTATATATCATGTGTGAGACCAGTCACTGGAAAACAAAGCATCTCTGTGATAATTCTGTCTTGTTTACCAAGCAAAAGCCTGAATCTACCTAAACAAAAATCATTAAAAGCTGAAGTGTCCCTATATCCTCAGACAAAATATCACCTGCAGGCAGGGCCTCCATCATTTTTGCTGGTGCAGTACTGCTCCCACTGTGGGACAGATTCTCCCTGGGCACAGCCAGCCAGGGCGTGCAGCAGACAGTCTGGCTCTGAAGCACAGCAGGCCCACGGCACTGACAGACTTGCTGCAAAGCTCCTGAGCAGGGGCTGCAGAAAACACTGTGCAGATGCTGCAAGAGGGAGTCTGGTTCCTGCACTGAATGGTGAAGTGGGAGTCCAGCAGCCCAGCACAGCAGCAAGAAACACAGGTACCACGTAGCAGCACACCCTGGGAGGTGTTTTACACAGCCCGGATCATGGGACAATGGTGAGACTACTTAATCCCAGCTGATCTTGGAACAGGCTCATCACAAGTAGTGGATCCCCTCACTGCATCACAGCACCACTATCTCTTTGATCAACACCACTGACACAATGCCCCAGAGCAGGAGAGGGAGCCACAGGCCACAGTGGGACTGCGGCAGGGAGAGCCTTAGTAGAGTGAAGAACCACTTCTGAGAATCTCGCCTCAGGCTCAGAACTTCACCAGCATGAGCAGATGTCATGCCAGGTTTGGTGACCAACCTGACTGCATCCCTCCTTTTGATTTTATCTATCTGAACACCATATCTATGGGAGACAAAAGAGCCCCTTTCATTGAGGCGTGCTTGGACAGCTACACTATCTTCACCCACTGAAAAGGCTGCCCGAAAGGTGCACAACCTGCACAGTGCAGGTAAGAGACTTGGTGAGACACAGAGCAGGCAGAGGTGTTTTCAGTTATCCAGGGAAATTCAGCAGGTTTTAAATCGTGTTTCTAGTTAAGGTTGGGTTCTGTTGTTCATCCTAAAGCCAAGATAAGAAAATCCCCTTCTGCTGATGATCAGCATCATCAGGAATGCCAAAAAGCTTATCAGAATGAAATGAGTGCACAGATTTGCAGCATATACAAAGATAAGTTGTGCAGCACATAAGTTCACTGTGTTGAATTCACTGTATATTGAAGGTTCCATATATTTTTATCTCAGACACCCCAGTCAGAAATACAGGATCCCCTGTCTCCTAGATTTCAAATCATCCAGGACCACAGTAAGACACTGGATTTTCAGAAGCATTTGCCAAGTTTTTGAAAATACGCTCCTTAGCATCACTTAGAGAGCTCTGGATCAGGACATTTAAACCTTCAGCCCCTCTTTGTTTTCTGAATTCAATGAGCTAATATAAAAGTTGGGTCCAACTATGCTGCATGTAATGAAGAGAGGCAGAATCATGGCTTAAGTTGTCACAATATCTAAGAATACTCTATGAGTAGTGAGATTACCCCAATTGGAAAATATCTGATTAAAACCAGAAATGTGCCTAACAGTCATATGACCATTGATTCAGAAAGACTAAATGACCCTCATCTCCCTTCCTGTCCCAAGGTGTGCCTCGGTCTAGCAGGTTCCATGAAAAAAAGGAATCCTCCTTACTGTTATAAATTTCGTGCACCTCTCATCAGCTTTTCATTTCTGGTTGTTAATGAAGCCTCATGCCTAAGAGAGTTTAGGATTGGCTTTATAGCTGCCAAAGGGCAGAGTGCAAATACTGCCTTGCTGTGAAAACACAATCCTTCTGAACATGAAGCATCCCCTATGCTTGTTCCATTCCTGCAGAAACAAGACAGAAAAATGACATAAAGCACCTTTTCCCACCCCACAGAGCATACACTGGGAGAACGAGGCTGATATGGTCAGTGATACAGCAACAGTTCTCTCTCTGACCATGTTCCCTCTCCAGGCACCTTTCTCTGTTTTTTATCCTCCTCCAGACAAAACTTTCCCACTTCCACTCTTCCCTTCCCCTAAGTTTGAGATAGACTCAGAAGGGGAAGGAGCTGGTATTGTTTCTCCTCTACTCAAGCTAAATACAGAGTGATTTCTCTGTGTGTGAGTGCACAAAGGCAGAATTTTCTTAGCAAGCTAGAGAGAGACAAGTCTGGCAGCAACCCCAGCTTTGATGGCGGGACTTCATAGGAGGATGTTCAACCTGCAACAGCTTGGTGCTGTTTTCTCTCCCACAACAAACACCACCTTTTAAGATTCTCACCCATGGCTATTTCCTTCCCTTCTTTTAAGAAGAACCCCAAACAAGACAAAAATTGAACTACAGTACTGAGGAATGACTTTATACTAGTCAACATGAAGGGAAGGTTGTATACTTAACAAGGAAGAAACAAACCAAAAAGGAAATAAAGAGAAATAACACAAAACTACAGCAGTAGGCAGCTGGCTGTAGGCAGGTGTTTCTTACCAAGCCAGTGCTGGCAGTCCCCAGATCTCCTGTGCACTGAATCAGCAATAACTAACTCCTAAAAGGAGTCAGGTTAAATCAAATATCATGTAAACAGAGTTTAAAACATTCTGAAAGGGGGAGTCTTGGGCAAATGTGTGCTCCCAGCACCTACAAGACAGGAAGTAGGACAGAATTAAGTGGCAGCTTTTACAGCCTTTGCTAGACTGTCTTGGCCAATAGCTTCAACTCACAGGTGACCAACTGAAGTTTCACACCACCAAAGGAAATCAGGAAAGATAACACCGGCCCCATGAAGAGAATACCATGCAGCCCGCACACAGTGTAATGAAGTCTGGCTGGCAAAGGCCAGGCATCACAGCTGTATGTATTTCCATTATAAAAATGCCAATTACTAAATTAATAATAATTTAAACTTTAGCAACGCCTAGAGCTACTGTCAGGCTCCAGGGGAAGGCCTGCAAATGCAGCAAAGAGACAATCCCCTCTCTGAGGTTTAGATTATGACTTGAAGACAACACACAAGTTCCCTGCCTTCAAGACAGACTGAAAATGAGAACAGTTAAGGAGACTGTTCTTCACGGAATAAAAATGTACTGGGGAAAATCAGGGGAAGGAGGAGGAAAAACCTGCACAGGGATTTTTTGCAATGCAAAACCTGGTGCAGGCAAAGGGTGGAGAGGCCAAAAACCTGAAGGTTTTGGGAAGGTTCAAGGGAACCTCTTCCCTTGAAAGACCACCTGACCACAACATTTGTTACTCCAACACAGAGTGTATTTATTCTGTGTTCTACCATGTGATTTAAAAGCTTTCGTCTTTTGTTGGTGGTTTAAATCTATTCCTCAGCTTTGTTGCAAATGTCCAGGTTCCAGTGCAGTACTGCAGAGACCACTCTTGTCTCTGTCTCTTCTCCCTTTTCTGAATCTGCCCAACACTTGGCAATTTTAGAGGTACTTACAAGCAGAAGAACAATCTCAAAAGGGTTAAAATTCAGGGATACAAATGAAAATGCAATTAATAAGTCTGCTACATAAAAGATCCTCATGCTCATAATGCAAACGGCAAAGGCTGAGCATTTTTCTTTGGGCTTCCTCTACTCCATTGCTGCAATAACGCACGGAAATATCGTTAGCATTGATTTGCCGCGAGGTACATGTACTACATCTGCAAGCTAACAGGGGAAATGGAGGGAGTCTCTCTCCTTGAAAGGCTGGAATTACTTAATTATCCAAGGAAAATGACATGCAGATTTAACAGCACAGGGAAGGGTTAGGACTCGCTTCCCCCATTCCCAAAGAATACAGAACAACACTTCTCTGCTACGTGATCTCCATGCAAAGCAAACACTCCTGGTTTGTTATTATTAATTACCCAGCTCCTATTCACTGGAATTCAGAGGTGTTGATACTTCGCATCACCCCCAGCTATGCTTGCAATTCATAAATCATACTGAGAGGAGTTGCCAGGAGAGGAGAGGAAATACTAAAGGAAACTTGCAAGCATCTCTGAATAGGCAGCTGCTGCTCAAAGAGGCTGCATCCTCTGCACAGAGTCAGATGTAAACCAGCATTAGTGTTAGGAGACAGCAAGAGACGTGCCAAATGTGGGCAGGCAAGACAAAGAAACAATGCATTCAGACAGCAAAGGTAAAGGAAAGCAGATGGCTCTGGGGATTAACCTTTCATCTTCACATCCACAGGTTTGATCAGATCAGATGGTCTGATAAAACCTTAAAGGCTCTGTTATGATTATTAATCTGGAAGTGGTTGACTGTAGTCCAAACAGAGAGAAAGGTGATAGTTCTAGTGGTCAAACCAGCAGACTTCCCTTCCCCTGGGATTTAAAACCTCTATCCCATTTTCCCATTTGTAAAATAGTTCTGAAATTGCCTCACCATTTCAAAGGCAAAGTTCTGAACAGGGTTTTGGCCATCTCACACCTCCTACCCCTTTATACTGATATACATTCCACAGAAAGCATCCACTCTCTTGCTCTTCACAGTGGCTGTGCCAAAACTATTGCTTCTTTTTAGAGGGGTGTCCTTTTTAAAGAAGTGAGAAACATAAGTTTGATACCCAAGGGATTTCTCTCAGGCCATTTACGAGACTGACACACCTTGTTATTGACCCCACTCATTTGCCCTCTGGCTGGCAACAGGACAACAGTAATCTGATCTGGATGAAAAAAAAACAAGTTGGGAGCATCTTATCCCAAGACAGAACATGCTCTCCATTCACACGCTTGGCTTTTTGGGTTGGTTTCCCACCCCAACTCCTTTTCAAAAATCATTTCAAAGTTACAAGCAGTTGATCCTTGAAAGCAAGGTTTGTTGGAAGAGAATGGCAGCTTCTCATAGGTCTTGCAAGGTACCTCGAGGAAAAAGAGAAACTTAAAGGCACACAAGCCCTTCATTTGGCTACACAGAGTCTCAAGTTCCATTTTCTTATTTTGAGGGAAGGAAAGGTTTTTCTCCTCTTTCCTCCTTTCTACATTTTGCAGTTTAACCCAGAGAAACTAAAGATTTTAGGTTGCTTTGTTCTTTTCACGTTGTGGAGTGTGTGTGTTTTCCCTTTCCTCACAGTACACTTCTTCAATACTTTTTCAGCTCTGAAAGCTTTACAATGTGGCAAAAGAAACAATGAAAGTAACACAGAAACAGAACAAGAAATCAGCTGGAAGTTATTCATTCCAGTATTCTATAATATACTGAAGGGAAAACAGGACAAAACGGGGTTAAAATATCATCTTCAAAGAGCACTGATCTGAAATTCTGAAATACTGAGACTTCTGGTCTCAGTGAAAATCTGAGAAAGGAAAGACAAAAAATAAATCACAAATACCTTAACAAAGATAACGTTCTCTTTAAATCTTTGATTTTTTTTTTTTAAACAGGGTTTTTTATTAAATGAAACCCTGAACTATTGTGTAAATTTTAGAAATAGCAGATTCAGCCTGACACTTTGCTTTCCACAAGTGGATTTCTCATTATTACCATAATAGCATTTTTGTGTTGCAATTAACTTTTCCCATCCCAGACTGAACAGAATATTTCTTACTCCTCCTGCTAGACTTTCCCCTCTACTCTCTTCATCACTCAATTACCAGCACAAGAGATTCAGAAGTACTTTAAACTAGCAATTAAAGAGTCTTCCCTGCTTAGGTCTCTCATTGAGGCCCACCTTTATCACACTAGTAGACACAGGAGGGAGCTCAAGCAACCTCATTCACACTGAGGTTACACGTCTCCCTGCAGCAGCTGAAGTGATTTAATACCTCTAATTCTCAATTCAGGGTTCCTTTAGGTCTTGGACTTAGATTTCCACACCTGCTAGAATAGAAGTCTCCTTTTTTAGGTAGAAAAACAACTGATATGTGCCCCCTGCACACCAGAAAAAGAAAAATCTGTAGCAGTGTTGGCTGAGCTGAGACCAGAGGGATGAAATCTTTGCTTGCCAGATTTGGCAGTTGCAGAGGTGGCTGCACACACACCTGCAATGTAACACTGTTCTTGGTACTCCCAGCTGAACCTTCAGCTGCCTTTTATGTTTGCTCTTCCTCGTCTATTTCTTTCTCCTTGCTACACCTCACAAAGAAAGCCGTATGACTTCCTCTTCTTTAGCCTCCTCCCATTCTGCCTAAGCTGGAAGTCCATGGGTGCAGCAAAAGACATCTCCTGGGGAACAGGGAGCAGGACTTCCTTCTCTTCAGAGGCTTTTTTTATTTGTGTAGCCACCAAGGCAAAGCCCTTGAAAGTAATGCTCATTTACCCTTCATATTCCTTTCTACAACAGATTTCATCCCCCGTATTTTGTCTCCCTTTCCCATTGCTCTTCAGGGAATATTTCATAGAATCATAAAATGGTTTGGATGGGAAGAGACCTTTGAAGGTCATCTGATTCCAAACTGCCTGGCATGGGCAGGGACACTTTTCATTAGACCAGATTGCTCAGAGTTCCACCCAACCTGGCCTGGAACACTTCCAATTACGAGGCATGCACAGCTTCCCTGGGGAACCTTGTCAGTGTCTCACCACTTTCATCATAAAAAAATTGTTCTTTATGCTCAATACAAAATATTCTCTTTCAGTTTAAAACTGATGCCTTTTGTACTATCATTACAGGTCTTGGTAACGAATCTCTCCTTTCCTATTAATCCTCTTTATATACTGAAAGGCTGCAGTAAGGCCTCCCCAGAGCCTTCTCTTCTCCAGGATGAACAAACTCAACTCTTCAAGCCTTTTGTCACAGGAGAGGTGCTCCAGCCATCTGATCACTTTTGCGGCCCTTCTCCAGACTCACTCCAATAGGTCCACGCCTTTCCTGGGCTGAGTGCTCCAGAGCTGGACACCGTATTCCAGGAGGGGTCTCAGACAGCAGAAATAAATAGGCAGAATCACCTCCCTCGACCTGCTGGCCATGTTCCTTTCTATGCAGGTTGGCTTTCTGGGCTGCAAGAATACATTACCATCTTATGTCTAGTTTTTCAGCACCAAAATAAAAGTATTTTAAACTGCTGCTTTAACCCAAGTTCCCAATCCTCATTAAAAATGAAGCAGTGCATGAGAATCCAAAATAATTCTTACAGGCACCTAAAATGAATTCACTAAAGGGAGAATCTACAGCCACAGCCCTCAGCAGCTACCATCACCTGTTTCCACATCACACACATGAGGTCAGGGAGCCCTGGAGGCAGTTGACATAATTAAATGAAGATTTTGATCGAATCACCTCAAAATCAAACAACCGTGAGCGGACACCAAGTGTTTGCTCTTCGGCCAGACTACAGCCAAAAAGAGCACATCATTTTACTTCGGCACATATTTCTACAAAGAATGGAGTAGGCACTGAGAGTGTGGCCTATTATTCTAGGTTTTCCTTCTTTCTCTAATATCAGCAGTGTCAGGTAAATTCCGGAGAGAAAGATAGTTTTGTTCTACCTTTTTCAAAAGAGGTTTTGGAGGATGTGATTATTTACTGTATTGCTTTGCAGTCCTCACACTACGAAACCCAGCTTAGGCATTATCTTTGCACACCAGAGCAATAGTGCTCTGTAACAGCTGCAGCACCAAGAATGAACCTGGATGCATTAGAAGAGCCTCGCAGAAATCACATGTCCAAGAGGACTTCATTAGATGTAAGGAAGATTATTGACTGTTATCTTCTTCCTTATTTCCCTAATTTCTACTGCTCAGGATTGATGCAGGGATGTGATTATTAGCAACCTTCTTGTTGGGATACACTGGCTGTCCTCTTTCCAGTTAAATCCATACAGAAGTCCCCAGCTGGTGCATTATCTTTCAGGCTTCTCATCATTTGCAAGGAGAGATCACCCTCCATTTGAGAGAAAAAAAGAACAAAACTGGCTTCATTTAATTTTTCATTTCTCCATTTTCCTTATATGTAAAGGCACAGTTTTCTAAAAGGCCTGTTTTTCTGCATTGAGATGGTGTACTTTACATCCCTGAAGAGAACAGACATTCCACATTACCATCTGAGCAGACTCAGTGGGGTATCGGAGTGCAGAATTCTCAGTCTGCTCCTCCGCCTCATTCATTACTGAACAAATACCTCCACAATGAACCAGGGAGTTGGCAACCCCATCTGCTCTGAATATACCCTGCCACGAGAGGAACCAACAGAATGTGTATGACTTTCTTGTCCCCTTCTTCCAGCAGATCCCAGAGGGCTTCGCAAACTGTATAAGTCTTGAAGGAAAATGCAGGTTATACATTGATTTTTTAAAATTATTTAAAGGATGTAAAGTTAGAACAGGCTCAGATGGGCAACTATGATAGTATCAATGGCAAAATTAGCTAAAGAGCCCAGAAATCTTGATGCTGCTCTGCCTTCTGGTCAGGTTTTCTGCACCTTAAATTCATTTCACTCACTGCTCTGAAAGTTACTTATTTTTGACAGGGACTGCACTTTACCTCTAAAGGGAGTTTCTCTTTATTTGTATGCTCCCTTTCCCAATTCTACTGCCTTGGAAGTCTTATTCTGTCCCAGACGTGCATATTGGCTTTCCACAACCCTCCTCACTCGCATGGTACATTTATCTATTCTTTCTGAGGCTGAAGGACATAGGTGCCTGCAGGAGTAGCATTTATGCTGGTTTGCATAGCAATGACTATAAAAGTGTACTCAGAAAAAGTGCAATCAGCAATTCCTTGCCAATATCTCCCAAGGGGAGCAGTATTAAAGCCTATATTGTTACAATAGTCTCACTAACAAAAGGGTCTCATACTGGAAGCATCTTTTTTTAAATATCTGAGCACTGCTATTTCAATAGAAGCTCCAGTCCTGACCTAGAGACACTGAAGACGCAAACATCCAGGATAGAGTGTGAAAATCAAGCTGTTTCATGGCTACACAGTTCTCTACCACACAAACCCATCCCCAGCCCCTGCTCAGCCTTGTTCACAGAGAGAAGTTCACTTATCTCTTCAGAGACAACACATTCAGACATGCAAACCCTTGATAAACCCAGCAGAGACTGATGCACTCCATTTCCTTGTAGAATGCTCGGGGCACCTGCCCTGCCTCCCCCCCCATTTGACTGTCACCACAAGAGTCACAAGGGAAGAGCAGTTCTCTCACAGCCACAACAGCAGGGATATATCTGCCACCTGACTTTAACTGTTTTCTTTCTTACAGGGAAGAGATAATGCAAGGGAACCTGAGGAAGGTGAAGAAAGAGGTGCAAAGAGGAGGTATGTCTTTACTGGTGATCAGAAGCGTGAAACTGCTCATTTGGTGCTTCTTTCCTCTTCTTTCCCCTCCCTAAGATTTTCTTTCAAACAACATGCCCAGATGTTGTCTACTTTTTCCTAGCTATTTTTTGTTGGTCTATTTTGTTTCTCTAGAAGAGGAAATAAAGGTGTATATTTTCAGCTAAACTATACTAGTTGTTGAGTGTTTTGCACTGTTTTTAGCAGAAAGGCTAAATGTTTATTAGAAAATATTTTGACAAAGAGGAAAGTAATTTCCAGCTAGGTCTAGCTGTAGGAAAGGTGAACAAGGCTCACTGAGTCTGTAACTGTATCAAAGGTTTAAAAAGTGACAATTTAAAATCTAATCCCAGAGCCCTTGCATGAGTGGTCCTATTAAATGGAGAACAAATTTACTTTTTGCCTTCAGATTTATACTGGGTTGTCAATATAAGCAAATGAGAATGAAAGAAATTCAGAACCACAGCCTGTTCTAAGCTGCACCACTTCAAAGAAACTCTCCAGGAGTCAAAGGATGTGCTTTTAATTAGCACTGGAAACACATAGAATTGAATCAAGAAGATACACTTTTTAAGTTAATGAAGGTGGTATCATTTATACACTCTAGTATCTCTGAATCATACAAAACATTTCAAAGACAAAAGTTAGGATGCCTCCATTATGCATAGTAACTTCTAGGTATGCACTCACCTTCCTTTAGTTACTGAGATTTAATCAAACAGCTTCTCTAGGTCATTCTACCTGAACATTGCATTTGGTATCCCTGAGTCTCGGTGACGTCTGTGTGTGAGCATCAAAAAATGATTGCTCAATTCTCAATATTCCACCACTTGTGATATTTCCGAAGTAAACAACTCTTCCTCCATTGGGAAATAATATCTAGGCTAAAATCAAATTGTGATGTACTAAAAGAAAGCTAGCCTCCTCCATATTAATCTTAAAACATTTATGATAGATCAAGGCATTGAATTTCCAGATCTAATGAGACCTGTGTGCTCTGAGACAACTCCTCAATTTATAAGGGAGGAGAGTAGGTTTCACCACTCCTTGGGCACCTGGCTCAGAAAATCCTTCTCGTATTGTGTAATTGCAAAAATGGAAGCCAAATCATTGTTTTGTCGGTCCTGTCTATGCTAAATCAGCTTAAATCCCCTGTAAAGCCTCCTTAGTACGGACACAAATTACAATCACACTATGACACCCTAAGCAATGAACAGGGAACTGGTCTGTGTGAAAATAAGACCTGCTGAGTGACTCTCCCTTGTGAAAATCTGGCTATTGATGACAAGAAGAGATAGAACACGACAGAAATTGTCTCTGAATCTTAGAAAATGTACTGGTGTGGGCAGAACAAGATGCTGACAATATTTTATTAAAGTGTAAAGTAAACCTAGCTTTCACATGATACAATCCTGAACTAAAGGTGGTCAGTGTTAGAGTGCATGTTGTATCCACATCTCCAGTCAAGTTTGTTTCTTACTGATAAATAACAATATTGAGGTAAGACCAGTGAAACCCAGAGCAGTAAGCACAGTCATGTTTTAAACAGACCAACAATTCCACTTGAGGATAAGATCCCACTACCCATGTGCTCAGTCCTTGAGAACAAAAGTAAATTAAGCCCAGGGTCAATCTGCCTGTAGTCCTCGTGCTTATTCCAGCCAACATTCACATTGTTCCTGCAAATCAGCACCTCACTTTAGCACCCCTCAGACCAATGCACTGAAAAGAGAGGTTCGTCCCTCTACAATCACTCTCCCAACCACACTGCACCCATTAACTACTCTGAGCGTTTCCAGATTTCCTCTTATTTCCTGTTTCCTCACTGGTTTCAATCCTGCATCACATATTCACAAAGCTCCTGTTAAGTTAACCTCAGAAAAAGGATCTTAGCCCAAAATTGAGTTTTCAACAGTTCTTAGCAGTGGCCTAAATTCAATTTCTTTGAGTAACTGTGAAAAAATTTTACCAAAAGCTCTTTTAGGCGTATCAGATAACGCCACTCCAACTCTGTATCGGCACTTTTCTCTGCACTGCACTTTGCCATCCTCTTTGCACTACAGATGCCATGTATATTACAAATAATAGGCAGACAGGATTCCTACACCATTTCTTTGAGCCTTTTTTCTCCCCCCGCACCAAAATACAGAGACAGCTGAACAGCACAAAGATGTTTATTCTCTCAGAAAGAGCAGCAGTGCTTAATATTGACTAATACTGGCTTGGCACAGGAACTCTGATTAACTCCTATCATGTTAAGTCACATTATTTGCAAATTGCCCCCATTTCCCTCCCTCAGCCTCTCCACCAAAAAAAACCCAAGAACATGCCACATATTCAAAGAAAAATGGTAGTATCAGTAAAGGAAAAAATTACAGAAGTTTCATTCTCACTTTTTGAAGGGCACATGTTTCTTCAGAGGCAGAGACGGTAAGGTTTTCATAATGTTTGCTGACCTGAAAAAAATATTGTATTTCCAGAAGTGTGAAGGAATTCTGTTCCATTAATTCATTTGCATTTCATCCCCCATAAGATTAGGAACATAACCCTTTCTGTCTCCCTTGTCAGCTGACATTCCACATCACAGCTAGGCTGAGGCCACTGTCATGCCCCATTAAGCATTAGTGGACTTCGCTCAGCCAATACAAGTATTTAAAAACTCGCTAGAAAACACATTAATCAAATGGACCTGCAGTTGTTTAAAATCAAAGTTTTTAAATGTACCATATTTAATACGCAATGGACTGTCAAGCACCTCCAGCATGCCAAACTGGCACAGCTCATTGCACCTCCTGGTTTATGAAAAACACACAGAAGCACAGCCCTTTTGACATGCCTATTTTCCCATATTTTTTTTACCTTAAAAAAATTCAAAGCTCAACTCTAAATATAGAAGAAACAGACAAAATTTAGTACAGAACATAACCTGAGCAGGATCATAAAGCCCATGTCAGATCACAGTATGACTTATTCACCTGTGTGGGAAAACTAATACATATATTCACATGCCCCATAAAATTTATGGCTCTCATTTTAAAACAAAGGTGACAAATACTTGTGCAATTTAGAAAATGGACCACTTTTCATGATTTAGCAGAGACACACGCAGCATACTGTGTTCCAATTACAAACTAAATGGCACGCATTCACTGGCAAATGGGAAACAGAAAATTATTTGCTTTGAATGTGTTGAATCATGAGAGAGAATTTGAAGTGGCACAGCACAGAAAACATCTCCAGCATGCATTTAATCCACACAGATCAATGCTTGAGGCTTCACACATGAATTAGTGACCAGCACAACATCAAATACTCCTGTCCCATGCCACAATAACAGCATTACACAGCCCAACAATAAAACATTCGTCCATTCATTCGCCTCTAGTTGCTCTGTGTTTGCTGTTGCTGGAAGCTCTCCAGAAAGATCTGTCACTTCTGAACTCATGTGTGTAATATGCAGGGCATGGCCTCACCTTTAATGTGACTGGCTGTGGCCAATTTAAAAGTCACATAAGAAAGATGGATAAAAACTCAAAGTTTAATGCTTGGAAGACTTGCAGTGTTTTTCCAGGGTGTGCCTCTCTTTCCTCCTTTACCCTCCTGCGGCATTGAAACAGCCCTGGGCAAGAGGCAGCAGAGTCAGGCTCTGATCTCTGTAGTACGGGAGGGTAAAATAGAGCAACTTTAAGCCAGTAACACAGGAAAGGCAATGGGTCCAGCACCTGTCCCTCGGAGGTCAAGAGCTACCAGAACACTGTTCCCGATTCATTTCTGGCTTATATTGCCCTAACTCCATGGCCTGTGAGAGAGCTGTAGCTAAATAACAGCTCCACTAAACTCAAGGTAGTTACTCAAAATTTATACCAGGAGCTGAATCTATCAAGGCACATCCAAAGCGTGTGGAGGTAAGAAGAACATATGTGATTACAGGAAAGGCAAACACAGCAAAATAGAGACTTAACTAGGTGAATAATGAAGAGAAAGCAGCACTCAGGTTGCTGTTCATACCCTTCTACTTCCATGCAAATGAAACAAACCTGAATGTTTGCCTGAACACGAGGGTAGGAAATGCCATTCATCACATTTACTCCTCATCCAGCACCAGCTCCATGGCTCCTCTTCCTGAAATGAGGTTTACAAAGGTGGTGAAACAAATACGTATCCTGCAGCTTGTGTTTCAAACAGGAAAAAGTGTGCCCACAAGCAAGGGAACTCACTTAGCTAATCCAATCCCCTGCAAACAGGAAAAACATGCACGGAGCCTTCTAGAAGAAAAAAGTAAAACAGTACATCATTAAAAAACCTTGCAGAGTCAGGAAGAGGCTGGAATAATTCCACTGTCCTTTCTTGTCTCATTTGAACTGAGTACAACAAGGGCCTGAGGCAGAGCTACCAGCCAGAAGCACACCTCAGCAACACAAACCTGAGGAGAGATGCTGCAGAGGTGGACAGCTTGTGGAGATGTGGGACCTCACCACAGCAGCAGTGCAGTGTAGCCCTCAGGTGTGAGGGAGAGACATTGCTCACTGGACTGATGAATACAGGCACATACACAAGATAATTTGGGGGTGTTATCTAGTTCCATGTCTCCTTTCATTGACATCACTGGAGTTTGGAATCTGACAAATGAGATCAAGCTACCCAGGAATTCTATTCACTATTTCACCCCCAAGAAAAGGCTGGTACCAGCAACATCATAGGAAAACCCATTCCCTCAGCCCAAAGTTTTAAAGCTGTGCATCATTCTGAAGTGGAAGAATAGCGTCACAATGGTAAGAATCAAACCATACATACTGCTAAAAGGTGAAAAATTCAGCTTTGTATTATACATAATGTATATATACATTAAGAGTGATGGCATGTATTCCTTCAAATCCCAGTCTCTCCCAAGTTCTGAAAACAAAGTCCCAGACCTCCCTACATATTTTGACAGAAATGGCAAATCTCAGGAAAAAAAAAAAAAACAAAACCCAAAGATATCAAGGGGGCAACCTCAGTGCAAACCCAAGAAAGCCTCAGTCTTTTCCCTAGACTGCACTTTTCATTCATTTTGTCTTACAGCTCAGTACAAATTGCTGAGCTAAAGAATCTCCCAATTTCAAACATAAAAGCACAGAGTAACAAGGCCGTGGTCTGAAGGATCACTGCTTTGCCTTTCTCATACTCAGACAATCCTTGCTCTGTTCTGCACAGAGAAGGAAACTGTCCACCCTGTTCACACCACATCCTCTGGGACAGATGAGCACCCAACATATCGAAATGGCTTCCCCCAATACATTCCCTGAATTTTTAGTTATTTAAAAAGAACAACAGTAAACAAAAGCTCAATTGTGAGTACATCCTGAACTTAAAATCATCTAGAAAAGACCTTCCTTCATTCCCTGCTGTAGCTTTTTTCATCGCTGCCAGCTACACCGCAGTGCCCTAGGGTAAGTCACAAAATTTTCCATTCTTTTGAGACAGGAATAGTTCAACTTAGAGAAGGAGCCATTGTCCATATGACAAGATACGTGTACCTGATGTCAGCACTGAGTTTGGGAAATAGAAACCAAGTTGAGAGAGAAGAGGGAGAACTTCGCTGTAATACAAATGCACCCACATCAACACAATTTGGTTTAGTACTCTGGCAAGAATTCCTTACCGAGGTACTGAAAATGCACTTAAAGACCACATCACACCTGGGATTCTGTAATGTTGGATGTGATGCAGAGACTGTCACTGCCAAAAACTGTTTTCATACTAAGCAGACTGTACAAAGGGTAGGAAGAGAAATGAATAATTTGTAGCCATCAAACCAGCACTGTCTTAAAAGAGCTGGAGAGCAAATGCAGATTTTATTTTGTGCACAGAAGGAGCAGCAGGTATCAGACACAGTGCAAACTACCTGACAGCCTGTCTCATGCATCCGAGCTTAAAGAGCTCCATATTAGCATAGCACATGAACCAGCACACCAAGTTAAGAATAAGCATTACACATCACAGTCTTCACAGAATCATGTGGGGTTGTTGTGACTGAAGTCACAACAGTTCACCTTATTGAGTCTGATACAACTGGCACTTCAATCCAGCACATCCAGATCCCTCTGCCTTCCTACTCCCCAGGAGGTCAACACTCCTGCCCAACTTTGTGTTGTCTGTAAACGTAGTAAGAGTGCACTCAATCCCCTCATCCAGATCACTGAAAAGGATATTAAACAGGACTGGCCCCAGTACTGAGCCCTGGAGAGCACCAGCAGTGCCTGGCTGCCCACTAGGTGCAGCAGCATTCACCACCATGCCCTGGGCCCAGCCACACAGCCAGTGTTTTACCCAGTGAAGCGTATTCCCATCCCATCCATCTGCACACAGTTTCTCCAGGAGAATGCTGTGGGAGACAGTGTCAAACGCTTTACTAAACTGCAGGCAGACACATCCACAGCCTTTCCATCATCCACTAGGCAGGTCACCTTGTAACAAGAGAAAAGGTTGGTCAAGCAGGACCTGCATTTCCCAACCCCATGCTGGCTGGGGCTGATCCCCTGGTTGCTCCATATGTGCTGTGTGATGTCACTGCTCCATAACATTCCCCAACACCGAGGTCAGGGTCAGCAATGCTCCTTGCCACTAGCCCATACGTCTGATACCAGACCACATAGAACAAGGGCTGAACTCTTTCCTCAGACCAGAAAGGGACATGAATTCCCAGCTATCCAAACAAAAAACTCCAGTCTTAAATGCTCAGCTCTTACAGACTGATTTCTGATCCAACTTCAGTACTGTCAGGATTGTGGTGAGAGGATCACACTCCTCAGGATGACCCCTTTGACAGTGATCCTTGGAGTACAATCAGAGCAATCAGACAAACTGAGGAGCACGCTCTGTAAAGGCAGGGTATGCGAGGTGCTTTGCATCCATGCCAGGTCTAAGTCAGAAGCTCCCAGCGCTTGTGGTAGCAGGGGAGGCAGATTCTAGCAGCAGCAGGATGGGGATGCTGGGCTGGCTTTCCACCATAAGGACTATTTCTGTAATAGCATTTTCAGAAACTGCATCTTAGGAGGATGTTACAGCCTCCCTAGTAAGGAGGGAAAGGGAATATGACAAGAACCAAGTAAGTCTAGTCACATGTTCAAAGGCAGAGAATTACAGTCTATAGCTCGGATACAAAATGGTAACTCCAAGCCTCCAGCTGCCTTCCCTTCCCAGATGTTAGGAGGCATCTGCTATAAGCACGCACCTCTGTGGCTTGGTGTCAGCCATCACCAAAGGCTGGAGAGATGGTAGATCTACAAAGAAAGCAGAGACTCTAGGACCAGGATTTATGAAATTTCCCCTCCTTTTCTGGGGTTAAGGACCAGCATTATAGTCTGCTGAGAAGTCCAAAGGAGGAAAATTAATAATTTATGTAATTATTAATGATTTTAATTAACGCTGCTATTAGATTTGCTGACAATTGCGTGTCATACAGTTTAAAACTGGTTGTGGATCAAGTCAAGGGTAAATGCACACAATCTCCTCTGTGCCAGCCAGCCTCCTCCAGCTCCAAAGATTCCCATGTTACAAGGATCTCTCCATCACAGCTGCCACAAAACCACAGCCAGATGGAGCTGGGACAGCAACAGAAGGCAGGAGACTCTACAAGCACCATTTTCCTTGCCCCATCTGGGAGACTACCCAGATTTCAGGCTCTATCTATCATGGCTTTTCATCTTCCCAAGCAGGCTTTGGTAGCTGCTGCTCAGGGCTCCCTGCACTTCATCTTCCTGCTAACTCACACTGTGTTGTTGCTTGTAGAAACTAGATTGCCACATTTTCACCTTTTTATATGAAATTTTGGTTAAAAATAGAGCTAATTTGGGGGAAAAGTATTTTCAAAATTTTAAATAAAATGCATCTTTTTGTTTCAAATTTGTAACAATCGGCAGGCAGTTTGTTTTTCACATAAAGAAGATTCAAAACTAAAATATGCATGTTTAATAATGACTATTATTTTACAAGTTTTTCTGAGCACTTCCATTCCCCCTCCTTCTTCCTCTCTGCTCCTATTTATGCAACGACTTGGAAAAGTGTGCAAGTTGCTCACTCCTCCCAGCCCTGTCAGAAGGTTTAAAAGAACATATTTTTCATAAGATAATGAGAACTTACTTGAAAAGCTTTTATGAAAAGCTGCATTGTGTTTATGCTTTTTAGAAGCAACTAAAAATTCCACAGGCAAATTTGAAGTAAATAACCGTTCAGCAAGAAGTTTTCCTTCAGAGAACTTGGACTAGCAGCCACTGAAGTCTGACAGTCAGGATCCTGTGTGTACTTGGATCTATATTAACTCAAAAGCACCCAGGCTCCTCCCCCAGACACGTCTTTATTACTGTGTCATACATAACTAGAAACTCAAGTTTGGTGTTGAGGCAATTTGACAACACATGCACACCTTAAGAAGTTTTTTGATTCTACAAGGAGTAGTGGGGGCTACGTATTATTGCACTGCAATGTCAGTCTTCCTCAACAATTACCAGAATAACTTTTTCTGCCTTTTTTTTCCCCACAACTGAAAGTGCTTTCTTTTCCCACTGAAAAATAAAAGTCTCATTGCCTTGGGAATTTACTAGTAAATTCCCATAAGGAGCAGTCTTACTCTGCCTTTCCACTTACAATATTAAACTTAAAATTGGACAGAAATTGGCCAAAGGCAAGAATGAAGGAATCATAGTGGATGCACTGAAGGATCACAGTCAAAACACACAGTTAAAGACTAATAAGAATTGTCGCTTTAAGGCAGGATCTAATCAAAAGAAAAGACAGAGCATGTTGTAGTAGTTGTTCAGCAGATGACACCAACAAAATGCAGGAATGGAGAGAAAAAAACAGCTTTGTAATACATGAGGTGCCTTCTTTCCAGTAAGAGAGAGCTGTTAGACCATTACAAGAAGTCTGCTGGGATAAAGCAGACAGTTTTGTCACCTTCAGTCACAAAGAGCTACCAAGATCAGAAGTGGTATGAAATAGGGCTAACAGTATGATCAGGAAAAGAAAAAACCATCCCACAAGTGGAATCTTGATTATAAAAACAAAGGCAAAATGAATGTGATCGTTCTCCATATAAATCTTTGGCAATTGTCACTGAGGAAAGAATTAACATGCACTGACATTTAGCTGGGGAATATACAACAATTTCTAATCACAAGTGTTGGACTATCAAACAACTTTTTGGTAGCAGTGATTCCTAGCTTGTTTTAAAGTGAGTTTAATCAGTTAGTAAAACAGTTCATGTCTC
This sequence comes from Rhagologus leucostigma, assembly GCA_013397725.1. Taxonomy (NCBI): domain Eukaryota; kingdom Metazoa; phylum Chordata; class Aves; order Passeriformes; genus Rhagologus; species Rhagologus leucostigma. The sequence goes on from VZTD01004105.1 coordinate 103,332, forward strand.
TGACAGCACAGACCTGGACTTCTTGACACAGAAGACTCATTCCACAAATTTTCTTTCATGTTTCTGAACTCCTAAAGACTAAACAAATCCATGTTTCCATCTGCTGGCTTGAAACACTTATTCAACAACAATATTCTTCCAGCATTTATCACTGTCACCTGTTCATTAAGCACTGGATATGGAATTACAGCTCTACCAAAGAAAGAACGTATCTAGGCTCTTCCCATCTAAACAGAATGCTCTTTCATCCTGTTATGTAAGTGTCCTTCTCCCCAAAGGAATCTTGAAACATTTAAATGCCATGCACTGGTTGACTGTAAACAGAGATTTACCAATTATAGCATGCAGCTCCTCTGGGGTGATACGTGTCAGCTGTTTTAACAGCCCACAACAGACACGCATAACAGACGAGAGCATGTCCTCCTGAACACACGAAGGAGATTCTCTGGTAAACAGGCTGGAACTACACCAAACTTGGACTCTGGCCAGGACTTCATGTCTAACACCTCCAAACGGTCCCATAATATCTCTGAAGCAACAGGGAAGTTTGTTTTAGGCTATATCCAAGTGAGGCTCTAGAACTGCAGACATCAGGATGGCACATAAATGGTCTATTAAAAAAGTTTGTAAATTAGCATTAGGACCAAGGACCACTGTGAGGCAGGATAAGGATATTTTTAACAATTTACAAATAAAACAAGGCTCTCTGTACCCTAAGTAACTTCCACACAGTAGCAAATGAAGTCTGTGGTGGATTAAACACCAGTTTATACCCCAGTTGTTCCTCCTTTAGCTGTTCATGAAGCCATCCATTGCTGCAAAGAGTAAATATGAGGTGTATCCACGGAAGTGAAAAACTCCCATGCTTATAAAGTGTCTCTCCCCAGAACCCCAGACTAACTTCTTGGGTTTCAACAACTCCTATTTCACCATTTCTGGTATCTCAAGGATGCAAGCACCCTGTCCTTTCAGGAAAAGCTGCCTCCATATGTTAATTTCCATGACAGCCTTGACACCCATTTGTCTATATATCACTTAAAAACAGTAGATTTATTTTTAGTCTAAGCTATGCCACCAAAAGTAGTGAATCCATTTTGTCCTCCATAACAGCTAAAATAAAGTTTCGCGCTTTCATGGTTTTACCCATCAAAAGATCTCCCAATGCTGCACAAGCTGATGCACCAGGGGAGTCCATCAAATAGATCCACTTGATGACAACAATGTATATAGACTGTGACTGAAATCTCCCCATGGTCTCGTGAGTGGAGCTCTATTTTCAACCTTGTTTTAGAGCTGGGGTAAAAGAAATGGCAGAAATTTGCTGCAGAAGAGGGCATTGAATTTAAACTACTCAGGTCATATGCAAAACTTCTAAGCACTAGACCAGTCTTCCCTTTACCGTAAAAAAAAGAATAGAACAGATCACAATGTGCTCAGGTGACAATATTATATTTCTCTAAATTGCATATTTCTTAAACTAAAAGCTTCAGATTATTGGAGACATTGATGTTCCCCAATGTCTTTTCATAGCCCAACTCGTTCTCTCTCCTCTACTCCACTTCCAAACTTCACTGCATTTGAGAATGTCATCGTTCTCTTGGTGACACATCCCAGCCATGTAGGGTGGCAGCTGAGTCACCTCCCTGCTGTGACAAGGTGTAATGGTGACAAGCACCTCACAACTGCACAATCCTTTTTTGGGCACTTTGTGTTGGAGGTTGCTCTATACAAAGGCTGGGTGGGAGGAACAAATCAGGGTGGAAGAACTCCACACACACAAACGAGAAATGAGGGATTGGAGGTGGCTCTGGCAATCAAATTACATCTTCAAGCACAGTCAAGCTAAAGGGCACCTAGAGAACCAGGCACAGACTGAAAAACCAGGAATGAGTCAGAGACTCATTTGGGCTGACATCTACTGAAAGCTCTGAATTAAAGCATCTCTTGAAGCATCTATGTCTCTCCACAGACTCTGTGGAGATACTGGGAAGTAGCATCACATCTTTGGCATTGATGCCAGCTTAAAACGTTCCTCTCTTTCTCCCACTAATTCTGCCTCTTCCAGTTCATGACAAGGTTCACCTTCTTCTCAGGCATGCTAATAAGGCCGTTTGTGGAGTTCTCCTGGAAACTGGAAAAACAAATTATCCTCATTTAAAAAGTCCCTTTTGACAGGGGAAAAAGGGCCAGAAATCCTGACATCCAGCTTTGCTGTTCAAAACAATGGACCAGAACCACAGATGCAGTTTCACAGTTTGCTTAAAATTCCCAGACATCCTTCTGTCTGACTAAGACCTCATACCCATATCAGAGAATGTTTTACAAGACAGATGATCATATAGCATCCACAGTAATAACTACTGCCTAAAGAGCAATAAGAAAGCACTGAAGAATCAGACCTAAGCTGGACTTTGCTGGGTAGGTGAGAAAAGAGTCCTTCTAAACAGATGACATCACGTTATCCCAAGCGCATGATTTTGCCTTGAGTCCTTGAAGACTGAAGCCCCTGTCTGTTGTTGGATATGAGAGGGAAGCTGAACTCGTGGTGCCAAACATCCAGAAAACCAGCATATTTACATCCTTGCCCCAACGGATAGATTTGCTAATGAATGTTTGCCTCAGCAGGATGGCACTTCAGCTACATACATCCTCCTCTCTCTAAGGCTCAGAAGCTGGGCAGGTGTGTTTTCTAAGTTTGAAATGATGGTTTTATGCAAAGCATTGTCCAGTGTGGCACCTAGTTAACCAGAGAAACAAACTTGGAACTTACCACCGAACCGTAACCTTTTCGCACATTTACTTGTGCCTCCTTTCTCTGAATTAAGAAGTGCATTATGCCAGGTGGCATTATAATGTCCTGGAAATACTTCCTGCAAACTTCTGGAAAAATTTTCATTTCCTCTTTGGCCTGCACCATGAAACATGCATTTTCTCCCACCAATTGGTCCACCGAAATAGTGGACCTTTTATCAGCCCAATTTACAACTAACAGAGAAACAGGGTAACTACAAGCAAATGCTAGAGCATCACTAACAACTGAGGATAGGAAGCTTTCTTTGTTCTCTTAGTGTTCACCACTTAAATATAGGCCCATTTGCTATGTCATGATGACCTGAAGACCCTTATCAGATGAAACTACAGGTCAGTTATTCTCCTCTTCTATGGTCTACTTCAAGTCAGCTCAGAACCAATTTCAAATGCTTTTAAAAGTAAACTCTGTACAGGAATCACTTATCGACACTTTCTGGCAACTGGAGTTGAGCAATTCTTCCTGCGGAGGCCACACTAAATGTCTGCAATGGGTTTGACCTCACAGGATACATCCCTGATGTAGTCTTTGTCCAGTCAACCCTCTGGGGAGCAAGAAGGGAATAGAAAAAAGTATAAGAGCGAAAATGAGAATTCAGTGCATTGTAGAGTGTTCTCCCTGGTGTAATTGTCTTGGCTGCACAAAAGCAGAAAGTTCCTATTTCTGGGGCTTCTGTAAGAATCTCAGAGCCACAGCTGACCCTTACATATAGCCTAGTTACAAAAAGAGATGCTCCATCTTTCACACATCACTTCCTCACCTTTGGCTGAAGTAACTGGAAAGGGATCAATGATAAAGATAAAACCTGAAAAATCAGATGTATTTCCAAAGGGGCCAGGAGTTTTTCACTTGTATTTAAAAAGCTTTGAGAAATGTTAACGGTAAGTCAATATAGACAGGGGAAGAAATGCAGTTGGGCTGCCCCTTGCTCCCAGGAGCAGGCAGGCAAGGAAAGGGCACAACATTCACACAATAAAAAGAGATCTGCAAAGTTAATGCCTCTCTCAAGCTTGCAGCAGGCCAGAGTGTAACTGTGGACCCAGCATGCTGCGTGAGCTGCTCTAAACTGGCTAAAAGTAGTGACTTTATTCAGCACTTATCAGTGCTTTTGGCACTGCTTATCCTGGTTTCAGCTGGGATAGAGTTAATTTTCTTCCTATTACCTGGTACAATGCTGTGGTTTGGATTTAGGATGAGAATAATGTTGGTAACACACTGATGTTCTAGCTGTTGTTGAGTAGCACTTACACTAAGTCAAGGACTTTTCAGATTCTTTGCTGCCTGGCCAGTGAGAAGGCTGGGGGTGCACAAGAAGCTGGGAGGGGGCACAACCAAGGCAGCTGACCCCAGCTGGCCAAAGGGATATTCCAGGTCATATGGCATCATGCTGAACCATAAAGCTCGGGGGAGTTGGCTGGGGGTGGCAGCCTGCAGACTGCATGAGAAATTGCACGGTAAGAGAGGGACACAGCAGATTCCCAGCCTTGCACCATCCCAGACAAACCAGAGCACCCAACTCAAGCCCTTAAGTTTGCTATGAGACGGATAGAAAACAGCTGCATGCTGACCCCCAAGAGCTGTGCACTGTGCTGCCTCTCTCCCAAAACCTTCTGTCTGAGGCTGCAGCAGATGGAGGTTCAAACCTTGCCACAATGCTTAGTGGAGCGTGGTGGCCACTTAACACACAGGAATCCTGCACATGTTTGGGGAAGATGACATTAAGCCCTGTGGTACCTTCATATGGACAAGAATTACTGAAGACTCACCAGATTCCCAGCAGCACCTGCTAGAGGACCCAGATTCATTACATTTCAAATTTCTACTTAATGTCACCCCGAGCCCTCAAAATCAGTCTTCAATGTTTACAGCCCTATAAGAACCCCTTTTAAAAGGCTTCTTCATTTTCTGATCTTTTTGTGTTACATGCCTAATCAAATGTGGTAAGTTTATTCTATAGTCCCTTCTACACATTCTCTCCCTCTTCAAGATAATTTTCAAATGATTTTTTTTCCAGCATCTGCTCCTTCCTGTTTCTGTATCACTGCTGTAAATGAGGTTTTTCTTCTTGACATCAAAAGAAGCAAAATAGGGCTTCCTAAGATAGTTTTCTGGCTGATTACACAGAAGTAGTGCAGTAGTCATGAGCAACAGATAAGTAGCTTTAACACATCATAGTTTCACTTGTTTGGGTTGTAGAACAACATAAATATGTTAATGCACCCAGCTCTGTGCCCTGGAGAGCTCCACAGCAGCCTCTGCTCTCGGCTGCAAAGGCGAGCACACACCTCAGTGGGAAGGGCTCCCGCTCTGCAATTGTGCACAGGCAGCAGCACAACGACACAACAGCCTCACAAGCCCCTGAATGAGCCTTGGGCCACTGCTAAACCACATGCAGCCAACATGGGAGATGGTGACAGCTGGAAATGTTCCTCAAGGGGTGATGCGGCCATTGGGTGGGGAAGTAACACAGCCCAGATCCTCTGAAGAGGACTGGCCACAAAGAAAAATGAAGAATAGTCTTTAGCTGTCCACCTTAGCCACAGATCCATCCAGATCATACCTGAACTAAGCCACTCACTGATTTCTTTTTTCTGTTTGTAAAAAACAAACAAAACAAAACATAACAAAAATCCTCTGGTGCTCCCTTGTGTTCATATCTAGGTAGCAAACAAGCAAGAAGTTGGAAAAACCATATAAAGCAAAAAAGGAACTTTTGCAAAGGGGTTCAGGCAGGCAGTACTTAGAGAACATTTTCCTGAACACCAACTGTCTTTGCTGGCTGACAGCACAGAGACACTAAGTTTTATGCATTGCAAAAGCACGGTCTGTAGCAAACTACAGTCCTGGTCAAAGGAGCAGAGCTAGAAGGAAGGATGCAGAGACACTCAGGAGGACGGAAGGGCACAGAGAGGTTCAGTGAAAGCAGAGCCCTGGTCTGCTTTTGACAGGTTCAAATGTCTGCTATAGAATATTTCATATGATAACGTTACATATATGTTTGTATAGAGATATGTATTTCTTTCCTATGTGCCCATTATGGAATCGTCATAAAAGAAAGCATTTCTCGGTAAGTAATTCTTCCAGAGAAGAATTTACAGTTACGTACACAAGTCATCTACTAAACTGCAGTTGCATCTAGACTTCCATTTCTGTGCTAGTTTATAAGATTTTCATGCAGTAGCACAGTTTTGCTTGTATTCCTGAGACTGCAGGCAAATGTTTAAATATTTTACAAACAGAAAACCATTTTGAATGAATTTTTTAAGCCAAGATGTAATGTTTCTCTTCCTATTTGATTTGAGGAGTTCCATACAGTTAAAGAATGCCCCGGCTGGGACTTGAACTGAGAAACCAGTGGCTCTTCAGTTTTTACAGATACAGACGGATTCTGCAGTGAATGCACAGGCTGACTTTTGAACTTCTGGTTAAACTCAAAACACTAAATTATAAACATACTTCCATTTTATATTCCCTTACTAGCTGCTTTCCAGCTTCCCAAAATTCTCAGCATATCCTGAGAAAAATCTGAGCAATTAAGTGGTGCAGACCATATCTGAATGAGAACTGGAGCCTTCATGTGGTGCCTGAAAGCAAGGAGCCAGCTAGAAGACAACGAGCTATTTTCTATATAGATTTTTCATCCATGTCCTTTACCTGATGAATGGCTGCACAAGTCTGAATTAGGAGTTTCCTTGAAAACGCAATCCAAAACTAACAAATTGACAGGTAGTTATAGAATGAAAAATATACCCTAGATAATGGATCAAGTTGATGTTCCTTAAACTGTACAAGGCAATAAAGCAGGAGAAGAACTGCTAAGTCAGGTCAAGCCCTACACAATGCTTGAAATAATCCAGGTAGAAACTTCTAAGAGATCGCTGAAGTAGACAAAAAGGAAGTCTGTGATGTTTAGAATCTTCAGCTCTTATATTTTCTACTCTTTCCTCAGCTCCTTGCTAGAAAGAAACCCCACTAAAGATGTTGTCCTCATTTTGAAGCTCTTTGAGCACATTCATTTTTGCATGGATACAGAATTTTAGCAAATTCTGTCTTCTCTGGTACTTTGCCATACAAATAAATCGGGTATTTAGTACCAGAAGTCTATGACAATGAACTGAAGTCTTTGTGGATGCATGGTGGGAGGGAAGAGTGGATCTTTCATCATCCTTGAGCACAAGAGGAAGATGATTCTGCCGCTTTATTTCTGGTCTCTGAGACGCCTCCTGGAGTGCTGTGTCCAGCTCTGGAGCACTCAGCACAGACATGCTGGAACAAGTCCAGAGAAGGACCACAAAAATGATCAGATGGCTGGAGCACCTCCCCTGTGAAGACACAGAGCTGCAACTGTTCAGCCTGCAGAAGACAAGGCCTTAAGGTCCTTTCTAATCCAAACATTTCTGTGACTCTATGAGAAGTTGGCATTAAAATTCAAAATATGGTGGGAAAAAAAATAGGATACATAAGTCTACCAGCCTGCTACAGAATTCTCCTCTGCTGTTCAAAACATTTTTACTTTCAAGAACCAACTTTCACAGAATAATTTACGTTCTTTGTTTCTTATGTAGTTCCTTGCAAACATTGAAGTCAATCGTGTCTAGAAACCATCAGACTCAAATAGGAGAGGATTATGCAACAGCATGTCATTAGTGAATCAATATTGTCTGACCAGGCCATGTGCTTGTCAAGGTCACATTGATTTCTTTAATGTCATATTACTGCAGCTGACCTTCCTGGTAGATCCATCCCCATTGCAGTGGCTACGGATATAGACTCACCTCATTGCTTGCCAGGCTGCAGGATGCTTGGTAGCTTTTTCATCCCAAGTTTCCACTCTTCATCTGAAGCACCATTGCCCTCCGTATGTTGTACCCAACTCCATCAAAACCCACTGCTACAGCGGCTCCTGCTTCCTCTGGCTGGACACACTCAGCTGCTGAGATAACTCATTAAAGCCTCTCTTCTGAAAGCATCAGAAGCTACATGTGCTTAGCCCACAAAAACCACATCATTCTTTATGGGAAGCTGAAAAGTATCAAATCTCTAGGGTGTGATCATAAAAGTTTCATCTTTGGCCATCAGGCCACGGTCCTTATTATCTGTTGGGTAAACAGCAGGAAGTGTAATGGGACCAACTTAACAGTCAGGATTGTTCATCACTGTGAGTATCACCTTCTACTTTTAAGTCAGGGAATTGTTAAAACTTGTCCTCCTCATCTTTTATAGCATAACATTATGAGGTGCACTGAAGAAAAACAATTCAGAATATAATTATATATGAAGGACAATAAGCAGAAAGTTCTATATTTATTACCAGATGTCAGTGGCAAGTTGCAATACAAGCATGTAGCCTGGCAGCAAAGACCAGGCCCAGCAAGAGCAGAGAATAAGAGCCAATTCACACAGGAGTGTTATGTCCCAGGCTCAAGAGTGGTGTCAGATATTCCAGCAGTTTCTTTACCAAACAGAGCCACAGAGCCAAATCAGGGTGCAACATGAGTGAGAATGTTATTTCTAGGCAGAGTACAGACTGGTGGCAGCAGAAGAACTCCATGTGCCAAGCAAAACCAGTTAGCCAACTGTCTCTGCTCTTTGAGTGTGAACATGTTGCTTTTCTTCTGCTTGGATGATTTTTTTTTAAATTTTTATTTTTAATGAATTCTGTCCCTAACCCTAGGGTAAAGCAGCCCAATTCTCAGCACTGCTAATAAAAGAACTCTCATTAAACACAAAATTTAATAAAGAAAAAAAACAGTCACATAGGTAAAAACAAAAAAAAAAAAGTTGGCTGGGGTAGAAGTCTGCGATAGGAAATTTGGAGCAATCAGAGAACACAAATCTGGCTGCTTATCCTGCAAGATAAAGATATGTGAGGAAAGTGATGAGCTAGTTTGCCTGATTAACACCTGATTAACAGTTGTTACACTACAACAGTTGTCATCACTAGAAACCAATGATGAAACAATTGAAAGTCTTCTCATTAAAATAACACAGATGAGGAGAAAAAGATTTTTGAAAACGATGGCTAGTTAACACAAGCTTAACTCATTTCCCAATTGGGTGAGCAGGGAATGCGAAAACACTCTGAGAAATTGGAGAAACTGTTCTCAGAATAAGACAAATGAGAAGTCCCTCTCTTCCCCTATACAAGAACCCCAAGAACCAAACATTGACTTTTTTTTTTTTAACAAGTCTTCAAAACCCATGAGTTGATTACATGCACAGCCTGTTCCATCTTGGGTATCAACTGTAAAGTAAATACATAGGGATTCATTAAATTATTATAATGACATTGGTGCTGAAGCACAAGCACCTCTTAAAAGACTATCAGGGCCAAATTTTTGGAAGATGCTCGCCCTCACTTTCATTACATCCACCAAACATTGAGAGCAGTCTATAAAAAACACCAAAGCCAGTGCTCTTGTCATGTACACAGTGCCCCAGTTGAATTAACACGCTACTTTGACCATGACAAAGTCCTATCTTTAAGGAAAGGGAGTAATCACATGAGTAATGTGAGTAACACATTTCCACTAGGTTGGTTCCATCTCCTAGCTTTCCACCATTTCACGCAATACCGATTCCAAAAGCAAACTCCATACTGTCTGGTGCATTACTACAAGGGTGGAAGGTCAGTCCAACAGCCCAGTTAAGACCCCTCCGGCAGAGAAGGGACCTCTCAACCAATCAGTATTGAGGGCTCACCTGTTTTTTAACTCTCAAGTTATAGCAGTGCTGCAACATATTCTGCTTTTAGCAGAGTGAACTAAGTTTGAGTGCTTAATTCAAAGTAAACCAGGAAAATCACACAGACAAATCTTGTCCCACATATGTCTCCTGGGACAACAGCCAGGGTTGACTTCCATGTCATCCCAGCAAGCACAACCCCTGAGGAATTCAGTTTAATTTATTCTAACACCTCCGCAGAAAATGCAGTGCAGAAACCCAAACATCAAGCAAAGGCAGCTACAGTAAACCTCAGTATCTCCACTCTTGGTGCACAGCCCAATATCTTTATATCTGCAGAAGAAAATTTCCTATTTCTGAAAGTAATCTCTGCAGCAAATCTTACTCCAGGCAGTACAGTTTAATGGTATTAATTCACAGATCTATGTGCCCTCTGACATGCTCATTACAATTTGGAAATCCCTTTGGGAGTGCCTGCCCATTCCACCCATCCTATTTTTTTTAATTAACTGGTCATTTTCAAACCAGTTTCATGACCCAGGGGAGGCTTCAGAGACATGAACTTCCTCAAAAGAGTTTCAGTACAAGTAATTGGATAGAAAAGAGACCCCCAAATTAATGTCTCTTCCTGCAAAATGATTTTCTGTTAGACATCAGAAAATTCAGCCCTTTCTCTCCCTGCCCCAGTCTTATGGATGGAAGAGACAGAAAAAGAGTCAACAGCCACGCTGGAAAGCAGTCTTCATATATTTTAGTGCTCCTGGTGCAACTTCTTGAAAGTTAAGACAACGTCTGAGATAGTGATCTCAAAGATGCAACTTCAGCCTGAGGTTTGGGTACAGAGAGGAATGAGGACACACAAGAACACACTTGGGCTTCTCAAAAAAACTTAATTAGTTTGTGAGTCTAGAAGGCAAGTGGGCAGCTATCATTGCAGTATTGCTTCCAAGGGCATTGCAGACATGAATTTACAGTTTGGGGTTTTGGCTTGTTTTGTTTTTTTGGTTTAGGGTGTTGGGCCTGTTGTAGATGGTGTGTTGATGGTGAGCTGTTCTGTTTTGTTTTAAAAACTTCATCCTCCAGATAGAGCCGCTTCTGGGAGAGGCCAGGCTGGCAATTCACGTAGCAGGGGTAACAGAGGAAAGCTGCACATAATTAAGACAAAAGAGAAAGGTGTACAAATCTCAGACAGTTTTAATTGAACGTGTTTAAAAACAGCAAGGCAACATCTTGCATCAAAAGCTCTCTGTGGCTTGCAGCTGGTGCCAGCTCTGCTACTGATGTCTCAAGCAATTACTTCTCCTTTGCGAATCTCTTATCCATAAGAAGAAAACAAGAACCAAAGGTGTTTGCTGACACAAATGGGTTCAGGGTCCCAGTTATTAGCCCAGCCAAGGACTTGAGAGATCACGTTTCTCCTCCTTGCTGTAACATAGGCTTCCGCAAACAGGTCACATGGGCCTGGTTCATAGTACTCCCTGCAGCATCAAAAAACATCTTGGGGTTCTAGTGTGGCATCTAAAAATCAAAACAATGATGAATGATAAGATACTGAAGGGCTTAAATTTTGTCCCTGTCTTTCCACTGACAGGTAGGTAGGAGTTTTCAAGCTAATCCCTCTGCTATATTGCAAGATGCTGATGGACTTGAGTATATAGTGATTGAAACCAGAAGTACAGAGAGAAACAACTCTGTGAGAAACAAATTACTTAATGTTCCAGGAAATTTATTATAACAATCCTTAGTTCTCAAGTAATGTTTTCTTTATATTAAAAAGCGTTAATTAGTACAATTATGCCTGGGTGGGATGACGATTGTGGGTAAAATTAGAGAAAACTGGGAAGTTATATTATTCACATTCCAGCAGAAGTTAGTACAGGAATTACAGGATGGAATGCAGTTGGCATGTACAAAATGTATTCCACAATGATTTCCCACACAACACAGCCTGCAACCTTGTGTACAGACTAAGAGGGATGAAATGAAGGTGAGAGCAGGTGAAGACATGGCAGCCAAGCTCTGCTGTAATCCTTGCAGGGATGGGAAGCTGATGGTCCCACATAGCTGATAAATCACACAGCAGCTGTCAACCGAAGGAGACACGAGATGTCTTGCTGCTGAACCAGCAACTGTGGCAAAATAGCTCTCCTCAGATGAATTTCGTTCACCCACACCTCCATCCCAAAGTTACCTGCCTCCAAGGTACGACCACCCCTCACTAAGCACGTGCTCTATACTTCATTGACTATATTTTTCAGAGCAAAGCAAGAGACTTTTATACCAATCAGTAACAAAGGTATGTGTGACTGGAGTCACTCAGGCTCCACCTGAATGGAAAGAAATGGTATAATGGTGAATTAAGAATGGGGAGAAGTCAGGGAGGACTCCATTGTGACTTCTGGGATCAGTCAGTGGGCTGAAACTGTTTTCTACCCCCTAGGGACTCCTAGTGGATAAGAATCATATTCAGTGCATGATGAATGATTACCTTGAGCAACATCCATTGGTGATTTGATCTTGGCTGTGTATTGCTTCAAATTCAGTTTAAATGCAGTTGCCAGTAGGAGATGACACTCATCTAAAAGCAGGGAGATCCAGGAGGGGGGTCTCTTCCTAAATTATAATAAAGGATTTTTAACACCACTCTAACTCTTTCTAACTCTTAACACTGCTGACACATGCCCCTGAACAAGTTAGTGGAGCCACACTCGGGTTCAGTGAATTCCACATAACAGGACACTGACAGACGGGTCAGGCACAAGAGAGAAGTCACATTTTATTTGACATCTCTGTTGTGGACATTAACCACAAAGCAGACCAGCAGACCATAGATGGGCCATGAACAGCACAGCACACTGTTACAGCTGGCTACACACACCTCTGGAGAAGGTCCTATTGATCTGATGAAGAGGAAGATAACATTTTAATAAGCATTTAGTTAAAAGAAATTGTTAATGAACTGTTTACAAATGGAAACTTTAGGCATTACTCAATTAAAAGAAAGTATATTTCTGTCCAATTTCAGAGCAGAGAGACCTCTGTAATAAGTGCTATCAGCTAGCAAAACATAAAATTAAAAATCTGAAGGAGTATTCTCTTTTTCATTAGAGTTGGGAGAAATTTATGGTATTCTATTTGCACATATCTTTATTGGTTTAATATCTGTTACGCTGCCCAGGAGTTTTATGTAAAACAGGTCAAACAAGAAGTCCAGCAGATTATTTCTACAGACTTCTAGAAGTAGCACAGGGTATACTCACTTGCAGATTGTGTCCATCCATTAATCACAAATGAACAATACAAACCAGTCCAAAACTGGTCCTCCATGAATGGCTGTTCTCAAATGATTTGGGGTATTTCTCCCAAACACAACAGAAACAGTTATGCATATCAGAAAGACCTGACTCATGCTGGTGAAAGTATTTCAAAGTTCCCAGAAAATCAAACCCCATCAGGTCATGCATAAAATCAGCTCTGTGGCTTCAGTGTACACGTGGTAAGTAGCAAAACAGGGCTGAGGAAGCCAAGTGTTTTAACTGAAGGTGTTTTAGCCAGCTCTGGTTAACCTGTCGTCATGAAGGATTAAGGGCAAGCAGAACCTCAACCAAACCATCTGACACATGCTGAAGCCTTCAACTAACGAAGAAACTTTTAATCACTTAGAAGTGATGGAAAGAATGCACCATAGCAGTGTCTGTGGACCACTTCCACTGGACATTACTGGAGACACCAGAACAAAGAGCTTCATTTCTATAGCACAAGCTGTCTCATTCTGTAGGTCACACACCAGCGCAGCCCACTGCAAAGGCAAATCAGAGGGAGATGTTTACTGCCTGAATTAAAATTCTTGCTGTGTAGGAGACGTGCAGAATCTGGACCAGTACCCTTTATCATTTATTAACTTCACTCAGTCTCATGACCTATTTCTGTCATTCAAGACAGAACAGTCAGACAGTGTCTTTCCATCGATCACTGACAAACAAGTGGTAAAAATACTATTCATATGTATCCAAATGTGGTTTTTTTTTACTGTAGATTTATTGAGTTAGAGGAAATGCCAGACTACAAATACATAACATATTCATCAAAATTCCCACCTTTATCTTGTTTTTTTTATTCCATTGCTGTTAAGAAAAAAGAAAATCCTTGTTGAAAAATTTATACTGGAAGAATTTAGCATTGGAGGAAAACAGCCATGTCGGCTCACAACAGAAAAACTATTCAGAGTGGGAAAATTTCTTGCATTGTACCCTCTCTTCACTCCAGAGCTGCCTGATTTAACAGCTTCCAAAAGCAGCAGGGAATTCACTGCTTTAAATTGCTTTCCATGTGTTCCCGTGGATCACTCCTACACATGCTCAACTGAGCAAAGGTGAAACCTGTCCCAAGGGAAGGTGGCTCTAGCCTTGAAATAGGTCAATTATGCTGCAGAGTGAATGAATAGTCGCCTTTAGCAGAAGATTGAGTGAAGCTTCCCAAGAACACCAGGGTCATTGTGTTATATCAGATGTGCCAGTTAAAGAGGGGACAGTTTTGTGTCTAGAGCAGAAATTGCTCTGGTGAAGACGTCTACAGGCTTCCATAGGTATTTACCAGGAATATTCACCAGGCTAGAAATGCCCTCAGATGAGTGGGCTGTATCCTCATATCATACCTCAGACAGACACAGAGACTCTCAAATAGTTACTGCTGTTTAGGATATGCCCCTTGTAAGCTGCCTGAGGCCACCTTAATACTGCACACAGACCAGGGTCCTGCTATGAGCAACCCAGCAGGAGCAGATAGAGGATTTCAGACCTTCTTCAAACTGGTGGCTGCTGGCACTCAGCTTCACAATGGCACTCCCTTGAGCAGAACAAGGGAAACCCAGCCAGGCAACTCTGCTACTATCAGATGGGCAGCTGGGGCAAGTATCTCTGTGAGACACTGTACACCCTCTTTTCAGCACTTTCTGCAGCCATAAGAGGACCCCCTTTCCAAGGTAGAGATGAAGAGTTTAATACATCTCAATAAATGTATTCCTCTCCTGAGCAAAGCTGTCAGAAATCAATGAGCTGTCAGCAACAGCTCTAACTGTATAATTTAATCTCTAGGGTCCTTCACAGCTCGTATGATAATGGAAGTCTATCCCATGTTCTTCTGGGGACCATGTTACTCAGCACACTGTGACAAAAAGCAAGCATACAGAAAAAAAAATGGATGAGACAGAGTATTTTGAGTGTGAAAAGAAAAAATGTTATTTATATGCTTCGTAAACAAAAAGCCTTAGAAATAAATTTTCCACTTGCCAAAGTCCAAATAGGGCTATATTTGAGATCCTCGGTCTCACTACTACCTTGTCCTGATTTTAAGTGCTCACGCCACTTTCCAGGGGACTGGTTTGGTAGCCTTCCTGCATTTGGGTAGAATGGGGGAACAACTTTTAGTGAAAGATAAGGAAATCATGACTCTCAAACTAGACTGACTGTTTATCCATGCATGGGAGGTTCTACAAGGGAGTACGTATTTCAAAAGAAAGGGACTTCTGGGCCAGACAAACTGAAAGAAAGGCTTGCCTACAGTCACTGGATGAATGCAATTATATCAGGAAAGTGTTTAGTCCCACCAGCACTTTTTTCACCTAACCTAAACAATATTTAAGGCCTCAGATACTGACTAAACAGTCAGTGTTTCCTAAAATCAGAAACTAGCAATCCACATACAGACCAACCTGAATTAAGTAAGCATCCTATGAGACTTACAGGACTCAAACTGGCCTAGCTAAACCCCTGTAACACATGTATTTTTGGTTTTATGAAATTTTAAAATGGAATTTTCCCCCACCTCTTTCAGAGAAAACGTTTAAAATCACTGATCTCAGTGTCTCTATCAAGAAATGAGACATTTAATTCCTGATGAGCATTACCTCAGTTCATTTAAAAAAATTAAAGCAAAAGGGCAGGTAAAACAAAGTACAATAAAAGGAAGCTACCCAGCAGGTCACTGAGTATGGGATTTTCTAAGATGCCAATGAAGATATATTTAAATTCTACTGGAATCTGGCATTTTAACCTTGAGGCAAAATTTGCTTAGCGAGTTACATAGACTTTTAACTGAACATGGCCAGCCTTATTGAGTTATGCCAAGCTGACAAGCGCCAGCACAGTTTCCTACAGCCAGCAATATTCCAACACTCATATATTGCCAAGAGCTCCTTTCAGGTTTGCTTTAGTCTGACAGAGACCCCTCCATTTACGAGCAGAAATATCCAGGTTCCATTCCTCCACTAACATGAGTTCCCAACTGAGCAACCTATACAGCAGGAAAACATAGTAAACAGGGAAAATCAGTTCGCAACATTTTTTATAGCTTCTTGAAATGTTTTGCCCATTCCAGTTAGAAGCCATATTAATTCTATAAAACCTCAAGCTCTGAGCAGTGAAAATGAAACAGAGGAGCCCAGAAAGCTCCTCTGGAATCTGGCTGAAGAACTGGCCAATTGCAGTCTGACGCTGCAAGACAAAAGAGAGGCACAAAGTGATAGGACAGTAGAGTCAATATGTCTGTGCCATCAGTAAGTCAGCAAGGAGGCCAGACCTCAGTCTCCGTGCTCTAATCAAGCACTGTCTCTGGCTCACATCTGGCAGAGTGGGAAGAACAGAGCAGCACAAATGTTTGATTATCCTTCTTAAAACATTCGGTTCAAACTCTAGTTGTGTTCCATACAGACACATTTCAGGGGCACATCCTCTCATTACCAGGAGCAAAGGAAACAGAGCTTTGAATGTGACCAAAAATAAACTGTCTGTCAGAGAGGGAGAGATCATTATATCTTTTCAAAAAAACAAGACATTAGGGACTTTGTTTCACTCCATTTGATGTCTGGTATTTGATGTCAACACTTCAGAAACAAAACAACTAAAGTTGTTTGGGTTTGGTTTCTTTTATATAATTCACTATTTTTCTTGCAGCCAGTGGCATTATAAGGGTCTCAACAATTACAGGTAACAAAGTATATATCTCTATTCCCATAAATACTTTGCAAAGACAGGAAAGGTGGAGTACTTTGTGCTTTGTAGAAGCTGTAAGTATTGGGTGAAAAGAGACCCAGGGATCTCTGTACCAAAGACTGTTTCAAGCAGCTTGTGTGTTTCCTGTGCATTGTCCAATCCTTTAAATGTCAAAAGTCCGACACCGTTTTGTTAAAAAGAAAAACATGCCATGCACCACTAATTGAGTAAATCAATACACAGAGAAGGCCACAAAGGGAATGAAATGTTTTTGACACATACAAGCAGTTGTTTCCAAAGTGCATAAGAGGAAAAAAACCCTGCTTGCCCTTTATGCCTTAATTAAGACAACCTCAGAAACATGGGGTGAGAGACCTTTCCTCTGCACCCTCCTCACCATTCTTCTCTTACCTCCCTGCTGTTTGGCCATTAGTAACAGTCAGAAGTCTGTGAACACAAAACAAGTCACTGCAGTCTCTAAGAAGGGATCCAAACACCAGATGGGTTCCCACCAAGCTCCAGAACAGCCTCAGCAATCCATGAAGGAAAATATGTGATGGACTGTTGGCATAACAGGGGCTTGATATAAAGTGTATTTATAGGGTCCAGTAACATGAGCTATCTAAAGTCTTTGGTAAATTTTTCATTTACAAATATCTACATTCTTCTTGGAAATTTCAAACCTCTTTGTCTCCAGAAGGGCCTTCCAAGGGCATTCTTACAAAACTTTTGCAGTCAGGAGTCTAACAAAGGCAGCAATTTGGGCAGAAATCTTTCTCCAGAAGCTTCCTCTGGGCTGATGAGCACCCATGAAATAGCCTAAGACAGCTTGCTTTGAATGCACTGTAAGGAGCTCCATGGAAGCCTGGCTTCTGAAGCCACTGAGACTTACTCTTTTTCCCAGAGCTTTTCTTGTAGTGCGAATCTCTGCAGAGAGATTCACTGCAATGCAAAGATGAGCAACCTCCTCTTTCTGACTGCTGGAAGTTTGGGCTCTGTCTAGTAGCTCTTGGTGCAGTGCTTTTCTGTCCTGTTTGTGTCTCCCTGGAGGTCAGGCCATGAAGGGCCACCCCTGTGAACTGCTGTGGTGGCAAACAGCAGAGAGCATCTATGATGCACTGTGGGATCTGCATCTGGTTTCTCAGCCCCCAGCAGAACCATTTGCAGAGATTCATATTCCCTAAGCATGGCACTGCCTTAGATTAATACTTTGGAGGCCTCAGCCTGCTTTCCTCTTGAAATCTAACTCTGAAAGGCAATCTAGTGTGGACTGACAAGAAGTCATTTCAGTCTTCCAAGGACTTTCATCCTTACCTTTTGTTTACTGCCACCTCTGAGATCCTTAAGTCACGATGGAAACAAAGTAGTCATAAGAAAAGTTACAGCAACCGTAGGCTGAGCTCAATTAAGGCTTGCGTGTCTGTCCCTACAGCTAGACAGATAAGGCAAAGAGGAACAAAACGATAATATGTGATTTTCTGCCAGTGAGAAAATGAGATTAAGAGCCCCGAAGCCTGTGAAGTGGTATACGACCAAATCAAGATACATTATGGAAACTATTTGTGCCACTAGCTGTGGCACAAAACTGGAGCAAGGTAAGACCAAGACGAAATCTCTCTCTCCCATGCTTCAAAATTTGGGGTCTATGGGAGGATGGATGTTTAGAGCCCAGTCCCGCCCTCCCTACTGATTTAACTATTATCTGATCTTCAAATACCTGTAGAGAATTACCTACAAAAGAAGAGACTCTGCCCTGATCAAGTCCTGGAGTCTGTTGCTGGCATATCTGCACACACGAATACTCCTTAGTGCCCTGACACTTGTCTATAAGCTGCTTGCCCTTCCATTCAAAGTACCTACGGGCTGCCAGGCATTCTTGAATCAGTTCAGGAGCAACCTAATCCTCTTGTAATTATTCACACCTTCCCACAAGGAAGACTCTGGACTGCTTACTTTTAAGGACAGAATCAATGCATTACTCAAATGCACACAGGTAACACCAAAATTTCCACATCCTTTCTCTTTGCTCCTCAGACAATCCTATTGCTTGCTAAAATTCAGCTAGATTATGACTCTCTAGTTGAAAGCAACAAAGTTTGTTCCTATCCTGAATGAAATTCGATCCTGAAGAGATCAGAATTAACAGAGCTTGTTTTGTGGTAATTTCTCTCCACTATTTTGAAGGAGGACAGTAATCTACTAACAGTAGATTTTGCTCCAAGGAAGCAGTATAGGATGGATGTGGTCAAGATCTGAGCCCAAACCTCTTGCTTCTGTCCAAAGATCTGAGACAGAAAGAATGTTCAATTCTCAACGTGCTAGGAGATTACAGAAGGAAAGCTTAAGTGACTAGTCAAGCATCACAGAGAAAACCACTGGCAAAACCATTTGCACTCATTCTCACTCTTGCATGACTCAAAAGAAGCAACAATCCTGTTGACCTGATGAAGCTCATAGTATCCATCAAGCACCTGGCTGTTCTGTCACTTCATTTATGCAATCATTTGGTGGAATGATCTCAGAGTGAAATCATAAAATACCTCTTGTGCTTTTCATTTTTATGACTTCAGAGAATAATACAGTCCCAGCTTCACTTTTAACTCCCTGACTTTTGGTAACTATGAGTATCAGAAAGTCTCATATACTCCATGATCACAGGAGCCTTGGGCTGAGAATGCTGGCCTGGAAATCCTTAAGAGTAAATCGAACTGTAATCTTTTCAAACAAAGGTTTTCTAAGCATGACGTCTTCCCTCTGTCCACACATTCTGTGCAAAGTTCTTCTCGGGAAATGAAACAATAACAGTTTTCCAGCATAGTCAAAGCTACTAGGAAGACAGTAGTAGCTGACAGAAAAGATCAAACTGCCTTGAGAAGTAGGATGAGTTAACTCAGCTACTCTTTAAATATGTAAGCATTTTCATCTCTGCCTGTGCAATTAAAAATTAGCATTTAGATTTAGCATTTTTAGATTGGTCTAAAATTAAGCCCTAATAAATCATACAAATTAAAAATTAGGCATAACTTCAACAGGGCAATGTACCACGTATCGTGTCTTCTGTAGAGGTCAGCTCATTAACACCTCAACATAACATGGTCCAGCCTCTTGCTACAAACCTTCCCATCACACAAGTGAGCAAAAAATCATTGAGGAGAAGTTCCAAATATTCCAATGCTTTCACATCCCAGGATAGAGTATGAAATGCAATATAATCGAAGAATTACAGAAGATACAGTTAGCAAATGACCTTGTCTAACCTATTTCTATACCCTCAGGAATGACCACTTTGATCTAATCCAATCCCAATAGATCTTAATTTTTCTTAAGGGTGATAAAAATCACGTTTTTCAAGTTGTTTAGAAACGGGTCTGCTTCCAAAGCTTTTGGAGTGAAAATATAGGTCAGGGTTCTTTAAAGAACTGTTCCTCCTGTAAGATTTCCAACTTTTTATACTTCCAGTGAAGACTGGCATCTTAAAACAAGTTTTCTTCACAGCCTCATAGGCTCTGGTCAAACATTCTGCAATGATTTGCAGGGTACAGCTTTGTTGCCTGCCTATTTCACACACCTCCTTCCACCAGGTTCCACTGGTCATTCCAGCACCAGTATATCCAGAAAGTTCTCAACATAGAAAGATTTTGAATTTTCTAGAAGTGCAGTGGGATGAAGAAACAACCTAATCAACTCCAGCCAGAAACTATCTACAGCTTCAATCATAGCTGCTTCTAGCAACATTGGAGATTCAACACTGGAGGTTATTTAATGGCTTCTAAACCAACTATTCAGTAGGAGAAATGAATTTCACTGGAGACATAGTTCTTTGATTGAGAGCCAAAAGTCAAGATCATTAATCCTGATAATCATAACAGCGGTGCACTGATTGAAAGAAGCAAGGTATAAGCCTTCTTTTCACAAACAGATTTTAACCCTCTGAACCACAGCTCTCCTAAGTTTCCTCTGATTTTGACTTGCTCTTTCATACCCTTGACTCCCAAAGTTAAAGCTGTGTGGTGGAGTCACTGCCATATTCAACACTATCAGATTTACATCAGGTCATGTTGAGTGTATCTTGGGGGGAGGGGAAAAGGAAAAAACATGCAAAACACAACAGATTCTCAAAAAAATTATTGTAAAAAAATAAACTGTATCTTTGGTGCAGACAGTTTTATATGAATCAGAGAGACAGGAAAATAAAATTCAGCATTTAAAAACAATTTCTGGAGCAAGCCTTCAGTTTTCTCAAAATCTGCAATTTTTTCTGAATCTTAGCACTTCTCAGGTTGCATTTTAATGTTCAATTTTTCACTGACTATAGTTAGTACATCCATCTGCAAAATGCTGCGGGATTATTTGAGAGGAAAAGCTTATGCATATGAAATAATTTTTATGTATGTACTTATAAGAGTATTTCTAAAGTCACTTCCAGCATGCCAAAGCTATTTCTCCTTATATTAATCTAATGTTAAAAAACATCTTTGCTGTTCTATGATCATGAATTAATTTCTATGTGTTCAAACTTCAGAAATACATATACACTTTGCTTGAAATGTTATATTTAGACCTAATCATAAGCTTCAGAGTTCAAAAAAGCTGCTTTGGGAAGAAATGCATAAACTGATTTGGGAGCTATAAGCATCACTACCCACCCTTGTTAGCTGCCATCGTGTATGGAATTAGATATTTTCTCAAAGAGAATGTCACATATAAAGTAAACTATAGAAGATAACAGAGAGAGGCTTCAGCAAAACTTATATTCCCTTTTCCTTGATAACCACGGAGTGCCCTTTCCAAACTGATTTCAGCAGCAGGAGACATCCAAAGGCTGAGTACCAGACTGCAAGCAAACAAGTAATTCCATTCAACAGCCCATTTCCTGAACAGAGTGCAATGAGTCTGCTTCAGATTGTTACACCCAGAGTTACATTACTAAACATGGTGAGGTTTTCAGGCACTCAGAACAATCAACACACCTTTCAATACACCCTTTGATATGAAAATTCCCAATTTGAGGACTTAGTTGAAAGAACTCTGATTTCAGCTCCTACGTCTGATTCTATTTGTTTCTTTCCAACTTTTGTCAAATCTAGAAATATTGATGTATGTAGAGGGAAACTATTTTAAAAGATTCAGTAATTACGAAAATAGGAGAAGCTCATACAGGCATCTGATTGATGACATTTCTGAAGTACTGTAAACACCCATGGAAACTCATCACAAAATGGTGAGATTATCTAGCACAGTTTAGACTACAGAGAAAGGAGATTAAAATGAATACCTTTTTTTTTTTTTTTTTACCCAGCAGTCAAGGACAGTCACTGCAGCTCAGCTGATGTACTGTAGCTCAGTACAGTGACCTGAATGAGGGTCCATTTCTTGCCATCATCACAAGGGGTGCAAGTCAGGATGTTGGAGCAATCCTTGTATCATTATCACTGTATCAGCACCAGGCAGCTGAAAATCTAGCCTCAATCCTATAGATGTGGACCCAAAAATCCAGTCCTACAAACATCCCAAGGCTGATAATTTCCATGGGTAAAACAACCGCCAGGTATTTCAGCAGCAGCTTCTGTTCCACATCCCTCAGACTGTGTGCAAACACAACCCACACAAAATACCAGAGGGTACAACCACCATTCATCTCCAAACTATGTAAATAACACCAGTGGCTCGTAAGATAGCAAATCCTGGGGCCAGGCATCCTGTGAAGTGCTGTCTCCCAATTCTGATCTCCCAATTCTCCTCACGCCATTTAACCCAATAACCAAGTTTTCACTAAAGTAAGCAATGTACATAGTGCTCTTCCCTGCAAGAATAAAAGGAAGGTGAATAGCATCCCTCTGCTCCTCTGGCTTTTGCTGCTGGCTAATTATTCATTTTCAATTTATCAGCTAATTACACATGTGCCTTGGCATTTGAAGACTTAGGGGCATACTTTATTTAATGGCTAGTAATTACACAGGCCTCCTCTGATCCCTGTGCTCTAACAGGAAGGCTTTTCTGTTTTGCCCTTGTGCTGTCGGGTCTAGAGGTTAAAGACCCCAGGACAGATGGTTATCCTGTTGCACACAGAAGCAGGCTTGTACTTCATGTGATGATACAGGGTTCCCCAATAATTATCTGTTAATGCAACAAATTATTTCCTTCAGAGCTCAATGCTGATCTGTTTGTTCATGTGTAGGTGAAAAACTACCGAGGTGCAAAAGGCAATATAAAGACCAATTCACTGCTAATTTTTCCCTGGGAACAGTCCCATATACAGGCCTTGCTCCTCAGCTCAACATCTGCACAACCCACTGCTGCAGCTGTCTGCCTTGGTATGCAGCACCACCAGGATGTCCCTGTGAGACAGGGCCTGAGCATCAAAATATGTCGAGGTGGAAAAGACAAACAGATATGGCAGGATGCAAAGAATTCTTTGAAACTTGGCACAGATGGTTGAATAGCACAGCTGGAGGGAATGAGATTTCAGGCAGGAATGCTGCCAGAGATGGGAAATATTGACAGCAGTTACAGTTGCGGAGAACAGGTTTTGCGTTTGTTGCCATCGGTGTTTGTGAAAGAAACCGACATTTGTGAGGATTACACTCACATAATTGCCTAAGAGGCTTGAACGTGGGTCATTTCATCATGAGAATGCTCAGAAAAGATGAGGTAGATTAGCAGGTGGCATGGAGGCACCACACATGAATTAGGGTTCCTTACATTCCCAAACGGATATCATTGTCCTGGAAGTTTTAAAGCCCTGCCACTCATTCCTCTAACCTAAGGCCACTTTATGTCTGAATGAGGGCATTCACATGAGCTTTAGAGGCTAATTTATTCCATTAGTTGATAACCTGTACCTTGCAGGAGTTCTCTTCTCTTCTCTAGACAAACTGTGTCCCAACCATTTATTACTAAAGAACCTTTAAAGTTTCCAAGCTCCAGACAGAAGAGAAAGGTATTTACATATGCCTTCAACAAAAGCGGACTTCAGAGACTGTGATATCCAAATCAAACACTTGCATCTCTAACCCCTCTTCAGAGTTAGGCTTCTTAACACCTCTGATTTTGGCAATGGATTAACTCTAGCGCAGAGTAGAAACTTGAACCTACCACTCCTACCCCAGCTCAACTGGTAGTCAAATCATTTGCCCATCTGTGATCTGCACTAGCTGAATCAATCAACTCACATGAAAGGCAAACGATCTCTTAAGCTTCTTATAATGGAATCATTTCTCTTTTTCACTTTAGGCAAACAACTTCTTGGAAACCATCCCAAGTCAGCAAGACTGAAGCAGCATCTGATATAATGAGTTAATACTTCCAGCCTAAGAATTCGGGGAAAAAAGTGCACATATTTGGGGGAATAACAACAGAAAAAGGGAACGGGAGCTGCACTTCGTGCTTGCTTGAAACTCAGAAACAGGATAAATGTCAGGTCCTATTCTAGATCTCTTGTTCGAGAAAAAGTGGGAAGAAGAGAATTATCCAGAGAGAAGCAAGTGGATGAGTCTTTTCTGGGTAAATAGCAGAAATATCACGTTCTCTGGAGGATACTGGTTACTGAAAACAGCACACTAGGAAACAGTCTAAGTTCTTTGTGATGGTAAAAAGTCTTTGTTTTAAAAGCTGAAGTAAACTACAGTAAGTAGTGGGAATTTTGATTTGATTAAGGAGAAACTGTTAAGGACTGAAAGGTGGAAAGCAATGCAGATGAAAGTGATCATAAGACAGCAGAGGAAGGGAAAGGAGAATGAGGACATAATGTGGACTTAAAAAAAAAAGCATCAGACTTGAACACATTCAGAACTGTGAGGGATGGTCTCTTGGGAAGATAATCTAAAGTAGGGAGGAATGCAGGGGATCTGGTAGTGCTGAAAGGGACTGTGAAAAAGCACAATAGCAGCCTGCGCTGGTACAGAGCAAAGCTAGTGAACATAGCTTGAAACCAATATGGTTACATTAGGAGCACTTTAAAGGCTGAACAATCAAAAAGCAACTGTATAGAAAGTGGGAACAAGGACAAGCAACTCAAAGTATAAAGGACTAGCATAAGCATGCAGGGATAAATCAGAAAGGCTAAGGCACAATTTGAATTACAACTAACAAGGACATAAAGGCAACAAAGGAGGCTCTATAAATACATTAAAAGAAGAGAAGAAAGAAAAGCACAAGCCCATCAGTTAATGGAGATGAACAAATCTGATGATGCTGAGAGTGCAATGTTATCTCTGCGACAACCTGCAGAAAAACAGGTTAGTTGTGACCCAACATTTAACACAACCATAATAAGAAAAAAGGTGGACAGAATAGGGAACAAGTTGCAAACTGCTTAAACAGGTTGGGGCTTGCTAGCCCAGGGATATTAAAATATAGTAAACTCAGGTGTGAATTTATCCCTGTGACTCAGCACCAACCCCCAGTGCTGCACATCTGTATCCGCAGAGTAAGTGGGCAGATGTATTGTTCCAGAAGCTTGTTGGTGTCTGACCTTGGCAAGGAGGTGGGAATGACAACACACCCAGAATATTTCTGGAGATGAGAAAAAGTACATATTCACAAAGGCAAATTTTAGCATTCTTAAGACTTCTTTTTTTTGCCAATTCCTTGAATCTGTTCATCTGAGAAGTGTGAAAAGGGCCCCACAGTTACCAGTTCAGTGCAACTGGGTAATGCCAGCTTTGCTTTGCCATTTTCCATAGAGGCTGGCCTTCAAAAAAACATAGAAATAGTTCCTACAGTCAGAAACACAATCCTTTGGTGTTATTGGATGTGTTACCCAGCAGTTTTTGCTGCTAAGTCAGGGTATGGACAACCTCTTATGTTCCAAGATGTTGTAGTCTCTCTCCTGGCTGGCCAGGATGTGTCCCTGCCTACCATCCTCCATATGGCACAGACCAGATGAAGTGTGTGCTCTCAGGACTCCAAGTTTTAACTGTCCTCTATTAATAACACAGATTCTTCTTTCTACAACACAAAGTGACTCCACGGCATTTTCTGGTACAGGAAATTATAGCTTGGCATCTGTTCTTTTCACTGCCAGAACCAGATTGCTCATCTTATTATATCTTACAAAATTGCTCAAGACCTGCAAGGAGAAAATGGATTTTCAATATGGCCTTTTTTTTGTTTTAATAGGCACACTTACGATCATGAAAAGCACCGTGCCAGTTCCAAACACACCGCAGCACTGTTGCAGGGACAGACATGATAAGGGCATTAGGAAATAAAACTGAGGAGCTTCAAAACATAACATCCCACCACTGATCCCAAGATCATCTGCTTGATTAAAAAGCTCTGTGCAGTGCTGTCCCATTTCAGCTCAGCTGGGAGCAAGTCTATCACTTAACCCTGGGTGGTGAGCGAGCACAGCAGAGAGCATCTCACAACACAAAAAAAATGGACATTTTGTAGCTATCCCCTTCTCCTGCAATCTCTTCATTTACACATGAACAAAACTCCCAAAGCTGGGATTTCTAACTGAGACACAAAAGAACATTTAAGAACATGACACAATGGCACAGGTTCAAAAGAGGAAGCACCCTGGTAGTCAGGATTTATATTCCTATTCACTATCACCCATGTTAGGGGATAGAAGGACCACACAGCCAAGAAAAGCTGTATATCTGCATTTAACTGTGCCCTCTGCTGAACAGAGGTTACATAAAGTCAATAGAGAAGATCATTCTTGACTTTTATCCTACTGCCACACCTTGCCAGCATGACAGTTGACAACCACCTGCTGGGTTACACACGGCTTTCCTAAGCCTCACATGAACCAACAACAGAAATAAAACTCCAAGAGATAAGGATCTGTGCAAACAGCATACCCTTGCAGGTAATGTGCCTTCTACAACATCTTCACAGAACAAGTGAATGTCTGCATTCCAAGAAGTCATTTGAATTTCTTTATAGGGCAGTCCAGATGTTGGGTTTGCCAAATGGCAGCCAGAGAATGGGGAATATTAATAAATAGCCATTATCCATATGGTACTCACACCATTTGCTTGTATCTCATGTACTGCTGCCCCTGCACCACAAACCTACACAGTTTGAAGACTCAGCCCACAGCTGGCCATGTCCCAGAAGCATTTCCAAGAGGCAGAACCCACACACAGACCCAGAAGCAGTAGACAAGCTCAGAATATAGCCCAGCTCCAGCATAAAAGATCAGCCTTTGGCTGCTTCTGAGAACACCAAAACACAAAAGCAAGGAAAAGAAAAATGATCTGACTTTAAGTCAAACTGTCCCTCCTCTCTTAGACTCATGTTTCTGACTCAGCCTCTTTACATGTCGTCTTCCCCATCCCTGCTCAGTCAGGCCTTAGCAGAATTCAGAAGGGAAGCCCACAAACATGGTATTAACTTCTGAAAGAAAATATGAACTCCAAAATTGCCATATTCACATTATTAAGGAAATGATTGCTATAATCTTGCTTACAGAGACTGTTTCTGTCACCTCCCCAGATTCCCAATTCAGCAGGTACATTCAGCTCAGGGATACCTACGACTAATAATGCTGCATCCTGGTTGCTGGTCAGCAGCTGAGCACAGGGAGTTTTTCCTCCCTCTTCTCAAGCATCACAGAAACAGCACACAGGATGCTTCCCCTCCCAGAAGGAGCAGATGGAACCACCTCAGCAAAGCAGAGGGGTCAGGGTAAGAAGAATGGTACCCTGGGGAGATGCAGTCTCTATTCCACAGGTGCACTGTGCAGATCTGCCAGGTAATGTAGCTTTGCTGGCTTGACACATAAATCATGCATTAGCACTTTCATTCTCTGTCCACAGGGCACACAAAACTAACCAGCATGGTGCACAACTCACTTCAGTTCAGTAGCAGAGCTGCTATTCCAAGGGCATTCATTAAGTGCAAGTGGCCAAAGGAAACAGACACAGCACAGTGGCCATTCCCCTTCAAGTGACTCTAGTTCTTTTTTTTTTTTTTTCAGAAGACACTTCTTTTTCTAATCTTCTGGCATCTGATATTAACAGATCATCCTTCATCAGTTTCATCTCCCTCCAGCACAAGTCTTCACTACCTAAAAACTTCACTACTGCTTCTCTCAAAGGACTCCAAGATTTGCACGAGTCCTCACACGTGCAGTCACATCCCTTCCCATACCTGCAGAAATCCTGCACTGCACTGAGAAAGCTAAGGATACAGTCTGCAGAAACTTCCTTTCCGCATACAGTTTGTGCTCTTTATACCAATGATTTTAAGATTAGCCTGAACTATAGACAGAGGGTTAATGGTTCCACTCCACCGCCATTTCCTTTCTGGTAACTTACAATGGGGTAATACTGAACAGCACCAAGTAATGTAAACACTGATGCAATGAAAGATAAAGCATAAGGGGGTTATAGGAGCTGCAGCTTCAAGTGGTATTTGCCAAGGTTGTTTTGGCCAATTGAAAAGCAGTAAATGCACTCTGCATTCCAAGGGAACAGACACCTGTAAGCAGTTTGAGAAAATAAGCCATTGCAAATAAGATAAGAGAAAGGCTAGGACTGAGCTGAGTTCAGGAACAAAAAATACTGGGACCAATTCCAACCAAGGCTCAGTCTGTGCAACCCCACCCAAGGTTAGAGGGACTGATGATGTTCACACTTCACCAGACCTGAAGGC
Source organism: Rhagologus leucostigma (assembly GCA_013397725.1). Classification (NCBI taxonomy): domain Eukaryota; kingdom Metazoa; phylum Chordata; class Aves; order Passeriformes; genus Rhagologus; species Rhagologus leucostigma. Next base: position 131,424 of record VZTD01004105.1, read on the forward strand.
TCTGAAAAGAAATAATGAAATCCAGAGATCACCTCTATCAAATGAGGAAGTGTTCGTTGAATGCCCTGAGAATTCCACCATTTAAACCTTAAAAAAAGAAAAAAATAACACCACCTACAGTCATTAAAACCATTTTAAAAAGTCAAATTTTGATTGCAGAAACATAATCTGGAAGCAGTCTGTGAATCTGAATTATGGTGAGTCATGCATATTTTATTTCCCTCTTCAAATGTAAATGAATGCCTAATGTATTTAAAGTTTCATCTATTGCCAGGTTGTTTTACCAGCAGATGTACAAAGGGAAAGAGATGACAAGGAAGCTAGAGCAAGACAGTTTTCTCAGTACTTGAAATCCTGAGTGTAGCAGCACAGTAGATGTAGCCATGGTCCACATCTCCTAAACGGTAAAGAAAAATACAAAGGGAAGGGTAAACAGTCAAGGAGAATGGGAAGGAAAAAAATATATCTTCATTGTTACTGGGATGAAATGAGATAGGTAGAAGTCACAGCTGTGTGTCTTGCTGTGCTTACCCCCAACCACCTTGATGAACCAATGAACCAGCAGGTTCTGGTCTCTCGAGTACCTTGACCACCCTGAAGTTTCCTCCAATGCACAGGAAGTAATTTCCAGGAAACAAGAACACCAAAATACAACCATCATGCCCTCCCTCTTTCCCTGGTCATGCACCCGATTTCTGTGTGGGACATCTGGGAAGTTAGGCAGCACAGGAAACTTGGAAGATGGAAAACACACAAGGAAGGGAAAAGGATGTTTTAAAAGCTTCCCATCTGGTTTGCCTCACCAGATAGCCCAGACCCATGAGATCTGGTGAACAAACCATCTGTCTGCCTATTTATGCCCTGGAGAAGCCCCAAGGAGCCTGCAGAGAGGGCAAGGTGGCACAGACCAGCCTACTGATGTAGAAGAGACAATGAATTGCCATAGCTTTGAAAGAACAGCCAGGTCTCAGAAAAATATCCTATCCAAGAGACAGAAACTACTCAAGGTCTAATAGGGAAAGCAAAAAGCAAGTTTTAGTTTGGCAGCCTCTGAGCCCCACACCCATTCTACCTCCTACAGCACCAAAGCTTTATCATGGCCAAGAGGTCTGGAAAACGACCAAATCATTGAAAGTAAATGAGTATTTCCAGTAACATATTCCTTTCACCTAGTTTATTCCTAATGACTAGAAGCTGCTGCTCACAGAACAGTAGGCATGAGAGATGGAAGGAAACCAAAGGACCAATTAGGTGATTAATCCATCAAATTGACAGAAGATTAGTTCCTAGAGCATATTTCTTACTGTTTTGTCCACATTACTTTAAAAATGCCCCAGCAATGGAGAGGTTATCCATCCCCTTGGGGAAATTACCCACAGCTTGTTAAATATCTCTCATCAGGACAGTTTCTATTCTTTCCAGCTTATAGTTTCCCTTTTTCTTAATTTTATGTTGCTGCTCTCAGCAACCTTTTGCAGGCCATTCCCCAGCACACATTCAGCAAGTGCACATGCCTCCTTCCTTATCCTCTAGCCACATAAACTATATTGAGTAAGTTCATCCTTTTCAAATGCATTTTCTTCCAGCCATTTAGATTCAGGAAAAAGTGTTAGATTCTTTTGGGATTTTTTTCCCCCCTGAACTTCCCTTCCATCTGTCTTTATGTTCTTCTGTCCCAGTAGACTTGAAAACTCAGACTGCTACATTGATCTGCTGAAAGTAGTAAGACAAAAAGACACAGATGATTATGGAATAATATCAAGTGCACCAAAGTCATTCCAGATGGGAAATATAACACAGACATTTTTCTTCTTTCATGAGACAACAGGATGGAAGATTGGCTGGCTTTTCACTCCTGTCTCCGTAAGAAGTGTTCTTCAAACGCACCTTTACCTGCCTAGCAGAAGGATCAGGCCAACCGCTGGTACAGAGTAAAAAGGCAAGCATGTTCCATATTGACACCATTACTACATCCAGCCATGGCAGAGGTTTGGATCTCAAAGCACCACTACTCCCTCTAGGTCAAGTCTCAACCTATCCATGTGCTGAAATGGAGAGCAGCTGCAGTAACTGCCTGTGGGACAGCTGACTGTAGTCAAGGTCAAGGCCGCCCTTACTAGATGCCAAAAATCTCAGCTGAAGACTGGCTACACTCTGGAACAATCAGAAGGGACAGAATCCCTTCTAGTCTGAGGGCTGGAAATCACAGAGAGCGATCGCATACCACAGAGCCCCAAAATGGAACAAACCGTTCTAACAAGATGTTTTTGATTAAGTAGGAAACAAAGATTAATTTCTTAGTGCAGCATTTAATGGAGTTGCCGCCTGTAATTACAGGCAGAGGAGTGCCACAGACAGCACAGCCTCTGGGTATCCCCAGGCAGAGATTCTCAAGGGAGCCTGTTCTTCTCAAGGCAATTGCCTATGGACTTGCCCAAGTAGAAATACTGAAAAACTCACAACACAGTAGTGCAATCCCACTGAAACAAGAAGCTTGTGCAGATTTCTGTCTGATGGCCAGGACAGCACAGGACACGAGCCATTCCCTGCAGCCCCACTGACTTAAGAGGGAGTGACATTTACCAGCCAGAGCACATCCGGGCAAGGATGAGCTCTTGTTTCTGTCTGTCCACTGCAGGCCACTTTGTTCAACTGCAGGGGAAAGAAAATAGATGCTTTCATGGGACTGGGAGCCACAGACTACTAGGGGAGTGCAGAGGTGGTTCAGCTTCAGGCAGTGTCAGAGCTCTCTACAGATAAACAACATTCTCTGCTCCTAGTTGAGAACAGGAGTTAAGGATCACAAGCAACAGAAGACTGCTCCTGACAACACCAGCTCTGTCTCTTCCTCACATGGATGGAAGAGATCTCATTAATGTATTTTCACTCCACACTGTCATAATCTCTCTTGACTTTCAATGGCTTTGAGCTACAACCACACACCTTGAAGAGCCTGATAAACTCAACTTTAAACTGATTATTGAAATATCCAAGCTGTTCATGCAATGACTGCCAGCTGAAGCTGCACTCTCTTCACTGCTTAATCTTCACTTACAGTGTCAGAATTCATTTGTTCTTTCCCACTGCACTCCTTATACCCAATTGTGCATTCCCAAACTCTCACACATACCCCTCTTCCCACCTCCAGTGAGCACACTGTTAACAGGATTTCTGGAAATAGCTCATTTAAGGGAGAGCTTATTTGTTTCAAGCAATGAACAAAAAAGAAAAAGCAAAAGGAACAACTCAATTACTGTTTAGTTGAGGACAAAACTAGAGCATCTTTGATAGCTTTATGTGCAGCAGCAGCAGCACTTCATATTTAATTCTTCTCCACTCCTTCTTCTGAATTCCTAAGCAATATTAAGTAGCATCAGCTCTCCACACTGCCAGAAGCAATTGCATTTAGAACTAAGATGTCCCAACATAAGTTTAAGAAGAAGCTATAAACATCAAGATGCAGCTACCACACCCAGCAAGGGGAATGTAGCTCTTTCACCCCCCCAGCCACCACCTGTGGCTTCAAGTAATCCATAGACTTACCTGAGCCTTAAGGCCTCATCTGAGTGAGAAATCCCCACACCTCTGCCACAACAGACAAGTCCTTCCTCTTAGTTGCCTCCAGCTCCTTTTGTTCTTCTCCAGACCAAGAGACAGAGGGAAGAGAAACTCAGAGCTCTCAATCCAGAAGCATCCTCCACATTTGCTAGCCTCTTGCTTCTCCTCCCCATTGCATTTTTGAAGGTTCTTTTCCTTTGCAGCTGTTCCCACTTTCTCCTGAGGGCCACAGAAGCAAGTGCAGACAGCTGCAGCTTTCTGCAGAAAAGGTCGCTTGCTGATTGCTTGCCAGCTGAGGGACAATGTCCATCCCCCTGAGGAAGGCAGATATCATCCCCTCTGCATGACATTTGCACAGTGCTTTAGAACACAGCTATGTAAATGTACAGCAATCAGAGATATTCTTCAAAACCTGCAAACCCATCCAAAGCCAATAGGGCAATACCAGTTGACGACATTCAAGTATCTAGGTCTGTGTACTTAACAATCAGAAAGTAAGTACAGGGCCTATAAACAAGGCCAGGTTTACTCAGGTCTATGGTCAGCACTTCACCACAGTTTTGCTGAAATGCAAAATTGTCTCCAAAGAGAAAGAAATTCAAACCATTTGAAGAGAACATCTGACACTGCATTTGTCATTGCCATGGCCAGAAAATTATCCAACCCATTGAACAGCATGTAGAGTCTTTGCAGGTGGGTCAGAGCAAGCCTGAGGCACAGATCAGCAGGTACAGTAGAGGTCAAACAGCTCTATGGTGCGGGCACTGAGGCCAGCAGAAGCTGTGAACACACATGGATTTGAGGATACCACTTAGTGAAGTGGCATTTTCTACTTCTCTTCCACTGAAGCCATGGGAACACTAACACTGCAACACTCCCCCACCTTCCCCAGCCCAGTTAAGTCCCAGATAAAAGACTTGGCCGTGGCAATTTACCCAATCCCCCTACACAATGCAATCAGATGTTTAGAAACACCACGAGTCCTGAATTCCAACTATTGTGTCTTGTTATCTTTTTGCCTCACAGATCAAAAAGCTTTTTGCACATTTTCTGTTATGTAACACGATCCACTGACCTAAGACATTTACCTTTATTAATAAAATACCCTGCAACAATACATTGAAAGTCACAGGTAAAAAGTGCTGGCAGTCCACAAGGCAATGGATGTGAAATACTCCAGTACTTTTGTCCAGGGTTTTCCATGCAGCTCCCTGTTTAATGAGTCCATCACCAGGTTTAATGACCTGCCAGAGCTTTAGAAACACTCTTCCCTCCTCATCAATGATTCACATGCAGTCTTAAAGCTGTGCACAGATTAAAGAGGCTGCTGCTCTCCCACATCGCTTCAACCCAAAGTGGTTTTAAATATTTCATCTCACCACAGAACTCTTCTGTACACATCCCAAAGGTGCTCTGAGAAGCTCTCACCGGGAGTTCAGCATTACCTGGCAGAGGGCCTGCTGGCACCACAAGAAAGCTGTTGCTGCCAGGCATGCCCACATCCTATATTTACTTTCTTTAATGAGTCCTGCATGACCCCAGCTGCCAAGAGTAGGGATAGGATTTTCTGAGGTAGTTGATGCTTGTTACGGAAAAACAGATGGAAGGTCTGATTGCAAGGACAGAACAAAGAAGTACCTGATCTGTAATTACTGGGGTCAGCAGGAGTTCTCCTTCGACTTCAAGGGAAATGGAGTCATGACCCTCTTCTTTTCAGCTGAGGGAATTTAGAGGGTATCAACAAATGCGGAAACATAGGCTGGATCTTGCACTTCCCAGGTGAGCATGTCAAGGATTAGCAGTCTAATAGGATACCCTGAACACCCTGTAGCTCTTACTGTGAAGGAACCCTGATGCGAGAAGTCTCATGATCCAGGCTGCCATAGAGACTTCCCTTCCTCCCTGCCTGCACAAAGCAAGACTGTGCCCTGTGATGCAGTCCTCATGAAGACACTTTTGGTCCCAGGGAAAGGACAGCAAAGTAGCACAGGGAAGAGGAGAAAAAGACGTGGAGCCACCCCCCAGCTTTGCCACCAATGGCAGGATTTTGCTGCTACCACTCTGAGCCACCACTTTGCCTTCTCCCAGGTGGGAATGATACCAGCAGATCTCACATTCTAAGCCTCTGCCAGCTTGGTGGTCCATGGCTAACAGCCACAGTCTCCACATGCCTGTGGTCATCCATGACACAGGAAAGGTTCCTCAGAAGATCACTGTGGGGCCCTCTGGAGAATTCCTGACCTTTGGATTTTCATTTAAGTCAATTTAAAACTTCAGAACCTCCATGGCACAGAAGAGTCTGCCCCCCACAGAAATAGCTCCCTTTGCAGCATCTGTCCATGTTCAGGAATGTGGTCGAGGAACCAGATGATCCCCCTACACTGCCAGGGACAGTACAGCAGGCAATACTTGGTCACATCATGTCTTTGGCCTCATTTCTTCTCTCACCCCATAATAGGAAATGTGAAAAAAAATCCTTCAAGAGATGAAGGGAGTCACATCAGTCCACAGCAGATATAGCCAAATCATGAAAAATGTTGTTTGTTGGCACACTCAGAAAACAAAGTCTTGCCTTCTCCTGTGTAATTCAGCCTTTCCTGTATGAGGAAAGAGTGATGACCTCTGTAGGCCTGCAAAGGGTAGACCTGACTGAGAAAGAATACAAAGAGCCCTTTAATTACTGCAAAACCAAACAAAAGTGAGCAATACAGCACTGCAGAAAACAAGCAGGTAAGTACTCGCGTTTTATCTTCAGTCAATACCTCTTCAGCATGGCTGATCTCTGAAATCTGATTTCATGTAGTTCTGCAAACCTATACCCCCTGGGAAGCTTGCATTGCTCTTGCTGAGCATTAGCTCTCACTTCATTTGTCCACACAATCTCTACACAGCAGTCATCTTGACATCCAAGCAAGCTTAAACAAAAACATAATCTCTCCATAAAGCACACCTCTCTTCTCAAATAGCTGTTGCTCTCAGGTGTCCCTTTCCATGAAATCCATCACCAAACCACTTTGCCTTCCTCAGTGAAAGGAGGACTTTTAGAAAAGAGAGCTCTGTAGTACATCACAGGCTCAATTTATTGTGGCTCATTGCCTCTTTCTTGCTCACTCCAGTCCTTCCTGGAGGTGAGAGGGCCATGGCATGGGTTCTTGGCCAGAGTCACTGCAGCAGCCAGGGAAAGATTCATTGTACATCCTCACTGTACAACGAAGCCATCAAGGAAAGAATGCGGCAAGAGAGAACATTCAGTTAAACGGCTGTGTGATGAACAACTGGACCTTGAGGCGGATGAAGGAACCAGATGATAAGGTGAGGAAATATCCACTGCCACAATGTCAACTTACTCCCTTCTTCTTTCGTATCCCTTCTTGTCTAGTGACTCAGGACTTTCAATGAAAAGGAACTGATCAGTGCAGTTCAACCTGCACCCAGGAAGCACTGTGGTTCCCCATTACCCAGTCAGCTCCAGCTGTCTTACTCTGACCAGCACAGGGTGAATGCCCACAGTTCTGCACAACCCTTGTCCAGAAATCCTTGCAGTTAACCACAGCACCAAAGCATTACACCAAAGGAAAAGATGCAGGTGCTGGGCTGTTTCCAAACTGCCTTCCACTTGTCTGTGTCCAGTGCAGCTCAGCCAGAGAGCAACACCCCAACCCTCCCAACAGGCTCCTCACTGGAGCAATGGTGCCAAAGCCTGGGTACCACACTAAGCCAGCAGTGCCACCAGGGCTCCTCAAGCAAAGAGCCATCAGGTACCCACTGTGCTACCAAAAACCCTACACACTCCAGAAGTTTGAATCATAGGAAAATCAAGCTTTATCAAATCCCAATCATCTCCATCCCCAGCAGAAGCAGGGTGACCTTAAAGAAGTTTTATCAAGTTTGAACTTATCCCAGGTTATATAAAATTGCCGCAGTAGTCTCAAAGATGTGAAACATGGGTATGAGAGTGCAATTATGTTAGAGTTGATTGCATTGAGGAGTTAAGGTTAGTGGAACGAAACCCAAGCTGGTGTGAATCATCGCAGTTCCACTGGAGGGAACAGTTACATTATTTACTCCGGATGAAAATCTGTTTCACTAAGTTGAACAGAACAAGAAAAGGGCTATAAACAGAATCAGACTTATAAAACAGTAAACCACAATTTTCTGTCCTTAAAATAAGTCTCTCTCCAACACTAGATTTCAAAACTGGGGCCATGTCAGGTGAAAGGCAAGGCCCTCCATTTGCTGACTCACGCAAAAAAGGATACAACCTGATGACACCTGTCAGATATAACTCTCTTGCCACATCAGGAAGCAGAGCTCATAGATGGACAGGCCCAGCTCCCCCTCAGTGACCTGAGAACATCATTTAAATATTTTCTCCGGATGCAAACCCAGCCCCAAGGATTGCAGCACAGGTGTTGGATTTTGGAGACTGAGGCTCCATGCTTTCTTCTACTATAGCTACCCCTCAGCAAGGCTTTTAAGTTGTGTCTGAACCAGTCAGCCTTCAGGACTACCTTGCACTTATACCAATGAATATCTATGCATAAAACATCCTCAGCTGAGGACTAGGGACTGGTGCCCATGACACTGGGTTCTTCCCTCCTGGAGATGCCCTCTCATCTTCCTGCTCTTCCTCTCTCCACTGAGTCACTGGAAACTTCCTGAGGTCTCTGCCACAGGGAACCATGATCAAGAACAGACCTGCAGCTCCTTATTTCTGATGCCCAGCTCTGCTATATCCTGCTTTCTCCCACAGCCCAGCTGCAGAAAACTTCTGAGAGCTCTGTTTTCTGAGCAAGCAGCATGCTGCAGGTGGCTTGATGCAGTGCAGGGTGTTGGATAGACGTGGCAACACCAGCAGTCAGAGGTGATCTCTCACACTACATTTTTGGGATGTAGGGCTGGGGTAACAGACAACCTTTTGAGCACTTTAACCCTTGTCACATCACTCCACCTACAAAAGGCTCAGACTATTCCAGTCATCTGATAGAGAACTACAAAATGAGAATGAGCACTTTGACTTTACAGTGGCCCTTAACACCAGCAATTTACACCGACCTTGGTGGCCCCAGAACATTGAATCATGTAATGCACAGCTCCCCACCAGCCTCCATCCCCTGCAACAGGGCCAGACTGTGCACACTGGAGCATTAAATCAGCAATCCTCTGCTTCTCTGACATCACCATGGGACTCTGCTGCTCAGGTTTCCCTGCCACAGGAGTTTGATTCACAGTAGCAGGCTTTTCAGCTATGGCTGTGAAGCTGATCTACATATTAATATAATAACCCTTTACAGTTATGAGGAGTGGAAAAATATGAGAAAGAAAAGATGAAGCCCTCTGCAGATGTTGTCCTCACATATGGTCTCACATATGGTTGCATTTCACTGCTGCTTGGTTTTGTAAGTTTTCTCTCTTCAGAAGGTAACTCCAGCCCCTTCCATACTGTGATCAAGAGATAATTTAGGAAACAGGTAACACTGCAGGCCACTTTGTCATTGCTGATAGAAGTGCTGAACAGCCACTGCTAAATTACAGCTATCAATCTCCCAGGCTGCACATGGATCCATTAATTATTTCTTCCATTCCCCACAGAGACAGATGCTTCCTGTTTTCTTGACATAAGCTGTGTGGATCACTTGCCCATCTGGCTTCTCTGTGTTACTATAATGGTAGTTTTCTCTCAGATGTCATGTTACAATTCCTAACAGTCTCCACAGGGAGACAATATCATCACTTAGCATTTCGAAAGGATATGTCTCTAACCCTCCAAAATTTGTCAATTCGCCCTGGAATTACTGGATTATGTTATGATGTACTATTAGCCCAGATATACAGGGTATGTGAAAGGCTGGGAAACTGGTACCAGTGACACGGCTTGCCAAACATCATAGTGACAAAGTAGACACACAAGCGAAAATCTGAAAGTTTGCTTTCATACCAGAACGTAAGGATAAGAATGAGAGACAGCATTCCATGACCTGCTTGCTTAGGGAAGGCAGACTCTCCACGCACAGTGTGTGGCTGAAGCTACAGCCAGGCCCAAGGATGATGATGCTTCTTTACAATCACGCAGGACACCAGTGGGATCTTGGCAGGGGAGAAGAGCAACACCACAGGGTGAAGCCACAGCCACACTGGCAGGGCCACTACCAGCAGCGTGCCAGACTCCACAAGATCTGACCAGTGCCCTGCACACACACAAAGCTCCAGGGTTTCTGCAGGGAGAGGAAGCCCCTCAGCATGAATTTCATCAATAAAACTGGAGTTATCTCTGGCTAACAAATATAGAAAGGAGCTGGCTTGGGGAATTTCCATTTCAAGTTCACATCTGGCCCGTAACCTGTGAGGAGAAGATGGCCATAGATGTAACATTAGAGCAATTCTACAAATGATCTCTCCCAAGCATCCAGTTTCTCCAGGCAAAGAGGAATGGGTAGTTTCAATAGCAGTTCCTTTTTCATGACTCACTTCCATGTCATTATACCAATAAGATCCTGTCTCTCCAGGGTGTTTTTCTCTAGTGATTAAAGTTGTGAGCCTTCGACCTTGTGCCTAATCAACACCACATAACACACACTATAACCACGTAGAAACTTGCTGCCTTTCATCTCTTATTGCTTAATAAACTTGCCAGCAGACCTATTGCAACAGAATAATGAAGCTAAGAAATTGCATTCAGCTCAGTAAATCTAGGAGCAGTGCCTGTTAAAAATAAATAAAATTAGATTAAAAAAGCTCTAACAACTAACTGCGGAAATGTGGAATATTATGAAGAGATCCCATCAGTTCAGCCAGAGTTCACAAACCCCTCACTCTGTTGTTTCAGCTGCTGAAAGGAGGAGCAGTATGAGAAAAGATGAGAGTAGAGAAAGAAGAGGAAGACGAGATGTCAGGACATATCCACACACAGTCTGTGCCTTAGGGAGCTGCTGCAGGAACTGCAGACAGCATGGCCTTTGGCACAAGATGCTCAGGAAGGGAAGGGATGGTGCTCAGTAGTAGGTGCTTTGGCAGAGTGTTGTGGAGAAGGCAGCCCAGCACCTGGCTCCTGAAGTTTCAAATTTGGTGAAATTTCAGCCAGTTGACATCAATAACCTGCAGTTTATGTTGTGTTAGTGCTGCAATTGGGCATTTTCAGGCACAAAGCAAAAGACAGATCTTCTTCCAAGGCAAGGCACATGGGCGGGACATAGTAAGGCACAAGGTAAGCACTGCATACACCGGGACTCCTGACACTGCTCTACTGAGCAGTCACATGAGGGCTATTCAGGTCCAGATGCTCGACCACGATGCTGATGGTACAGCCCCTTCCCATCACTGTCTGTGTATGGGGCCTCTGGTAACACTTCCAACTCTGGGTGCATTTTTTGGGTCTGACAGACAGGCCCACAGAGGATCTCACCTGCAAGATCATACACAGACAGGGCTCATGAACTGCTCCTCACATGCTGGGCAGCCTGAGACTGCTGCAAGACTAAAAGCTGCAGAAATTTATTCGGTCTCCAGCAGGTGGTAGGAGAAAGCAAGAACCATGGCCTTTTCCATATCCAATTCCCTTCAACAACGAGATCATTAGGGGAAAATGCCCAAATCACCCTAGGATTACCAACAAGTACAATGAATCTCTTCTGCCTCTATGGCTCCCCTGATCTCCAGGATCCAGCGCCATAACACACTTCCAGTGCTGCCACCACTACCCCAAAGTACTTTGTCCAGCTACCAAGTCACTTGTAACTGGATCTAGACCCGTGTCTCACTTCCTGGGAAAAATTTCCTCTGCAGGTGTAAGCTGCTGCCCTGCCTTTCCACCAAGAAAGGCAATACATGTCCCAGATAGACAGAGAACAAGAAAAGGGAGCTCCATCTCCACAGTGCACTTCACAGTAAGTGCCACCATTTATAGCACATAAATACTGTACATATACTGCTGTGTTTTGCAGACATTATCATCTCAAAGGGTAGGTAGGAGGTGGGAAAACAGCGTGTAACAACTGTAGCTTAGACAGCTGCTTTCTTTGCGGCGTCTAATGCTGTTTAGGGAGGTAAAATAGGTCTACTCAGCAGTGCCTCTGCTTCTGCTAGGATACACTGCAGCTCCATATGGGGTTTCTGCTGAATAATTAGGTTAAAGGCACAATCATGTAAACAATCTTGTAGAGGCTTTCTGGGAGAAAGACAAAACCATTCATAACTCCAAGCCCATCCATTTCCCAGAAAGAAACCACACTGTCCTCATGCTGGGCTTTTGCGCTGCATCTAACACAGACTGTGTGACCCAACCACTGTGGCAGAATATCTGTGGACAGGATTAATCTCCCACAATTAGCCAGGTGTCACAGCTAATGGCATCTTTCAGCTGCGTACAAGACTATTTTAAAAAGTTTTTTTAACACCAGAAAAGTTAGTCCGAGTCTTCCTACCCCTCCTCCTTTCTTCCCCCAACATGATTATCAGCCACATGTCCTTGTCCTCCTATGTCCTTGTGTCAGACCCTCCATAGAGCCAGTTCAGCTCACTAATCTGACAGAATATGCTTCCTTTCTTCTGTCCTGGGGGAAAACTTTTGGCCAAGTTTGGTTTTGTGCCAACTTAGAGAGTTAAATCATCTCAGCAGGAGCTGACTAGCAAAACCAAAATCAAAGCTGACAATAGCTCTACCACTAAAGATATATAAATGGAAAGTGAAAAAATCTAAGATCAGGAAGACATTGGATCAGCTCAGCTCCACTAAACTACACCCTCCATTAAACATGGAACATCTCATTTTACACTTCTTTCTATTAGACAAATAGGTGATTTCTCTCCTATAGTCCACAGGATATAAGAAATCATATTTTCACTGGTCTAGTTTATTCTAGTTGCTGGATATCTTGTCTCTACTGGCCAAAAGAATAGCTTTTTCTCATTTGTGCTTGGAGTTTGCCCGGAGGAAGCTTGGCAGGATGCAGCTATGACATCTGTAATGGTAACAGCATGGGAAAGGACTGCCAAGGTGATCCTGTTTTAGTAAGTGGAATCACACAGCACTTATGCAGCCTTAGAGAAGCCACAACACGACCCAGGACTTTTAGCATATAGGTAAATGGAGGAGACACGATGTCTGGTTCTGGAAGCCTCTGAGATCACCAGAAGTCCATCACAGCAGTGAGGAGAATAGATCACTCTTTGCTCATCCTGTTCTTGCACAGGTGCTTGTGCTGTGAGAGCACAGTGTTGTCACAGACCTCTGCTCTAACCCACCAGGGCTGCCTCAGGTCTGGCCTAGACCCTGCAGACACAACCAAACAGTGGCCAGTAGCCCTTCTTGGCTCCTTCCTTCTCTGCTTTGAGCTCTCAGAGCAAGGAAAGCTTTGCTTTCCCCTTTAGGGATGTTAGGCCAAGAGTCTTCCACACTGATGGTTTGTCTGAGCAGCACAGAATTGCCATGGTTACAGCCTTATTTGTGGACTTCGGGAGAACAGCAGGATTCATGGAGCCAAACTCAAAAGCTCGCTTGTACATCAGAGAGATACAACTGGGGATGAGTCAACATCAGAAGGAAAATAAATTGCTTCTCCCACCACCCAAAATGCCAAAAGGGACAGACAGGAAAAGCATCATTGCATCAGGGCTTTGAGAAAGGTGTGCTCAATCACTCTCATTAAAAGGCTTAGGGAAACAACTAACCTTCATCCAAGTGAGTAGCAGCTGCAACCCAGTGCCCTTTCTCCTCGAGGGCAAAGTCTAATTATTATTTCAGAAGTGCAAACGCCTTCAAGCAGTTGTCTTTGCTCCTTATTTTGTTTTAGCCAGAAGTTGTGAGGTTCTAAATGCCCCACATGTCTCCTGGAATCTCTGCTTGCAGCAGCACTGAAAGAGGCTGTGAGAGGAGTTCAAGGTAGGACTCAGCCTGGAAGACACATCTCACCTGTGTCAGCTTCCCTCTCACAAGTGTGACATGGCAGAGTCACAGCAAACCCTGCAGGTGCAAGGCACAGAAGGTAAGAAGGGCAGCTGTGTCCTGACTGCCCCTTTGGGTAGTGCTATCCCCCTCAAGAGCTCGCTCCATTCATCCATGAGAGGTCACCACCCTCAGCCCAGGCTGGACACAGCCTGGACACAGCCTGAGGCCAGAGCCTGTATGTGTGCTCCCTCTGTCCACAGCAGTATGAGCAGGTACCACGAGGTCCTCAGCCATGGAACACCCTCGGTTTTGGTAGCAATTCCCACTGTGATTTACTTGGCCTGCAAAACAGCCAGGCATGCACCCATACTCCAGCTGTGCAGCACTGCCAAATCTCAGCACCAAATACCCCAGCAGCAAAGCCTGTCCAATGGCACCGTGCTGGAACGCTGGCCACAATCTCGGGGACAGTGCAAAATGTTTCTGTAGTGACACTGCAATTCATGGCCACGAGGGATCCTTCCCACCAGACACAGCACCAGGATGTGGCTGGTACTCGCCCTGTGGTGCTGTGAGTCAGGATATGACCCACGAGCTTCTGTATTTACAGGAAAGCACCCTCCAACACTGGAACACAAACTGATTGCACCAGTCAGAGCCCTTGGAAAGCATCTAGAAAGCAAGAGGAGCCCACCACTGTCACTTCTAGATGCTGCTGTCCATGAGCAACATGAACCCGTTTTCCAGGCTTCTTCCAGCACAAGACGATAAAAAGCAGCCTTGCCTCTCCCATTTTACTGGGCAGAGAAGCAGTCTGAGCATGCAGAAGAGCAAGGGAAGAGCCCTCCCTGGTGCAATATGCCTGACCTCTGCAGGTGTCCCTGTGTGACCAGCACTGCACCTTCTATCATATTCTATGATTCTTTGAAACCTGCTGGACCCCACAGAGGCAGTAGCAGCGTTAACAGCTTACAAGCTCAGACAGAGACTTCTGCTGGTGTGAATACCCATTCCCCAGGAAATCAATGTATTTACAGCCCCAATTTAAATCGCTATAAGCAATATCACTAAAAACATATTTGCGTTATTATCACTGCACTGTGCAGTTAATTGCTATACAAATATTTGTGCTGCCCACATTCATCACAAGGGCTGCTGCTGCCTCCGGGTGAACTTACTCAAAATCTGACGTGTTTTCCCAAGACTGGAGTTCTTAAAGGGGATGTCTCTATTTTGCACGCTCAGAGAAACACTGATCCAAAATTCCTTTCCACTGAAGTGGATCCAGAACAACAGGGGACCTTTTCCTTTTCAGAGGAAAAGCATGATGGGGTAAGACTTCCCAGGCTATATTTTTGGACCAAGAATCCAGGCTGAACTTACCTTTCCTCTTGTCAGCTCATTGTGACTTATTTAGATTTATCACCAGTCTTTTCCACTCCCCTCTCTCTCTCTCCCCTTTCTTTTTTAATTAGGCCACTGAGGCCTTGTTTTCAGAAACCGTCTGGATCCCAGCAGAAGCTTTTAAGTCTCAGACATCAAATGGCAGGCAGTTTACTATAGTTAATTATGGTAATTTTTGCTTAGTAGTAGCTTCCCTCTGAAGAGTCAAAACTACTTAGAAAAAGCCCCAGCCTCAGGCATGAATTTCTAAGAACATATTTTTTATCATTCATTATTTTACAAAGTTAAGTAGCAGCAGAAAGTTAAAACCCAGAAGGGAAAAAAGAGCTGACCAAAAGAATAAGCTTTTGGGGACTATACACCATCACATAATACACAACCAGACAATGTTTGCCTTTTGCAGGCATCAGGCACTGCTGTGCTGAGGCGCAGGGTCTGGGTCTCCCACAGTGACCCAGTCCTCTACCACAGCCATGCTCAGCCAGAAAGGTTGCTCTGATTTGCACAGAGGGACAGACAGCCCTCTGGCCAGCCCCAGAGCAGAGAAGGCACAAAGGTATCCTGAAACTTCCCAGAAACAGTGTGGGCTGTGAGTGAGGCGTGTTGTTGTGCTTTTAACACTTTCAAAAGTACTTCCAAAAAAGTGTCCCTATTCCGTATTATCTCGAATGATCATTGATTTTGAATATTACTATAACACGGCAGTAGAATGTAAGGTAATGGAAAATACCAACATCGACCAAACCAACCACAACCCAAAGTAAACTGAAGTTGCTTTCAATAGAGCTCCTAATCTGTTATTTTAATCTTTTACACATTCAAATGTTTACAGAGAAAATCAGTGTCCCTGCCTTTCTTGTACCTTAGTGAAGATATGTTTTATGATGAAAGATTCATCTTTCTTTAATGAAAGATATGCCATGTTCTTACATAGACTATACTTTCAAGGAATTTTTGCCAAGATTTGCCAACCCAGACTGGTTTTTGCCCAAAATACGGAATGGAGGAAAACCCGGACTGGATTTTTCCCGGAATACGGAATGGGGGAAAACCCGGACTGGATTTTTCCCGGAATACGGAATGGAGGAAAACCCGGACTGGATTTTTCCTGCTGTACGGAATGGGGGAAAACCCGGACTGGATTTTTTTCCCGGAATACGGAATGGAGGAAAACCCGGACTGGATTCTTGCCAGAATACGGAATGGAGGAAAAATCCAGACTGGATTCTTGCCAGAATACGGAATGGAGGAAAATCCAGACTGGATTTTTTCTGTTAATGAGAGAGGAGGGATTTTTTTACTTAGTAGTAGCTTCCCTCTGAAGAGTCAAAACTACTTAGAAAAAGCCCCAGCCTCAGGCATGAATTTCTAAGAACATATTTTTTATCATTCATTATTTTACAAAGTTAAGTAGCAGCAGAAAGTTAAAACCCAGAAGGGAAAAAAGAGCTGACCAAAAGAATAAGCTTTTGGGGACTATACACCATCACATAATACACAACCAGACAATGTTTGCCTTTTGCAGGCATCAGGCACTGCTGTGCTGAGGCGCAGGGTCTGGGTCTCCCACAGTGACCCAGTCCTCTACCACAGCCATGCTCAGCCAGAAAGGTNCTATACTTTTCCCGGAATACGGAATGGGGGAAAACCCGGACTGGATTTTTCCTGCTGTACGGAATGGGGGAAAACCCAGACTGGATTTTTTTCCCGGAATACGGAATGGAGGAAAACCCGGACTGGATTCTTGCCAGAATACGGAATGGAGGAAAAATCCAGACTGGATTCTTGCCAGAATACGGAATGGAGGAAAATCCAGACTGGATTTTTTCTGTTAATGAGAGAGGAGGGATTTTTTTACTTAGTAGTAGCTTCCCTCTGAAGAGTCAAAACTACTTAGAAAAAGCCCCAGCCTCAGGCATGAATTTCTAAGAACATATTTTTTATCATTCATTATTTTACAAAGTTAAGTAGCAGCAGAAAGTTAAAACCCAGAAGGGAAAAAAGAGCTGACCAAAAGAATAAGCTTTTGGGGACTATACACCATCACATAATACACAACCAGACAATGTTTGCCTTTTGCAGGCATCAGGCACTGCTGTGCTGAGGCGCAGGGTCTGGGTCTCCCACAGTGACCCAGTCCTCTACCACAGCCATGCTCAGCCAGAAAGGTTGCTCTGATTTGCACAGAGGGACAGACAGCCCTCTGGCCAGGCCCAGAGCAGAGAAGGCACAAAGGTATCCTGAAACTTCCCAGAAACAGTGTGGGCTGTGAGTCAGGCATGTTGTTGTGTGTCCAGTCTAGGTACCTGGCTGTCCCAAGCAGCCAGTCCCAGAGGGATGCTGTCCCCTTCGGATGCAGAGCATTATGTGACCCACTGCAGGACATCCCATGCAGCTACAGATCAGAAAGATCATAGAAATAACAGAAAACTCCTCCCAAACACTTCTATAGGGAGACCATATGCAGCAACAGGGCTTTCAAAATGCCCTGACTAAAGGAGACCCTTACTCTTAGCATGGATTCAGCATGTGGGTGAAACCATAATGCATGTTAAAAATTAATATAACTGTGGCACTCACAAAAATGATCCACTACAAAGAGGATGGAGTTGATTTATGCAGGGATGCAGGGTTCTTGCACAAGGAAAAGAGACACAAGCCAAACGGTAAGGAATTAAGGGCTACTTTCCCAATGTCTTGACAAATCATCACCGTGCTGCCTGCAGATTACTGAGCCTTACATGGGCTAAATATCTTGCTTTCTGCCCCCGCTTTTTCTGTTGCAAATTAAGAATATTAACCTCTATCTGTTTTCCAGGATTTCCTTCTAGGTTCCCATTGAAAAAAAAATTTTTTGAAGAGAAGTTTGCCACCTAGAGAGGAGAGGAAAACAGAAGGAGAACTGACAGTTTGCCTTTGATTTCTATGGCTACAGAGCCTGGCCAGATAATCTGGGGCTTTAATACACAGATTCTTTCTTTTATGAAGGGTCTGAAAAGGTGGTGCTTTTATCAATTACCAAAATATGTAATCTTCAGGTCTGCTTTGCTACTGCTGCGTTTGTTTCATCTTCAGGTTCCTCTTTTAGGCAGTTTAGCATTTCATCTGGGAATCTAGAAACCACTGGGAGCAGTTGAAGTCAAACTTTCAAATACTTATATTTGATGGGTTCAGAGATAGACACAAGAATGTAAAATACAAGTTCAGAGCTTCCTGCATAATCCATCTCAGCACTGGAGGAAAGGAGGAGGGCAAAATAAATGTGTATTTCTAATTTAATCAAAAACAAGTATCCAAGCAATCACTATGGTCCTTTCCAGAAGTTCTCTTTCTGTGGATGCTGCAGCTGTTTGTTTGTCAAGTGGTTTGAACAGCTTAATCATTGTTTAGTGTAAAAGAAAGTAATTGATTTTTGAATTTACACTGAGACATTGCACAGCACTGAGAAGATTGCCTAGATTTCCAAGAACACCTTTTAAAATAGTTTTTCTTTTTCAGCAAAGTAGATCTGGGTCTCTGCCTACTTTTAAACAATGAAATCCTGGCTGTCATTAAGCTTCTTTCTAGGCAAACATGACTAGGTTTCGGCTTAAATATATCTGGTGCTTTATGCCAAACCTAATGCACAAGAAAGATAGATGGCCCCCATGGTCCCTTCCAGCCCTATTCTGTACAGTTCTGGAATAAACACTGGGCTTGTTTGTCCTCTCATCACCCTCTACTTGAATGCTACAATCAATCTTGAGGGCCACCAAGCAGTGGACAAGAATTTGGCATTGGGACTCAGAGCTCCATCAAAGCCCAGTGTCCATGTGCTTTCACACCCTCCAGCCGTACCAGGCCATGGTTACAACTTGAGGGCTCATGCCAGGCATTAGAGGCTATGGGACAACGGACAGGCTGGTGTGCTTTATGGATTTGTGGCACCAAAGAGAAAAGGAGCAGTGGAAAAGATGCCAGCTGGCAGGGATAAAGCTGAAGACTTCCATTTCCCAGGCCACGCAACTCCACTGCCCAAGCTGAGACCTTTTCTTTCAGCTGTCATGGGCTGTGCCATTTCCCTTCTGTGACAATTAGTGACACCAGCCAGCCTCTTCAAGAAAACATAAGGACAGCTCCTGGAGCAGTAGCAGTGGTAGGACCAGATGAGGTAGAGGGAAAACAACCATTTCTCCAAGCCAAACTGCAAAACCCATCTAACACCCAGGAGCAAAGCCCAAGGATCATTTGTTTGTGATCCCTCATGCCTCAGAGCCAGCTCTGCTTTCCCAGGACAGAGCCTGTCTCCTGCCACTCTCCTTTACAACAGATTTTTGGAGTCTTAAACACCCCACCCCACCCCCACCAAAGAAAAAAAATAGCCAAACCTTACAGGTAAGCACAACGATCAAAACTGCAAGAAAAGTTTCACTTCATTAACTTTCACTGCATTAACCATGTGGTGAACGTGGGGTTACAGCAAGAGAGCAGTGGGAAAACCTCAGATAGCCTAAAAGTCTCCCTTGGAGAAACCCACAGGGCTCAGCGATCCAGACATACTCACTTTTGCAAATTCATACAGGATGGGAGTAATTCCTGCAGCACCACTTCTCACATTACACTTCAAATCTTCCACTTCAGAATCAGAAGAGTAGAGGACATTAAAAAACGCCCACGTCATGCTAATACCTATCTCTTAAATAGATCAAGGTACTTTATATAGAATAGCTCAAAGAGAGTGATAACAAGGTCCAAGCCTCTGCTAAACGTCAATGGAGAAATCTCAAAGCTCTGTGTAGAGATGCTTTTGCTCTGAGGTCAGCATGCACACTGGGAATTTCAGTTCCCTCTCCCAGTTCTCATTTCCCAAATTCTTCAGTGCACATTCAAGAGCAGCAGATGCAACATCCGATTGTTCACCCTCCTCACAACGTGCCCCACTGCTGCATGTGGCTTTAATAACCCAGACACAAAAGATGAGAAGACTTGGTCATTGCCTTCTGGGTTGCCATCAAAAATCCCTCCTCTCTCATTAACCAGGCCCCTCCTTCATGCCACTGCCAACCAGGGCAAAAATAGTACATTCAAAAGAAGCAGAGCATGGCTTTCTTCTTACTGGTTAACCCAAACTAAAAGAACTGCCTCCTGTTTCTCACAGCTAAGACAAAGCATATGGCAACTCAGGACAAGATTTCCCTTTCTCTATCCTTTCAACAATGCCATGACATTCTTTCTATCTAAAACATGCCCTCTGGGTCCAGGGAAAAAGATTTCCATGTGTCCCAGTTCATAACATGCATTGGGGCTGGGGATATAAAGACAAAAGTAATATCACTGTGCTGGTGAAATCAGTGTTTTGTTGGAGTGTGTTTGCCTGTCCCCACATCACACAGTTCTGCAAGGCCTTGGCAATGGACACCTAAAAGTCCCTGGGTTTGTGTGCAGCTGAAGTCATTTGTCCACAGAGCAAAGGAGAGCCCTCTTCTTCCAAAACAAACAAAAAGCAACAAAAACAACAGAACAAGGAAAGAGAAGAGTTTAAGTGCAGGAAAAAGTGAACCACTTACCTCATCTCTTCCTGCTCAGCCTCTGTTCAATCCAAGCCTCCAACCCTCCCACACAGGTACGAAGGAGTCCCTTGTTCCTCTGTCCGTCAGCAGCCAAAATCTTGCCTGAAGATTGGCCTCAACACAGCATGCTTGGACCAGCCAGCAGCTAACACCATCACACAACTCTGTCCCAGGAAAGGTCTGGGAGGGAAAACTCTATTCACTTGCCAAACACAGCAAGCTAGAGGCACCAATTTCACTGTCTGTTTTAGTATTGCTGCCTTTTCATCAGCCGCCTCAGCTCTGCTTGGGGTCAGGCTCCCCCCCACCCCACACCTTGGTAATAGTGTTGCTTTTATGGCCTGGCCTGAATCATTGCTGTTCATAGAACAACCCCGAGGAGAGCTTGTCAATTAAGAGCACTTACCTGATACTGTTCTCTCCTTTGGCTTGTTAAGAACTTGAGTTCAAAAGGGTTTCCACTGCCAAGAAATCAATTACGGTGGTTACAGGAGATACAGAGGAGAAAGATGCAGGCAGACATGCTGATTAAACAGGCTCCCATCCTGTGGCTGTGTTTCCACCTGCCAGCTCTCCTGCCTGTGCCATAGTCCAAAAGGAAAGGTCTTCGCAGTTTTCCTTAGTCCAATTAATAGAAATTCAGCCTGAGGAGTTTTAAGCCCATTTTGTGGCTGCATTTGCTCAGGCTGATGGACTTAGCATGCAGCAGATCAGAGAGGGCTCAGGGGAGCCCTTCCATCAGGGATGCGGCAGCCACATCGCTCCAAAGGGCAGACACTGGGGTGAGGAGAATCTGTCATCCACATAGCAAAGGAAAGGAAAAGCATTTCCTTAGTCAGAGGGCACTTTAAACTCTTCAAGCTTTTGGAAAATAGTGACTCGGGCCCTGCTTGGGTTATTGGCTACGCAAACCCACTCTCCCCTGCCTGTGACTGTGGCACAAAGCCTCCCCCTGGCCACATCCCCATGCAGGCTGAGCATTCCCCACCTCCATCACCAGCAACTACCACCTGAGGACCCCTCTTATGCCACCTCGTGCCACACCCCAGCTTCTGCTGACAACCAGGGGCCTGAGCAGGGTACAGAGCACAGCATCTGTAGGGTCTTCCCTTTGGGAACACTGGCTCTGTGCTACCTCCTATCCCTCAAAGCACCATTGCAGAGACCAAGCAAGAAGAGCATCCAGTCCATCTGCCTGCTCCCCTCAGTGCTGCCTGCGAGGATCTCCCCTCTCATAATCAGTTGCTCCGAGTCCGGTGCAAGAGCAAGTCAACATTGGTCAAACCACTTGAACTGTCCATGTCTCCTTCAACAATCTGTCAAATGATGTTGATAATATCTCACTGAGTCACAGTAAGGCTTAGTTAATTATTTTAATGCACATGAAGATTTGTAGATATTTGTTATACGCACATACTTAGGCAAACCATGTACTTCTGTGAGTGCCAGCCCTTGACTGAGTACATCTCGGGGTCTCTAGCAACAGGCACGTGGTTAGCAAGTAGGAAAGTACCCAAAGTTATCAGTGGACAGATGGCAAAGCCTCCCCAGCCACACAGGTACCTGTCCTGTATTTGTGAAGTAGCCTGTCCATGTCTAATCACTGACTGCCCAGCCTACAAGCAAGAGCTTCCTGTATCAAAGCAGCAAGATGCTGCTCCTCATAATCAAAATTAACCAATTATGTTGTGCAACAGCTTATTCATTTTGATGTGCATAAATAAATAATTATTGCAGGTGTATGCAAAAGAGGCTCTAGCTTAATAGGCTCCCTATTTTCTTTCATTTTGATCAGAATGATTGCCTGTGAAGAAAAATCAGAGAGCTTTAGGCAGTTGCTATTGTTAAAAAACAGAGTTTGTGGGGAGAAAGGAATTTGTAGTGGAAAAAATAAGTTTCATTTGAATAACAAAACAATTTTTGTTGATTTCATTGTTGTTTATGAGCTATTTAAGCCCAGGGGTGGGCAAAAAAGGGGAAATAAGAGGAATTTACTGACAAACATATTTTAAACAGATAGTACCAAGGATAAAAATCTCATTTTGAGTTTGAGCAGTGAGTAACACATCATACAGTTTCTAGGAAGGAAATTTAAGAGAACTTAATGAGACATGAAAATATTGTAAAAAGTGGTATGTATTTTTCAAAATAAACACATATAACATTTCCTCCCCCTTTGAGCTCGTATGTCTTTTAATTTATTTGGCCAAACTTGCCATCATCACTGTTAGAAAGGTTTGGAAAACAAGATGGCATTTAGCTTTCTCCCTTCAAGTCATGGCAGGCAGTTTCCAGCGCAGAGCTGGAAGCATGTGAGATGCCCCTGTGAGCCCAGAAAACCCCATCCCCTCCTGCTCACTTAGATTGCAGAGGGTGGGAGTTGTGCTCTGCAGCCCACAGACAAAAGGAGAAAGAGGAACCTGCTGGAATAAGCAGTGAGGACACAAGGAAAGGAGGCAGCAGTGCTTGCACACCACGCTGCCTTGCAGAGTGGAGACCTCTGCGAGCAGGACATCAGTACTATAACTAATACATCTGAGAATAAATGAGACTCAGGCCCTGTTCACACAGATTAGTTTTCTGCGCTACCATGAATCTGTTGTTTAAAATCTGTCCTGGTTCAACCATCGCCTTTTGCTTCACTCTAAGAGTTCACTTAAGCGATGTCTTCTCACTGCACATGAAATAGCTTTGAGATCATCTGGATTTCTATCTTTTGGCTACATGTAAAACATTCTCAGTTTAACAGCCCAACATTCATAGCAGGAAACAAGCTGGGCACCTAAAGGTCACAGGTTTCACTCCAGAGCAACTCCTCATACACAAGCAAGGAAGGGACCATCACCTGTACACAGAGCCAGCCATGGAAGCCAACAGTGAAAAAGCATGAGGCAAAAAACCACAGGAGTTGTGGCATTTTACATGGAAATGTGTGTGCACAGAGATCTTCGAATTTCAAAGTTTCTCACAGTTTTAGAAAAATAAAATGTCCCTTTTATGCTCTGAGGAGTTAGTCATGCTTGCTTTTATGTTTTGGGGTTTTTCTAGGGTTTGAATTTTTTTAACTAATAAAGTTACTTATTGAGACATTTCACAAGATATGTGCCCAGCATTTAAATTACAAAGACCTATCATTCTTGACAGGCATATTCAACATGTTTTGATATAAAAATTAAAGAAAAAAAGGACGATAATTCTTTATATAGAAAGGGGAAAACATATTTCAGATAATTGCTTCACAAGTGATGACTTGTTATGAATGGATCAGTGCTTTCCTGCAAAGAAATACCCAAAGATATTCCTAATTAGCAGTAAGCTAATTACCACAAAGCCTCCCGTGTTCAGCAGTGACATGCTAAATCACCCCCGCTTGAAATTTCTGGAGCTTCACAAAAGCCAGAAGTGGGAAGAAGGAGCAGTGAGAGGAGTCACCGCCTGCTCTCCTGGGAACAAGCTGCAGCTCCCACTGCTCTGAGCAGCATGTCCTGGCAGGACCTCTCACCCTGACTCCCTTCACCCTCATTGTCTGTGCTGTCCACTGCTCTTTTCTCACACCTATTCACTGTTGTTTCCCGTCCTGGTTTGATTTGCTGTAAGCCTGGATATTCCAACAGCACAAGGAAGCCAGAGCCTTTCTTTAAAAGCTTTTCCAGCCTGCCCATCAAATGAGGCACAAGCTGCACAATGAGACAAGGGCATTGCTTCTTGCACACAGGTAGGTGTTTTAGCCAGGGGGAAAGAAGAAACAGAGCATTTAGTGCACAATATTTGAAAGTTGTTTTGAGTTGAGTGTTTGGGTTTTTTCCTGAAGATTGACAGAAGTTCCCAAAGAAGCAAGCAAACAAAAATAAACCGATTCTCTTTCCATTTTCAAACACTGAGATGTTTCAAGATATCCTCATTAAACCCTATCCTAATCTCCACAACCTGCAAGAGAGAAAGTGGGGTGATGAAAAAGACAGGAAATGAACCTGAAAAAGTTGTAAAAGTCAAAATTCTTGAATTTCAACATTTACAATGCAATTTTTTTTTTATTTAGATAGAAACAAACTGGATTTAACTTTGTTTAAAAAAAGCAGGAAATTTCAGTGGAGACAAAAGCTGCATCATGGCTGTTTCTCTTCTCTGCTCTAGGTTCAGCATTTCTCCTTCTTGCCATCTTTGGCTCTTGAGTCACGCAGCTCAGGGTTATGCAGACAAAGCAGCTGGCTATGCAGAGGTCTCCTCACTTGACTCCCAGATACGACGCAGGATTGTCAGGAGGTTCCCCAAATCACAAGTCTTCTGGGGAATCCCAGATTCTCCAAATCACCAGTATGTGGCACTAACAATGGCACTGGCCCAGCCTCATGGAGCTGGAGCACCCCAAGGCCCCCGTTCCTCACAGGAACACTGAGGACTCTGGGCCCTGGCCCGGCTGCAGTGCTTGGGGCTCTTGTGGAGATGAGAACTGCAGAGTGAGCTACCCCAGCGGCTGATTCACAGAAAGAGCTTTATTTAGCCTCTCTGAATCACCCTGCAGAGGAGATGGCTGCTCTCTGACCACGAAAGGAACTGGAAAGATTAGTGGAAAGTTTTCCTCTGTGAATCCTCAGCCCCAGTGTCTCACAAAGTCTGCTTCAGGGCTTATTCCACACAGCCCAAATCTTAAACTGTCGCTGCAAGCACTATCAAGCAAACAGAACAAAAATAGCTGGGACAGAGCAGAGAGAGGAGCAGGAACCACTTTTTGTGCTACACACCATCCCAGTTAAAACATCATGAAAATCAGGCCCCGAACGCCACCCACGTTCCCTGCCTGGGGACCAGGGTGAGCCCAGGGCTCCATTTGAAGCCCAAGGACAAGCTCGGCCATGACCCAGATGTGCAGCAGCACCAGGGCTTCCAGAGGCAGGGAGTGACCCTGCAGCCTTCCAGTCAGCCCTGCATCCACCTAGAATTCCACACAAGGTCATGGAGCACTTGTCTTGCTACTTCATATAAAGGATCTTGAGCAATTATTAAATCACAGAGACAAACTTAGAAGGAAGAAAAAGGTTCCCAGACTCCAGCTCTCAGAACAGCCTCACACATCCAGAACATCTCCTCGCCGAAAGGAAAAAGCTTGATAAGGGTGTTAATGGATGGGACAGGGACTCAGGAGAGCTCTCTGTTTCTGTTTTATTTCCTGGAAATTTGCTAAGGGGTTCTCTTGGGCTGATAAACTTCAAGGACAAGGTCTACATGCTCACACTGTGGGCCAGTCTGTGTGCACCCCACCTTGCTTGCATCCTCCTCCACAACCTTTTAAGCTCGGCAGTTTTGAAAAAAGTAGTGCAGGAAATCTGCTCTCTGCCCTTACCAGAGCCATGCAGTTGTGGCTGCAGATATCCCTGCCTCACAAAGCTTGTGCTCAGCTACAACAGACACATCTAGAGGGAAAGGGGCTTTGCTCCTTAGGGATGGGCAGGTCAGTCCTCTGAATCCCTTTGCATTTCTATGGGCCAGGAAACTGCCACGAGGCTGCTCAAGGCTGGTGTGGGGAACACAGCCGTGTCCTCTGCCCAGGGGAGAACAAGGAGAAACGTGGGAGCTACTGTCAGAGCTCTGCAGGGAGCCAGAATTCCCCAT
The DNA here is from genome assembly GCA_013397725.1 of Rhagologus leucostigma. Taxonomy (NCBI): domain Eukaryota; kingdom Metazoa; phylum Chordata; class Aves; order Passeriformes; genus Rhagologus; species Rhagologus leucostigma. Next base: position 157,428 of record VZTD01004105.1, read on the forward strand.
CCACAACAGAATTTACGCACTCGCAGCAGGTAGGATCAGGGCTCTGCTGTGCAATGAAAGCACAAGGCAGACCTGACACCACCTTGTCTCCATCAGGGTTAGTCCAGGTTTTATTGATCTGAGAGGCATTTGTGGGGACTCATCCACAGCTGCAAATACAAGCCCAGAAGTTAAGTTTTTGGGGTCCCCCTTCATGCCTTGTCTCTGTGTGTGCTCTTTGTTGTGTCATGCTGAGACACAATGGGCAGCTGTTGCCATCACAAAAATGTTAAAAACAAGAAAACTGAACTAAACAAAATTGCATTCAGAAGCTGCGCCACAGGATCCACCACATGACCTGAAACAATCCCGTGCATCAAATCCCATTGTTTTTACCAGCTTTACTTCTTGCAAATGGTTGGAAGTGTAAAGCGATCTGAAAAAGTGAATGTTTTGCAGATCAGACACTGCTCGTTGCAGAACGTTACAGCTCCTAAATTATTAATAGTAAAAAATGAGGTGTCCCAGAGCTGCTCATTTCTGGATGAGGGAGAGTAGGAGGGGGGGGGTGAGAAGAAAGTATTTTGCTATTACAGGTTATTTTTATCCAATGCTTCTATGCTTCTGTCATTAGCTAATTGATGACACAGACTGTTTAATATTATGTCTGCCTTTGGTATTTATAGCTCACCAGTTACTGTAGTATCTAGGTGCTACTAACAAGCTGCTCTCAGATGAATTTGGATGCTCATAGGTGGTTTCTTTGGCACAAGGAAGCGAAATTCCCTTGAAGTCAGATGCTTCATACTAGCCAAGGATTTATTGACTAGCCCACTTAATCATGCATTGTGATGCTGGATCCCAGTTCATCCGTTCCTGGGACACAGCAACATCAGGAACAAAGCACCATTATTGCACAATGCAACAGCAACCACCCCCAGGCACCTTCAACACATCTCCTGCACTTGTCACCAGAGGTGTCTGAGACACAGTTCTGCAGTGGGACACCTGTGAGTGTCATCATTTCCTTGAGCAGACCCTGGAGCACGTGAACCAAACTTTCAGATATTTGATCCAAACACCATATCCCTGAGAGAGGGAGAGAAGAGAGGCCAATTTCCAGGCAGATTTCCAAGTCAAATACCTCCCAAATACCAATGAGATCTTTTTAGTGGAATTCATAGCACGGAGACATGGCATCATAAGTTGTGTGAGGTCTTGCACTTGTGGCAGAGGGCACTGACCTTTGGGCAGTGCTACTGAGAGAGAAGTGGTACCATCCACACTCAGACCAACATCTGAATGTCAAAACTGCTCTCAGCTCTGACAGACAGACACCAAACAGCTCAGTTCGACCTTTGTCCAGAACCTCTCATTCCTACAGTACATTAGCACAAAAAAAAAAAATGTGTCTCAGCCATATTAATATCTCTTCCTACCACCTACCCTACAAATTCCATCCGATGATGACACATGCACTACCACAAGGACACCATGTTCACAAAGAGCTTCCTGTTTGAGATGCAGGTCCCTTGGGCTGTGAGCCATCAGCAGGTCCTTATGGTTTGTGGGACTCAGTAGCACAAGGATTTAACAATTCAAGACCTATCAGGAAAAACCCCAGACAAGAGCCTACCTTCTTCCAAGTGCTACAGGTGGCATGCACAGGCGTGGTTACCTGCAGTAAAATGGCAATTTTCTGTAATTGTAAACAACGTTGGTGCCCATGTATTTCATTCCTGCCTTTACTGAGTGAATCTGAGAAATAATGAAACCTGTGGAGAACATTTGAACTTTTATTGTACAGGGTAAAAGCTCTGTAACATTAACAAATCAAAAAGCATTACTTCCCGAATAGCAAAATGCCAGGCCATTTACATTAGCCATGCTCAGATTCCTGCTGTGATTGGTGTGTAATTGTCCATCAGCAAGGAACAATCTCTCAAAATTAGTGCTTGTCACAGAGCTCCAGACTGCCTAGAGCTGCACTTAACAGGGCTTATAGCCTGAAATGCACAGAAATCTGCTCTTAACCGCAAATGAAAGAAGAGCCTTTCCGGTGCATTCTCTCTATAGCTGTCCCCGCCTCCTTTTCATCCTTTTTTCCTGAGGGAACCTAGTTTGGCCTTAAAAAAAAAAAAAAGAAAAATCTTTCTTTCTGATTAGATCTGGCATGTTGTGGAACAGCTTCATGTGACCCACAGACTGTTGCCCCCACAAGATCCATGGGGACTCCAGGAACTTGTGTATCCCGGTGCAGCAATACATCACAGTACAATACTGCAGACATTGTAGGGAAGAGACAAGTCATGAGACAGCACTGAGGCTCAGTGGCAGCTGAAGGGGACATTCCCTTCCCACCACCAAGCCAGTTCCTCAAGGCTCTCAGTGTCACAATGCTTGGTCTGGCCAGGACATCCCCCATCAGAAGCAAACACCCCAGCACCAAGGAATTAGCTGCTTCTACTCCTTTTCCCCCACTTCTAGCCAGAAATTTTGTCATGGACCTGAGAGCACCTTGCTGTTGCAAGTTTTGTTAAAATAAGCACTTGAGGAGTTTCAGTTTCAATGAGCCAGCACATTCTGCCAAAATGCATTTAGTTAGAAAACTCCCAACCAGCTGTGATAGCATTCAAAGTTTCTTTGAATTTTCTTTTTCATTCATAAAGACTGTCAGTATATTTAAGTTAGAAAGTGATGGAGAAAAGTTTCTACGCCTCCAACATTGTTTCCTTTAATGGCAGCTCCCCAACATGAAAAACAACAGCCTCAATTTTAAAAGGGAAGGGGAAAGGCTGCAGAAACATCAGTGGAAGAGATTAGGTGGACTGGTGAGAAAAAGAGCACAGTTAGTTCCTGTCAACACCCAGATGATTTCTGGATCTTCCAGCTAAGCCAGTGATGGAGCAACAGTGTCAGGCTGTGGAGAAAGTAGCTTTGTCCTTCTTCATACTGCGGCACACAGCCAGTGGCAGAGCCTTCTCTCCACAATTTTCTAACCTCTGAGGGTAGCTCTGTTTCATGCCTTGTTTTACCTGGCTCTTATTCCCCTTTAAGCTTTCCCGGTCTCCAAGGGCACACAAACATTTGGGGGGCTGTTCAGAAGCTTACAAGCCTCCCACAAGTACCCAGAATAAACTAATCTCTAGCAATTAGATGGAGGCATTTTGCTGCTTTCAGTTTGTTCAGAAGGAAGCAGAGGAGTGGTTCTGCTTTCCCTCTGTACTCATATCACAGGAACAGCAATTGCCAGCAGAGGAATTGGCACAACAGATCAAAACAGGGGTTTGAGTGCCTGAGTAGATTCTACCGAGATAGACTTTTCAGGTGGAGCAAATCAAAGTAAAGGGTAAGGTCCTGGAGAAGTCATTTCTTTAGCAGCTCAGTCTTAATCTGTCAACAGCTCCCCTCCAAGGCACATAAGAGAATAAAGCGAGAAGAAGCTGGGACCTTCTCGGAGCGTGCTCTCCTCCCAGCAGGGCATAGAAGGTCGCAGTCCTCTGTGCACTTAGGGCTGAGCACAGTGCAAGGAGCTGAGAGCACGACCCCGGCACTTCATGGCAAGGGGGAGCAGCCTCTGACCCAGACAGGGAAGGGAAAAGCAGCTGCTGCACAGGAGGCAGCTATTTTCTTTCCCAGCACGCAGCCCTGCCTCAGCCACTCCTTGCCTGCCATGATCGCAGCACTCAGGCTCCCTGTGATGAGCCCTGTTTCATCTTTAACACCAAAAGGAGCACCACAGACACTGACCGACCCTGCTGGAGCAGAGGGATCAGCACCTGCCCTGAGTCTGGAGAAAAGCAGATCTGCTATGGCATCAGTCCCCTCTGCTTGTGCACGGTGTAACCAGAGGGAAAAACACCTGGAGCGTATGGGGACAGCACAAGTTATGCCTGAGTGTCTCTCACTCCTGCTGCAGCCCTGGGTTTCAGGGTGCTCCTACAACCTTCCATGAGCCATTCTCCAGCATGTGGCATCTCCACAGCAGCCACAGCAAGGGACTGAGCACCTCTTGTGTTGCAACCTTTTTACCATACTGGGCAAAGAAGGATCCTGCCAGGGATGCAGTGACCAGTTCACCCAACCTGTGCACAGCAGCTTCAGGATAAAGCTCATGATCTTCCTGGGCTCAGGGTGCTTTGTTTAGAAAGCACTATCCATCACCTCTATCCAAATCATGCTTCCAGGTGGACATACAGGGCAGGACATAAAAAGGACAGCCCAGCTGCACCAAATCAGAAGGAGAAGAAAAAACACAACAGAGCACTACAGGTTTTACTTCAGTCTGACAGGGGTTAAATAATCCCCTTGAGCTGAATCAGACGTTTGGAAAAGCTGAGCAGTGATGTGCTGACACACCTTGCGCTGTTTGTTAGAGGATGGATGGAGAAGAGCTCCCCCATGGGTGGTACAAGGCTGCTCCCCACCATTTGCCCCAGTCCTTGGACTTTTGCTGACTCAGGCAGGACGCTGGGCAGGATGTCCACCCCTTACACTACAACACCCCCACTCCCTGCTCTTTAGCCAGCACCCTTCTGCTCTGGAGTTCACACCAGTGCAAGTCTGCAGAGATGAGCTGACACCAGCACCAGCATCCTGCCCTGCCTGCAGTTCCTCTGCTCTACATTTTGCACAGCCCAGACAACCCAACACAGCAACTGGAACTGGAGCTAGATAAATGGCCAAGCTATTTCTCAGGATTAATCATCCTTAGATATGTCGCATGAGACTGCCACAGCCTCCACGGCTGGTGAGGTATTTGCTGTCTCAACTCATTGGGAGTCAGGAAAATGAAGCAGCTATGTGAGGTATCCCATTACTTAGACAGCTTGTACTGAACCTGAAGTACCTCACAGGGAGACAGCCAAGAATTCATCCTTCTGCTTTAATAGTCCTGCTCCTCATCATAGTGTAGGAGTCTGAAAAATTACAACAAAAATCCTCTACAAAGACAGTGCAAGTGTTCATTACTGTCCTATGCAAATTCACTGTCTTCAATGGAGAAGCCCTCAACACACACATAATTTTTTTTAAAATTTGACCTTCAGCTATAAAACTGATCTTTCCCAGGGTTATGTCAGCAGCATATCCAATTCCTTGCACAGATATTCCATTCAGAGGATGCATAGGGTTGGGGCAGAGGCAGAGGAGGTTAACTCTGCTAAATTCATCACACCAGAGAAGCTGAAGGAGACAGGACTGAGACAGACAAAGCTCCAAAGATATTCAGTGCAGTGCCTGGATGTTCGTCTCGGATTATGGGAGGGGAGAGCCAGCAAAGCTGCAGGATTGCAGTTCTTGGAAGAGGTCAGCTCCTCTCCCTGCACTGGGGCTCTCTGGGGATGCTGGAGCAGCAGGAATCAGACTGGAGATGCTAACCTGAGTGCAATCACTTAAACTTTTCTAATCTACCTCAGTGCAGTTTGCCCCACTCTGAGCTGCTGAGCTTGGGAGGAGAGAGCAGGCCAGAGAGGAGCCTGCACTTTTGATTTCCAGACCAAAGAGATTTGATGCAAACTTCAAACAAACACATCACCATCACATCCACCACCAGTCTGCATTTCACCCACAAGAAGGAAAAAAAAAGGTAATAAAATACTTTCAACTTGAGAGAGGCTTCCAGAAACCTCACAAAAAACAACTCCAGTAGAGATGGAGCACCAAGCCCACCCCTGGCCAGGGGCACCCAACACAAGGAAACCCTTAAGAGCTGGTGCACAGCCAGCCCCCAACCACAGGGCTGAGACAACCCTACCTTGCAAGGGTCAGCAAAATTCAGCCCCTTACAGCAGCACTGTCTCTCTCCAGTCACACTACAAAGGCACAAAGCAGCCTTCCTACTTGCTTAAATACCTCTTCATCACATCTCTTTCCCTCCTGCTCCTCCCTGCTCTCCTACCCCCTGCCCTCTCCTTCCCCACCTCACACCATCTCTTTTTCTCTCCTCCCCTCAAACCTGTCTTTGTGGCAGCTTCCACACAATATATTTTGGTGTACATTAAGGATAAAAGAACCAGAAAACAAGGGTGTAAGTCCTGCTCCCAAAGGGAAGAAATAAAATCAGCCTTCCTACCCTTACAGTGAGAGCAGAGGGGTACACACAGCCGCTGACAGCAGGGCTTCCCCAACAACTTACACTGCATGAAAGTACCACAATTACATTATTGGCTAAAAATCTGTGTTTACTTTTAGCACCAATGATAACTGCTGGCAGCCACATTTATCTCCCCACAGATCAGATGTTAATGACAATGCAGCAGCTCAGCCCACCAAAACATTTATTGGGGTGGTGGCTGCGTGGGAGGCAGCAGAAGGCAATAGAGGAGGAGGTGGGGGCCCAAGCCCAGGGCCCCTCCGTACATGCGTAGTTGCTCCTGCAGCCCTGGCTCCTGCCACAGGCCCTGGCATTCTATTGCTGCTCCTCCATGCTCCCACAGCTCCGCCCTTCCCCTCTCTTTCTCTAAACCCTCCACATCTGGGCCTGAGCCACCCTTACAGCCGCCCACACAGCGCACTGCGATCTGTCTCATGAGACAGGATCCAAATACTTTTGCCGTCTACTTTAAAACTGGTGCCAGGCTGACCTTGTGCCAAGCACCCAAATCCAGGCTGGAAGATCACAGCCCCTCCAGCCTGATGCAGTTACCCCTGTACCCTTTATACTGCAGGGAATCTTGGCAGCAGACAATGTGAGCCATCCTGTCTTTTAAATATGTGCTGTGCATAGGCCCATCACCAACACGATTATCTTCTAAGTATTTATGTCATTTGCTGCAGTCCTCCTCAATAAATCAGACTGCAGCATCAGCATCAAACCATAAGGGAAGATCGTTTTATACAGTAAAGCAGTGCTTTAAAATTGCTTATGACTGCTGTATTAAAAAAAATGATAAAAATAAAACCTACTTATAGTTCCAAAACAGTGATGACTTTGCCTTTAAAAATGATTTAGATACTAAAGAAAAATAATAGCCCCAGAGGGGATAATTACAAAAATGCAACAAAATAAAATAAAAATTAAGAAGATGATGGGAAAATATATCTTCAGCTCTGTAAATCAGAGCTTTCCCATCCTAAACACACAGCAGTGCTGAGGAGCAGCATGTTGGCATAGCTGTGCTGTTTTCCCCACGTTCTTAACACACTTTTGGTTAAATTAAGAAAAGTGACATTCAGAGTAAATGCGTATTGTGCCCCTGCCCAAGCAGTCAGGGAGGAGAAATCCTGTCAGCAGCAACATGGTGCAGTCATTTCTCACCCGAGAGTAATATGGTCCTTAGTGCCTTGAAGTCCCTTCTTGTCACCACTGATCCCCAGGCAAGAATCAGGGAAATATGCACTCCAGAACTAGGGAGGAGCCTGCTCTGGCACAGCAGCTCTCCTGTGAGAGAGTTTAGGACTCACTAATGTAATTTCTCTAATGATAAAAAAATGATGCTGTTCACTTCAAGAATCAAGTCCTCTGTTATTTCCCATACCATAATATCTGGCTACATGTAGTGTCACTTTCAATGAAGGATGGAGAGAGGACACGCTAGCAGAGGATCACAGCATTTGTGTAACAGTAATAAAAACAAGTGGTGCAAAAAAGCAAACTCATTCCTACCTGCAGAGGCCTCAAAAGCTGTGAATCTGCCCCAAAATGACAGAGCAGATCCAGAAGGATGCTCCAATATTCAAAGACCCACACAGCTGCTTCAAAGGACCAGAGAGGCCTCCTGGCACAGAGAGGGAGTCGGGACAACTCAGCAAAGGGCCATGTGGGATGGAGGTGTGTCCTGTCCACAGAAATACTGTGAGCCAGAGCCCTCACCAGCACCTGGTGCTCTCAGAGAGAAAGGCAATGATCCTCTTCTCACCCATCTCTGAAAGCAGAGTCCTTACAGCTCATCTGGGCACCTCAGACTTGCTTGTGCCCAGGGAACGTCTGTCCTGGTGGCTCAGTCACTGTCCATGATCCTTTGTTCACTCTCTTAGCACGTGCTCTCCTGAGCATCATTTTAAATCTTTGAGACTGTGAGGTCCTTGCAAGTCAGGCTGCTCTTGGCTGAACATTTGGCCAGGATCTCACACATGGGATAAGACTTTGCAGCCCCAGCACAAAAGAAAGATGCTCCAATGCTCCACACCGCACTAAACCTGCTGTGCACCTCATTCCCCCTTCCCCTTCTCCCCCAACAAAGATCCCTGCTTAATTTTCCCATGCAGAATACAACCATTACACTCTCACATCGCACTATAAATTAGGAACCCAGTTTTTTCCTGGAAACATTCTTCACCAATTTGTCAGGCAGTGGCATCTTGCACCAAACCTTTAATAAAAGTCCCATAAAAGCCATGACAAGAAAAGCAGAGTGGGCTAAGCAGTGATGGGAAGACTCTGGCAGTACCTGAGCAGGGCTGCAGGCTCTGTGCTTGCAGGCATCAGCCCAAGACATGTGAGACATTCCAGTGCTCCACCTGCCACCACCTGTCCCTATAACATCCTGCTGCCAACACTGCCATCAAATTCAGCTATTGCACAGCTACAGGCACAGATCTCCCTATCTAAGGGTGGCTTTACCAAGTGCCATAAGCTCGGGGATAAACCAGGAACAATCCTACTGCACCAGGTGCCCCCCCAGCCGCGGCAATAGCCTCCAGCAAGCAAAGGTCAGCCCTCGTGGTTCCAGCTGAGCTGCTCAGGACCTGGTGTAATGATGATCAGGGCATCCATCCCACAGGCAGAACCCTTCCAGCACCACCACGAGTGGCTCCAGAAAGGAGCAGGAGCAGCCAAGAGCACCTCAGCAGACCAGAGCTTACACCAAGGCAGAGCTGCCCCGGGCTCCACACAGCTTACACACACACACACGGCTGGATAAACAACAGGCACCGGGCTGTGTCACAGGCACAATCCTGCCTCCTCTCCAGCAGACCTGGACAAGCAGCAAGCAAACAGAAGAGCAGAGCCCCTCACAAAACCCCAAAGCTGCTGCACTCTGGAAGCATGAAGAGGGGAGGGGAGAGGAGGGTGTTGTTACAGCAGCATTCAGAGGAAGAGTTTGTGAAGTTCCCAGAAAGAAGACTTTGGGGATCTGGGACAAAGAAAGATGTTAAGATTATGCAAATGTTCCTCTTGTGTCTCCCAGGAGTCCCTAGCTTTGCATCCCAAATTATTCCAGCTCCTCATTAGTCTCTCTCTATCCCCTGCTCACCAAGCAAGCCAAAATGTCATCCAGTTGTCAAAAGTTACCACATATCAGGATGCAAACGTTTGCTCCCTTATGCTCAGTCTCTGTGCCAGAAAGACTCACTGCACCTTTCCTTCTCATTCCTTATTTTAATTTCCCCAAATGACACTGTTTGGATGGGGGGTTGCTGCTTCTGCACAGCTTGGCTCCATGCATTCCCTCCACCTCTCAACACCTGGAAACACACCGGGCTTTTAGAAAAGCGCCCCACCAAACCCACCTAGAAATTTCTCCCACATGGTGCTCACCATCCAAGGAAACAGGCATGGCTTGGAGAACAACATCCTAAACTCACTAAGAAATAATTCAAACCCTTCAGTGCAGCGAGGCTTGGCCCTGGGCCAGCACAAACCCATGGGTTGTGTTATTAGTGCTTCTGTGGAGCAAGACATGACTAACACGCACCCACCCACCCCAGAGATCTTCCCACAACATGGGAGCAGGGCAGCTTCACACCCATTGCAGCAAGGGAAACCCTTCCCCAATATTCCCAGTTAGCAGAGCTCACTTGGCCCTAGAGGAAGCACCAGGTACAAGGGAATGAGCAGCAGAGTTGCTAAAGGCAGTCATACGACAGACAGCCCAGACCCCTCTGGCAGACACACCAGCCTGGAAGCAAGTCCTTGTAGAGGAGAGGCAGCTTCTGCCACCCCTAAACTCTGCAAGCAAAGCAAGAAAGCCCAGGAAGGTGGGACCAAAGGGGCTTTGGCAACTGATCTGCACAGTAAATCAGGTTTAAGGGAGGGGGATGGCATAAAAGGGCCATAAATGCACCACAGTGATTGATGCACAGCCCTGAGCTGTGGTTACAATCCCATGATCCAGACGGCTGCATTAATCACCACTGCACCCGCTAAATTCTGCTCTAGTTCTGGGAGAAGTTTCCCTGGAAAATGGCTCATGTTTCTAGGATCGCCAGGTCTTTTACTTTTTGGTTTCTTCTCTCTCTCTCTCCCTTTTTTTTTCTTTAAATAAGCAATAAACTCGTCAAAGTCCTGATGTTTGCTCACAGCCCCCAGCCCTTCCCACCTTCCATGATGCCCTTCTCCCCAAGGGGCTTTCAGTCTGTCCCACTCCAAAAATAATTCTAGAGAACTTACAGAGGAGTTGTACTCCATCCATCTCTAAAAATGGGGTTTGTGCTAGTATTATTTGTCAGTGACACTCCACTGCCACAATTACCACTGCTGTTTTATCTCTCTCTGCCTGTAATGCTGATGAGAGAGCAGCAAACAGTGCTGGTTTTTAAGCTGAATAAGTCACTTAAATACATTTATACCCCCAGATCACAACATAAAGCATAAATCTAACCATCTATCATGCACTCACTTGATACGAAAACTCACCATGATATCAGGCAAAGCAATCACAAGAAAAGCGCAGGATGATTTGAGCTGAAGCTGCCTGCAAGTATTTGACAAGGATATTAGATGAAAAAAAATTCGAAAACGGGATGAAGCATCTCACCTAGATGTGGCTTTTGCTGTGCTGATCCCAGAGGGAAAGCAGGGACTTGAAAAACTTCTTGGTAGATTTGCAGCTGTGCTTGTAATATTCTAATCCAGCAAGGAATTGCCGAAGGCTCAGCGTTGAAACTGGGTTCTTTTCACGACAAATCAAAGAGAAAAAATGCCCAGAGCCAGGATGCTTGGTATGGTGGGACCTGGCTCAGGTTGTGCCTGCAAAGCATCTCCCAGCTGCCCTCCCCAGCTTCACTCCACTGCCCTGTCTGTGCATCAGGGCTGGGGGAGCCTGTCCTCATCACCCACTGCTGGGCCAGAAGATAATTGGGATGATGATTGGATCCTGCACACCTGAAACACTTCTCTGAGGGACTCTGCCATAGGGAAGAAATCACCTTGTGCTTCCAGCTGCCTGTCCAAGAAGTGATGCAGTGTCTGAGTAGGGTTGTTTTGATGTGGTTGGTGTTGGCCCCTCTCCTTGTAGTCTTCATCTGGAATGTGCTAGAGAAAGGTGAAATACTGTTACAGACATCACCATGTCTGATCCTAGGCAAGATCCGTTTTCCCAGCAGGCAATTAACACAACACCTTTATTCCAAATTCCCTTCTCCCTCAGCTTGAGTCCAACACAAGAACAAGGAAGATGTGAGCCATGGTGTGAAAGCCTGCCTGGTAACACATTTTTGCCTTTCCCTTCCTTGCAGGTGCTCAGAGAGGAGAGGGATGAAGGTACCACACAGTCAAGTTGGAGACAACACTTCAGCCTCTCATCCACCCTGAGGATCTCTGCTCCCAACGCTCGCCTGTTCCCTGAGCAACATTCTGCCTGCAGCACATCACTACATGGACTGTGCTTTAAACGTAGGCATTTCCTAGTGGAAATACTGTTCAGCAATCCCGATCTTACTGTTTTTCCAAAACTCAAACAAAAGCCACTGAAGGGTTGATGTTTTCCCCCTAGGATTGCTGATTGCTGACTGTCCCATCAGGCATCTGCCAAAGGCAGTTTCCCAAGGCTTCGCTGCACTATCCCAGCACTAGGGGAAGACTTTCCCCACACTCCACTTCATGGTAGGTTTAAGTAAACCCCACTGGCCTCTCAGCAAACCTGGCCTGTCCTGGTGAGCTGGGGAGGAGCGCAGGAGAGAGGCACTCTGCAAAGTGCACCAGCAGCCCTGCCCAGTTCACCTGGAGGAATTTGTCCATGCAGGCACCAGGCTGGGGGCAGAGATGACAGGAGGGAATTAGGCAGGTTACAGTGTCACCAGAGCAGGAGAAAGCTGTTTTATCTGATATCAGGAGGCAGGATTGTATCACAGACCCCAGTGCTCCTCTGTGCTGTGCTCAGGTGAATTTTAGCTGAATATATGACATGAAAAGTCTCAACTTCCCATCCTCAACTCCAGAAAACAAAAAAAAAGAAAAAAATCTCAGTGACCTGTCTTGCCCATGGTGCCCACAGAGCACCAAAGGCAGCACATGGTCACTTCATTATGCTTTGCTTCTTCTCTAAAATTCATCTTCAGCCCAGGCAGGGCAGATACTTGGATAAAGGCAGAGGCCAGTCCTAGGGTACAGCAGTGAATGCCACCACTCTTCACCGAGGCAGACCCCAGGCTGTTTGGATGCATCAGCTCGGGGACTAGAGACAGCCAGGGGCAAAGCAGGTGCAGCCCAGGGACACAGGATGAAGCTGGGGAAACCAGAATTGGCAGTACATGGAATAAAAGAAAGTGAAGAAAGCAAGGTCCCAGCTGCAAAACTCGATCAAAGCCCAGCAGAAATCTGCAGGCTACCAGCAAAGGGAACAGGCAGGGGAAAGGCAACAGGGAGCAGAGGACTCTGGAGTTGGCTGCCAGTTTGCACTAAAGCAGATAGGAAAGAAAAAAATCAGTTATCCCTCAGCCTGAAATAAATTACAAGACACATCCCTCAAGAGAACAAGGTGAAGCTCTTGATCAGACAAGCGATGCTGGCATGTAATTCCCCTTGATATCAGCTGATTTGAATTTTAGTGCTTATGAAGGGTGCATGACTGACAGCTCTGGAAGCTGCAGGCATCTGTTCCCGTGCAGAAGGAGCAGAGCACACAGCCCTGGGCACGAGCATCCCCGTGCCAGCTCTGCTGCTGGCTGGAGCTGCAGGGAAGGGTGGCACATCTGGGGAAGGAGGACAGAGCTCATCTCTTGCTCCATCCAGCCTTTGCACACCCCACCAGAGCTGGGCACATGGGGCCTCTTGGTGCCATGTGGAGACAGGCATTTGCCCCATATTATGCAAAAAAATCAAGTCAGCCACCGAAAGGATAAGATCTCCCAGGATTATGAATCCCATTCTTCTGACACCTGTCCACACCATGAGAGCTGGGTGGGAGCTGCAGAAGTAGAGGGGAGAGTGTATTCCAACACCAGATCAGTACCAAAATAGTCTTTTGGACGCTCATTCTCCCTTCACACCTCCCCACAGCAGGATCAACCACGGGGTCTACCAACAGCAAAACCCACCAGAAACACCACCACCACCAGAGCCCCCACAGCCTTGTAAGACAGAAACACCTCGCTGCTGAGGATGATCCTCAGTGTATCCATCCAGAGTATCAGGCTGCTTACCCTGAGTTGCTGACCATGGGACATGGGATTCATAGAATCACAGAATTTGCTGAGTTGGAAGGGACCCAACATGAGCATGGACTCCAGCTCCTGGCCCTACACAGGACACCTCAAGAGTCACACCCTGCACCTTGAGAGCATTGTCCAAACACTTCTCAAACTCTGTCAGGCTTGGTGCTGTGACCACTGCTCTGTGGAGCCTGTTCCAGTGCCCAGTCACTCTCTGGGGAAGAACCTTTTTCCCAGTATCCAACCTAAACATTCCCTGGCTCAGCTTCATGCCATTTCCTTGAGCCCTGTCACTGGTCATGTGAGGAAAAAGATCAGTGTCTGCTCCTCCTCTTCCCCTCAAGAGGAAGTTGTAACTGCAACGAGGTCTCCCCTCAGTCTCTTCTCCAGCCTGAACAGACCAAGTGACCTCAGCCGCTCCTCACACGGCTTCCCCTCCAGACCCTTCACCATCCTCATGGCCTCCTTTGGATGCTCTCTAATAGTTTAATGTATTTTTTATATTGTGGCAGCCAAACCTGCCCCCAGGACGCGAGGTGAGGCCGCCGCAGTGCAGAGCAGAGGGGACAATCCCCTCCCTTGCCCGGCTGGCGATGCTGTGCCTGATGCCCCCCAGGACACAGGTGGCCCTCCTGGCTGCCAGGGCACTGCTGACTCACTTTCAACTTCCCATCGACCGGGACCCCGAGGTCCTTTTCCACAGCGCTGCTGCCCAAATTTTCATTCCCCAATCTGTACACACAACCCCATCCCAGGTGCAGAATCTGGCACTTGCCCTTGTTAAAAATCATACAGTTGGCGCTTGCTCTTCTCTCTAATTTGTCAGGGTCTCTCTGGCCTAGGAGTGGTTTGCATGCCATCAACATTCAATATCAATGGTGAAATTCAGAAAACAAATAAAATAAAATGAGACTTGGATTCACTAAGCCCACACCATTTTAAAAGCAAGGTAGAAATTGCATCTGTTTAGATGCAAATGGAATATGCTAAACCCTCACTCATGTACCCAGGCAGAAATCTGTTGAGTTCTGTAACCAAAGTTCACTTAACTGCTCACTTCTTCCAGTTAATGCACATCACTCCCCTTCTGTGCTGCATACCAATTGAAACAGCTTTTCTGCAACAAGGACAACAGAATCCACTCTAAAACCAAGCCACAGCAGAGTTGTTGTAAGGAATTTTGAAGGTAACTTTGGCAAGAGAAGCTGACTAGCAAAGCTGCTGCAAATTCAGGACTGCTGCAAGCATCAGGAGTTAGCAAATAGCTCACCACTGAGCAAATAAATCAATGCAGGGCTGTTAAAGAAGGCTGGTCCAAGACATTTCAGGTCTGCTTGTCTTTTTTCTCTACAGCACCTGAATCAGCAAGGGACTTGGCAATTTCTGAAGACGTGTGTACACTCAGTTAAAATAAAACTCCAGTGATGAGTTTTCCTAAGTGGCCAAGAGGGAATACTTCTGAACAATAGCACAGAAATTGCAGGGGAGGAGGTAGCTCCACTGGGGGCTCAGAAGCAAAAATATTTATTACCCAGGAAACTCCCAGAGTTTGCCCTGTCATTCAGCCACACCACAAGGCTCTGAACATCCTTCATCAAAGGGGGCTGCAGAGACGCACAGCTCTTACAGAGCAAAACTAAGCCCTGACGAGGATTTTACCAAATTTGTGAGTTACTACCCTTGGGGTAACACCCCTCATGTGTTTGCTCATAGCCTGCCCTGACTGCAAAGTAAAACAGGCTTAGTTAAACTACTGCTTTGGGCACCTTTTCATTTGAAGTGACAAAGATGGTTTAAGCAAACACATTTTAGTCTGCAATTGGGGCCAGCTAAGTACCTGTGGTCAGTTCCTGCAGCTCAGCTGCCACAGAACAGCTTTCAGCATGGTCACACAAATGTCAAAGCAATCCTAGAAAATTGTGCTTTCTGGCAGAAGCTGGGCACAGCATTCTAATATTTTCAATTTATTTTTTTAACAAAACATGCATCTTTCCTCCAGATATGCTCTGTTCTTAGGATAAAATTTGAGTGTGTTCATGGGGAAGGGAGACAGGAGGTCACATTGATCAGTTTGTTTATATTTTTTGTAGGAAAGAATGGCTAATCAGCTACATCCCAGGGCTGATGCCAAATATACCCTTAGTACTTTTGCTTTTATCATCCTATGGCTCTCAATAAGTCTGAGATATCACTGCATTTTGCCTCTACAAAAACATGCCTTGTTTCTACAGGGACACTAGAAAAATTAGGAGCGATCAACAAAAGTTGCAAATACACGCTTCACTTGAAGTGCATTCAAACCCCATGTAGAGATTCTCATTTCAGATTAAAATGGCTTTAAATTACTGCTTAGTCTTCTGCCAAGAAAGAGCCCTGAGAAATGGCTCTTGCTGTGAAGAACTGTGAAGTTTAAATCAGTTTAGACTGGCTGAAAGCGTAGTTTTTATATCCAGTTCACACCTGGGCATATTAAAGTGCCCACCATCAGAAAGGGAGGCTCCTGGCCACCTTGGAATGAAACTCAGATCTGTCAAGATCCATCTTGCAAATATAACATCCTTCAAAACAACTTTTGCACCTTTTTTTTTGATTTCTGGGTCTTGGGTAAGCTGAAGAGCTCACCAAAAAAAAAACCAACCCAAAACCAAACAACAAAAACTCCACAAAACAAAAACAACAAAAGAAAAACAAAACCACCACCAAGAATAGTAACAATTCCAGCTTGTGTAAGTGACTCTATACACCTCTGATGAGATTTATGGGTTTATAAACCCACTGAGGTCAGGAGAGGGACTAAAATGTTCAGTAAACCTTCATAGCTGCTGCAGTTCAGGGAAAAAGCAAGCTGAAGGGTAAGACTCAGCAGAGGGGCAGGCAGCTGCTTTGACCTCAGCCACATGCAGTATGTCCTACAGGTCCTGCACCACCCACACGTGCTACAGGCACAGTTTCACCTCCCCTTTGGAAAACAGTGCTCTCAAACAAGCCCAGGGCATGAGATCCCCACATCTTTCTGTATGCTAAACAGCATAAGTAACTGATCTGTGTGGGGCTGCTTACAAAGCACCCAAGTAGGGAAGAGAAAGAACATCAAAATCAAGTGTCTGCTTTTAGAAACGCACTAAACACACTAAAAATACACTCTGCTAGAGGAGATGGCACAACAGCTAAACCACCTGCTAGGAAAATAATACTCAATTGCTAAAGTGCCTAAATACAAACATACATGATTTAGAGACTCTAATTTGGATAAAGATAGTTGGGATGGGCCAATTTTCAGGAAGAGTCATTAACACTTCAGAGATGGCAGGCACTGGTTTTGCTGCCCAACTTCGCTTTTTGACTCCCCTGCTACCTCTGTTAACCTCGCATGGGCGACAGGGAATAAGGCAAGCGGATCTCCCTCTCTGCTCTATCTTGCAACTTTTTTAGGACACAACAGTGTCACACTAAATAATACGACACAGCAGCCTGAGACCTGGCCCCGTGGACTCACACCGTTATTGACAACCCACCGGCAGGCAGTGCTCTGGGCCATGCTGCTGGATGCCCTTGGAGCAGGTCCTTGTCTGAAGGCTCTGGGAGAAAAAGCTTTCACCTTGTCCATCTGGGCTTGCCACACCCACAGATCTTTTTTCTGGCAGTGCAATCCATCTCTCTTCATCCTGTGGGCAGCTTGGTCTTGGACAGTACAGAGGAGACAGCACTAAAGTTGTTCCTGTCAGGGCACAGCAGGCACCAGTGGCTCCCTAAAGGACAGGAAAGCCCAAGGAGCTCAGCTGCAGGGCCAAGCTTGTTAAATGGTGACCGCAGAGAGCTGAGCAGGGCCCTCAAGACCCATCAGTGCCCCAGGGCCCAGCACCTGCTACTCCCCTCAGAGCAAAGCCTCTGCTCTGTGCTGCTGGTAAAAGTCTGAGCATGCCAAGTTCTCAGCCCTTCCCTCTGCCTCCCCAGCCTGTCCTGGGGTTTGTAGATCTCAGCACAACAGGGCCTGAGCTGTGTTCTGGTTTTCACTGCTGTTGACTCAAAGGGTTCCCAGATTTACGGCAGCAGGATGTGTTACTGGGCGTGCAGTACGTGTTCCGGCTGCTCCGGATTCACAAAGCAAGGATATATTAAGGACTGGGTTCTTGTGCTCTGCCTTTCAGAGCT
Source organism: Rhagologus leucostigma (assembly GCA_013397725.1). Classification (NCBI taxonomy): domain Eukaryota; kingdom Metazoa; phylum Chordata; class Aves; order Passeriformes; genus Rhagologus; species Rhagologus leucostigma. Next base: position 174,873 of record VZTD01004105.1, read on the forward strand.
GACAGGTGATCCCAGAAGGGTCATGGTCCCACATTTGAACTTGATAGTTCAGTGTACAGTGTCTTTTTTGTGTCCTGCTCATGCAATACACTGAACAGACCTGCCAAACAAGATCAGACAGGGCTTAAGGTTGATGTGAAATTACTTAAGATATTATCTACATACTGCAAGAGCTCTGAAAGTGAACAATATTAAACACTTTGCTCACTAAAAAAGGCTCCAGGATAGATTTACTGTGCAAGCTCCAATCCAAAGCAATTAAAGTGAAGAAAGATTTCCTCTAACTTAAGTGCCATGGATCATAGCCCTTCACCTCCATCTTTTCACGTATCTGTACAGGAACAAGAAGTTAAAGATATACTTGCTACATCTTGCACAGACTGGAATTCAATTAACATTTTTCTGCAACAAAACTTAGAGAAGCACTTCAGAGCTGCTGCTCACAATGCAGAAGCGACTGAACAAATGATATTCTCATTAGCGCTCTGCCTTTCCCTGCTGCGCAAGCCAAATCCTTGAACACTGAAAGCACCTCAGCATCAGCTGGGTTCACAGACATCCAGAGCAATTTTTCAAGCTCTCTGACTTTTATAGACCAGAGGGGAAGGGATTTGGTGTGCTTTAATCCGTTCTATTATATGAACTCAGAAATGGTTTTCATTCTCTAGCACTATAAATTAAGCTGGCTGCAGTTATTCTATTCCTGATTATGCTGAAAGTTACTGGCAATAATTTGATGACTATATTTTCTTGTCTTTTTTTTCCTACTTTTCCAAATTAACCTGTGAATTTAGTTTCCCTGGTAGTAAGTAAATAATGCAATAAAACCGAAGATAGTAGCCAACACATTCACATCTTGATGCCTGAATTTGTGGATGAACAAGTAAAAGCTTCTGTACTTTGTAGGTGAAATTTACTGTATCCAATTCCCAGCTCTTTAGTCTGGAAGAACATGTTGTATGAGAAAATCACATTATTTTGCAGTGCCCTACATTTTATTTTATTTTTATAATCTAGAAGACTAGCCACCTTTTCAATGTAAGTGAATTTACCTTTGCAAGTCTTTAGACAAATACTGTCCTAACCATTTTAAAGACAGGAAAAATTTAGGTCAATAATCATTTACAGAAAAGCCTCTTACTCATGAAATACAAGCTACTATTAAGTACAACTAAAGACAGAAAAGAATCTGTTTTACTACTGAACTCATAAAAATATATGAAAGTAGAGAACAAATGAGATCTGCTTGGCTTCCCCTCCTTTCTTCTGACCACTGAAACAATTTGTCTCCTAAACCCTGATAAGAGAGAGAAAGTGAGGCCACACTGGTGAGGCCACACCTCAAGTGCTGTGTCCAGTTCTGGGTCTCTCACCACAAGAAAGACATTGAGGGGCTGGAGTGTGTTCAGAGAAGGGTAATGGAGCTGGGTAAGGATCTAGAGAGTCTTATAATGAGTTGTTGAAGGAGCTGGGGGAGCTCAGCCTGGAGAAGAGAAGGCTCAGGAACGACCTTATCATTCTACAGCTACCTTAAAGGAGTTGTACCTGAAAAAAGCTGGGGCTCGGCCTCTTCTCCCAGGTAACAAGTGACAGGACAAGAGGACATGGCCTCAAGCTGTGCCATGGGAGGCTCAGGTTGGACACCAGGAAGAATTTCTTCACTGAAAGGGTGGTTAAGCATTGGAACAGGATGCCCAGGGACGTGGTGGAGTCACCATCTCTTCTAGAAACAACTGGATGTGGTACGTAGTGCTCTGGTTCTGTTGACATGCTGGTGTTCAGCCAAAGGTGGGACTGGATGATCTTGGAGGTCTTTTCCAACCTAAATGATTCTGTGATTCTGTGGGAGATGTACACAGACTCAGATTACTTCTGGATAAGTTAGGAGGCACATTGTACAGTGTAGAGTGTAATCCATCAGTTGTTCTCTACAGAGTGACAGTGTTCTTGGAGTCTAACTGTGCCTCTAGTTCATGTGAATTAATAAGTGTGTCTTTGATGATTTATTTCAATACAAATTACTTCCCAGTGTAAGCACAGCAGAATCCAGCTCCAGGCTGGATACTCAGGACCTTAGCAAATACCAACTTCTAAAAGCTTCAGTAAAACCTACTTGGGATTCCATCAGACTCAAGTGCCCATGTCAGTTATTGTCAATTATTCTATCTATAAGGACACGTCAGATACACAAAAGACACGATTCCGACAGTATGACTGCCCTAAAATGATAACTTTAGCATAATGCACTTGACAGTGAAAAAGCAGTAATAGCTATTTTGGGGACAAAAGAAAAATACAATGGATATGATGACTAAGTGTTCTGGTCCCCAATGTAAAAGCAAAGTAGATCCCTGTCGTATTTAACTTGATTCCTTTGAATTAAACACTTCCATTAAAGTTTCCCACAGTAGCTTTAATATTTAATTATGTATTCCACCAAAGGAAAGAACAAAATCTTTGCAAAGGGTTTTTTTTGGGTTTTTTTCTGCATGTGAAATATTTATCAGCATATCTCTTTGGACAAGTATTTTTATCCCCCAGGCAGGGAAAAAACTTCCACGTTCAAATCGGTTTCAAAACATTTTATTTTACAGCTTGAAAGTTTTCTATACTTCAGCACCTCATGCCATGACTTTGTTATTTCACTTGTTAATGAATGGTAATTAAATCTCTTTTGGCTGAAAAGGTTGGAGGGCTCCTGCTGTATTACAAAAACAATTTCTGAAAGTTACAAAAATGCCCAAGTGTCTAGAAATTAAAGCATAAAGTTTGCCATGTTTTGAGTCCAAGTTTTAATCGCTCGGAAGGATTTGTGTGGGAGAACAGCATGTCCCACTGAGTGTGCACAGTCCCCCCAGTGGAACAGACATAATTAAGTCACTTTGTATCTACCAGAGTAAACACAATCGTGCTCTTAATAATGTACATGGTGGCCACAAATTTTCTTGATCATACTAACAACTGTAGCAAACATTGCATAAACCTTATTATACTCTACCTACACAGAGAACTGCTACATATCTACATCTAAGTAAAGACTTGTTAATTTTGCATTTGCTCAGCAGGGCTTGAAACATCAGCCTATTAATTTTTCTTCTTTTCTGTATTCTCATTTCTTTCAGGTGCTTTGAATCAGAAGATAAATGGAGTGCGTGCTTACAAGTGAGGTAGATAAAAGAGAAATAACTACATATTAAGGCATTTTGTGGTGTTAGAGTGCTAAACAGAGACACACTATTGAAGAAGAAATATCTCCACTATCCATTTACATCCACGTGCAGGCTTCTGCTGGCATCAAATGTGCAGATGTGGTATACAGTTTGTAAAAAGAACTATGTTAATTCCAATATAAAATGTACAAAATATAAACGCAATATAAAATGCAATATAAAATGTAATTCCAGTGTAAAAATGTGGTTTATTATATACAATATACAAAATTTTCCTGAAGGTGATACAGTGATTTCAGTAGATTCTGAATCTCTTTCAAAATTACAGTTTCTCAAACAAGAAACTGGGAACGGGAATGCAAGTAGATGAGTGTACACCTAGACTGCAATTTTGGGAATGGATCTGCTCAAAGGAAAGCCCCCTATGTTGAAGTGAGGTACATCAGTCTTGAGGGGTGGTAATTTCATCCTCATATCAATGCTGGATCGCTCCTTCTCCCTTTAAATAGAAACAAAGAAACAGAAAATTCGTATTTTATTCTGCAGCCCAGAGACGTTTACAAACTAAGGAAATCTGTGTCCTCCAGAGTTTCTTTGATGCAACCACGTATCAAGAGATCATTTTAAAAGTGTTGATTAAAGCCTGTTAGGCTAAGCCTCCAAGACTAGGTGTCTGTTTGGATCTAATTACAAGACTACTGACGGAGTTTGGAATTATTAAAATTAGAAATAAATGAGCTTCTTTGTGCTACTCCCCAAAATGGTCAGAGCACCTCATTAGAGCAAGTATGCACATGAGCTCCATGACTTCAGCTTTCTAATCACCATCCTGTTCTAGCTGGAATATGCCTGTTTTCAAACAAACAGCATTCATCAAAGGCACAATGGGGAGATTTTTTTTCCTTTGTTGAATTTTAATGAATATATAGTGCTACCTGTCTTCACATTGAAACAAAGTTCCAGTGATAATTGCCCTGCCTGTGACATTTGCAGAAAACTAACAGTGTGCTGTAGGTGCACTGAGAGCCCTAGGGAGTTGCTCCATCTGAGAACCCAGGAGGTCTTGAATTGGATGGCTTTAAGAGGACAGAACGATGGTTAGCTGGTTCCACTCTTACAAGGCTGGGGACAGCACAGCACTACAAAGATGAAGGGTAGTATTCCAAATTCACTGTGATATACCTGGGTGCTTCAGAGAGATGTCCTGAGATACTTAAGATTAACCAAGTGGAGCTTTATGAAGTTCTAGTTTATCACAACAGCAGAAGTCTCAAGGCTTTAAAAAGAAGCAATTACTATTATTTTATTTCATAGTCACTGAGATTGAGACAAAAATGTGAGTGCAACCACACTTTTACAAAATCTAGCCCTGTCACATGAGTATCTTTGCTCAGTCCCCAGTAAGGGAAAAGAAAACACTTTCTGGAAGTACTATTTTTCTCTTTGCCCCTAGATATACGTCAGGATAGGAGGAAGTTCAGGGAAACCATGTAGGATGTCTAGTTATGCATCCTTTTTCAAATTTGACCCATACAGAGGTAGGAGAGTAGCCAAAAGATGGCACAGATGAACTTAACAATGAAAACCACTTATAACTGGTTTTAATTGTATCAGTGTAGCACTAATGGATATGCCAGCTGACAGCACTAAAAACCAACATTCTGTATTTAGACGGCTCATCCCATCTCACTACTGGGCTTCCAAGTTTGGGGAAAGAAAATGATCCAGAATCCATGCTCATTCTTTCCTCATGCTCCCATGGAGACAACCAACAGATGTGCTCATCAGTATGGAAAATCTATGCAACTGAATACTATAATATGTTATGTAGAATTAATGTGCAACCAGCCACGTGCAAAAGCTCCCAGTTACTACTGACATCCCTCAGTGCAGTTATTTATATATATAGAACTGCTGGATTAGGTCTCTGGTGTGGATTTAAGCTTCATATTTTCTCACAAATCCTTATCAAGATCAAAATGAGATCCTGGTGCTAGAAGCAACTAGGAAAATAGTGATGCAGAAAGGGTTCAAGAAGATGAAGTTAAAAATAGGAAGATACAGAAAAAGAATGGCTACAACAACTGGGAAAAGCAACATTCAGAACCAGAGAGCTGAAAAAGAGGATTTCAAATTCACAACCAAAATCTTAAATGTTGAATTTTCATTTTGAACCCAAAACAAAGCTAAATTCCCACTGTCACTCATATTCCTTCAGCATCACATGCTAAGCTGCACTTATTCAATACCAAGATGTTACATCACAACTCAAAGCTATCTTGTGCAAATCAATAAAAGCTTTAGATGATAACTTTGTGTAAGGTTATCTGAGAGTATTAATTCTCTTTCATACCAGGGTAGTCAATAATGTTGTTAATGCTATTGTCCTGACAGGATCCTCTTTTTATTAGCAAAACCAGCTACATTTATTTCAGACATGATGTTAACATTAGCCAGCAAGATAAGAGATCAAGTCAGTGCTTTTCTGTCACTGGGATTTAGAGAAATCTGAGACGGTACAAATCAAACGGCCCTGGCTCTTTGGCCAGCATCCACATAGCAGGCACTGCCTGTCCAGCCCTGCCTGAGGCAGGAATGGTGTGGAATGGCTGTATGGCAGGGAAGAGGACTCCTTGGGGAAGAACCTGGCTGCACAACAGGTTCTCTTTATTGCAGACAGCCAGCAATGTGTCTCGCACAACTGGCAGGTTGGAGAAGGAGGGCTGCACAAGGTTGTTTCCTTTGCCAACACAAAGCACAGCCTAGAGACTACAGAAGTTGCAGTTCTCCAGGACTGATATGCCCCGTTAGGCCTCTGTGTCCTTCAAAGCAGGATGCAGTCCAACAGGCTTGACTGGGGTACAAAGCAATGAGGGGCAGAGGAGAGCAAAGCCCAGCACCACCTCTCGGCTGCCACAAGACAAGAGAAGTGCAAGCCAGGGCTGGCAGCACACTGCTGGTGCTTTCTGAGGCTGTGGTGGAGGCAATGAGATGATGCCACCCTGCAGAAGCAGCACTAACTATCTGAATGTACTTCCAAAACACAGATGTCACAAGGACACTAACGCTCATCGGACTAGAGCCATGCTTGCCCAAAAGAACAACTTGACAAGCTGCCCCAGGGGCAGATATCTATCCTGAACCGATAAACAGTGTATCTAGCACTAAATTACTTGCAATATGAAATTCCTTTCACTGTATAACATGCCCCAGTTCAGCCACTATCGACTCACACAGTATTTTTTGTTTTTACTTTAAAGCAATTATGTCCTTAACAAGTGGAGATTTTATGACAGGAATTAATTCTAGGTGAGATATAACAACAAAATGTGGGTGAATTTCTCCTTATCTGATGAATAGAAAGAGACATGATGCCAGAGTCCAAAATGGAAACATCAAATTTACTGTGAAGTAGACATTTAGCTGCTGGAAATGGATTAGCAGGCATTATGGTAGACTCACATATTGATCCTAAAGCTCCAGAAAGGCCATTAGCACTCCACAATTGTTGCTAATTCCAAACATTAAGGTAACATTATGCAATTTGCAGATGGACAAAAGTCACTGTTTATCACTGATTATTTTGCTAATATAGTCATCAAATCGTTTGCTGTCTGAAACGGGATTAAGGAAGAAATGACAGAGGCAACTTTGAATTATATTCAGCAACAGTAGAGAACTGTTCGCTTTAGTGTGTGAGGAAGGCACGGGCTGAGGATGGAAATGAGGGGAAAGACACAAGGCTTTCTGTGCATATAGAAAATCTTGGTAACAGATCACATCATCTGACTGCAGAAATCTAAGAAATTTCTCTTTAAAAGTGAAGTCCACCCTTAGCACCCTCAGCAAGTTTTCAGATGACAACAAGCTGAATGGGGCAGTTGACTCACCTGAGGGACAGGATGCCATCCACAGCGACCTGCATAAGCTCAAGAACTGGGCCCATGGGAATGTCATGAGGTTTCACAAGACCAAGTGCCAGGTGCTGCACTTGAGTCGGGGCAATCCCTGGCATCAGTCCAGGCTGGGGGATGAACAGATGGAGAACAGCCCTGACCGGAAGGACTTGGAGGTGCTGGTGGGTGACAGGCTGGACATGAGCCAGCCATGTGCATGCACAGCCTAGAAATCTTGCTGCAACAGGACAAGGGATAAGGGTTTTTAACTGAAGGAGGGTAGATTTAGACTAGATATAAGAAGGAAATTTTCAATTATGAGGGTGGTGAAACACTGGCCCCAGTCACCCAAAGAGATGGCAGATGCCCCATCCCTGGAAACATTCAAGGTCAGGTTGGATGGGGCTCTGAGCAACCTCATCTGGTTGAAGATGTCCTTGTTCATTGCAGGGCTGTTGGACTAGCTGGCCTTTAAAGGCCCCTTCCAACCCAAACTGTTCTATAATTCTATGCTTTGATGTCAGAGACCAGACACTAATCTGTGTTCTCTGGGCACCATCCCATGGGTATGAATAATTTAACTGGACTGCAGAACATGTTCAGCAACATCTCTGATGGATGTTCTTGTCCTGGCCATAGATCATGGTAAATCCAGACCAGACTGAAGTAACATGAAGGATAACATTCAGGAAAATTAGGCAACAAAACTGTATCACCTCAGTCAAATTTGGCCATATTCTAATCAAAAGCATCTAAAACAAAAACTTAGCTCATGCAGAAAGTTGTGTAGACAAAACTGTTGTTTCCCCATACTTCTTCTGTTGCTCCTTGCGTTTCTGAGCCAGATATTTCTTTTTCATTTCCAGAAGCTCATTGTTAAGTCTTTCAATTTCATGTTTGTATTCTTTGCTCTGTGTTTCACACATATTCAGTTCTGAGGACAAAACCTAATAAACAGAACACAAATAGCAGAAACAGGAGATGATGCTTCACTTACACATGAGTACTTTTACAAGCACTTTCTCCTTTTATATTTGATGATGTAAGACATGATCATTTTCTACCACAACTCTTTTTCCATTATGATGTTTCATTTGATCTCACCTCTTTTCACCTAAAAAAAACTTACAAAATAAAGGTTACGCCATTTAACCATATTAAAACGTGTAAAATACGCTCCAAGCTTTATGGGAATGGCATTAATATATACATTAGCTCTTCATTTCTGGGACATAAAGTTGAGTAAAAATCCAAAATAAAGGTCTTAATAAACCAGGGAATTATTTGCTAATAATGGGGTTTATTCACAGGGATCCGCTGCTAAGTGAGTAATTCAATCCACACAGGCAAATTAGTACCAGGCACCGTAAATATGAATACAAAACCACTGTTATGTGAATAAGTAAAATTTTTAAAAAGGAGGAGCATGCATAGTGCACGTTCTTTCTTTCAAAAGGATAATAGCTTGACCTGGCACCCCAAAACGGCATGCACACCATCATGCTACAGCATGCTGTGACTGAAATACAAAGTAGCAATTGACTGCATTAAGGACAAGTAAGGACCGTGTGGAGAACTTCAAATCACATTCAGTTTAGCTAAACTTTGGCTTCTATTTTACATTTTCTACATTGTTTTTCTTCTCCACGGAAAGCTAAGATTTGCATAACAGCCTCTTTGTTTCCTAAGGGCCCATCTGCTCCTGCATTTTTTTCCTCATGGTTAGTATAGACGTAATTATGATGCAGTGAAGAGGAGATGATGACTTCAGCAGAGAGAGGAGCTGTAGAAGTAGATGAACTCCTGGGGAGACTGATCTCTCATGCAGGCAAGAATAAGAGAAGATCAGCTTATTCATAGAATATCATAGAATTCTATCAAAGAATCGCTTTTTAATATTATGCTTAAAAATTTTTTTACAAGATTCTTTCAGAAGCAGGAACTCCTCCCTTCTTCTGATAAGGGGTTACAACAGGTTCCTCCTGTCATCTCCACAAAATCTGCAAATCTGAATATAAGTGTACACGTGGCAAGAGAAATAACAGTAACTTAAGACTGGATTCTCAATTTATTCCCACTAGGTTGTTAAAAAGAAAACAAAATGGCTTTGATTTGCTTCTTAAAGATATTAACAGTTTAAGATAAAGGGAAGGATAATAAGCTGAATAAAAAGCTGGCAATATCCCAGAATGCCCGTGCAAAAACCATATTTATAGCATTGTGCTGCACATTCATATTGTAATAAGACTTTTCCTCTATTTTAATGAAACAAATTAGCATAATGTGCAAAAAAAAGTTCGCTTGCTGCTCTTGGTTATCCCTTGAGAAGATGCAGTGTTAACCTCGTTTTCCTGGTCTAATATACTAGGGCAGGCACAGTGTTCATTGAAGATCTCCCTGCAGCCCCTCTGCCAGGCTGGCAGCCCCTCCCCCAGGCCAGCGGGCACCTCTTACTTTGATCTGCTTCGTCTTCTCCCGGAGAATGTTCCGGTACTGCTGCAACTGCTCCATGGCTTCGGGCCCAGGCTGCCGGGCCAACACGTGCCTCAGTTCCACATACAGCTTCTCCTTTTCCTAAGAAAAAGACAAGAGGAAGAGCTCTTATTAAACTCCTACGGCAGCAGCACAGCCTGCGAGGAAATCAACCTCACTGAAAATTGCAACTCAGTCAGGAAGGTATTTGGAGAAACAAATCTGCCTGTGTGTCGGGCTTTCCTCACTAGCCATAAGGTATTTAAAGTTGTTGTGATAGCAATGGGAGAGCTCATTAAGAGAAACATCCAGCTACTTCAAACCACAAGTGAAATGCTCTTAAACACCATCGCCAGTGAGCATGCTCTACCTCAGCAGTTACTAGAAGAGTATCCAGGGCTGGGAAATTAATCACTAGAAACTGTGCTTATTGCAATCTTTCTTCTTATGAGTCACATTGCCTTACATTAAGGATCACAGCTTCACCCAACAGGATGTGAGCTGGCTATAGAAATGTCAGCAAAGGACTGTACAAAAGAGTAACTTCTTCCAAAGAAAATCCTGCAAAGCATATGTACACACACGCAGAGATTTATATATATATAACCTTTCAGTTTAACTGCAGGGGCTCTGGGAAAGGGAATGAAATTATAAACAGCAACAATTATGACTAGCACAATTACCAAGTAATTTTTCTTTGTCATGTGTCTCCTCTTCATGTTGGAACAGTGATACTTGTGGGAGTTGGATATTGCCACGCCTGAAAAGAAACCACACCATGGACCCACTTACAGCTTTCTGTACTGAAATGCTGCTCTAAGCTGTCTTTTGAGAGTGTACTTGTTTTCAGTCAGAGGACTAAAGCTCTGAAAAAAGCCACGTTCATAGTTTTGCACATTACCATAGTTTTAGTATCTACCCTGAAAAACTATGATCATTAAATATTATTTAGTAAGATCACATCCTTTTATAATACATGAAAAACTGGAATTAAAAAGGAGACTAGCAGACAAAGGATTTAACTGAGGAAGACAAAAATGCCAAGAAGGAGGTAGGATAGGTGATTATTTACACTGGATTTGACAAAACCCCTTTTAGCTGTGTTTTTTATAAGCTCTCTCTACAACTCTTACCACAGAATTCTTCTATTGATTTGGGAAATGGTGCCATCACATCATCTAGAATTGCTACATTTGGTCTCAGTGTTCAGAAGTCGTTTGCTATTTTGAAGATGTAAAATTTTAGGTGTCCAGTCTCCGAGAGCATAAGGAGTCTGGAGTTTTCAGACCTCATCATTTTCTGAAAACTATGCACTACAATGGTCACAAGTTGGGACCCCAAAATAGAATCACTTCAAGTCACACATTACTTTTGCAAGCATTGTCCTTAAACTCTGCAGATTACTGAAGAAGAGTTCCTTATAAATAAAATTGTTCACAGTTTATCTCTGGAAAAATCAAAACCTCCTGAGACTCAGACTGATGTTTGCATAGTGGCAAAAACTAAATTGATAATTCATTCTGAGTAGAGAGTTATTATGCCACTACATAGTGGTATGTCCACGACCAGAATTTCTTTCTGAGGAAGTAAGATTTTACTCCAAGGTAAAAACAACAGCAGAAGAAAAATCGACCTTGTCAAAACCTGGCCAGTCAGTATTAACATTTCAGCCCTGATTGTATCATATATTTGTATTTTGGAATACTGTAATGGTAATTTGGATAAATATGGGGCAATTGATGGATTGAAGGTCTTAAGTGCAATTGTTTTCCAATTTTTTTCTCTCCCTACCCTCTACAATGGCCAACCAAGCTCTTCAAACATTGTGCAGTGGTGTGTATAATAACCTCATTCAGAGACAAAGCGTGCAATTCTAAGGAGAATCTATTTTATGCAACAGAGACTCGTTAGGTGTCCAATGTACACTGTATCCGTAATCCAACAGAGGCAGAACCAGATGTCTTATAACACATATACTGTCCTTCCTTGCTGAGCACTGTCCATCTCTTTTACATCTAGTCAATTAATTTGTCACTGGGTTAGAAGCACCATATGTCAGCAAAACGTTAAATGAAAACCCTGGATACTTCTTTCCTCCTCAGCAGAAGCTTGTATTCACAGGTTGGCACTTCTATAATATCTGAAATTTTACCCCAGGATAAAAAAACCTAAAAACTAAAAAATAAAAATAAAAAAAAAAACCAATTAATTTCAATTAATTTAAACCAGCAACCACAAGAGTAAATCTATGTGAGTCACAAGGTGCATGTGCAGGTACTTTCATCTCTACACACAAGAAATCAGAAATGACCAAGAAAAAAATATCAGCACAAATTCATAAAGAAAAGAATTTGTTTTCTGTAATAGATTAAGTCAATCCATTATGACTGGGTTTCTTTGGCTTGTCCCAAACTGCCTCCCCTCACATTTCCCTCCATCCTCACGCCAGGCTGCCATCACAACACACATCTTGCCGCAGTTCTGAGGTTTTGAGATCAAGGAACTTAAAAGTCAAAAACACAGTGCAAGGCACAACTCTTCTTCTTGAGGTGAAGGAAGATCCAGCAAATCTCTGTAAATCCATGCTGTTAAGCCTTCACTGGTAAGAGTAACGTACCTGTGTTCAGATCAGGTCTAGGCCAGTAACAAAGCTTTTTATAGGATCCTTCCACAGCAAAATTCCCGTGGAATTCAGCAGATGTTTGACTGTAGGACTGAGCCCGTAACATCAACAAGCTTCACTGGTTTATGACATAAACTAAGCCAAAATGATGGTGGAAAGACGATGGCACATTCATTTTGTGCATGTAGGGCACGCTGGGACACTCAGGCTGAGGATTACAGTTAAATTTCAAGCATTCCAAAGAGAATTTCAGCACCTCTGTGAATATCTGCTGTAAAAATTCTGCAAATAAAATTGCACATTATTTTTAGAACAACGCTTCCTGTCTTAGATTTGTTTCCCAAGGGATCTCCGAGGAGCTCACAGATCTGTCTGTAGGCTCAGCCATGACAATAATTTTCTTCATCCCTAAGTCTCTCACCCATTAATTTGGAGGGGGAAGGTGGGGAAGTAAGTGGTGCTTTCCCCCAAATTTAACTAGGTGCTGTCTCAGCCATATTCTGTAGTTCTCCTGGCCTGCTTGCTCTACAGCAAACTGAGAAAAAATTATTTTTCTTCTGCAGGAGACTGACTAGCATTTGGCAAATTTCAGTTGGTTTTCCAGGATTAGGTGGTCACCAGTTGGCTCCATCTACAGCAAGAAGAATCGCTTTTGCCAGCGAAATCCTACTTCAGAAGACGCTATTGCTGCTGACCAGCACAGCCCCATTTGCTTTTCCCTGTGAGAAGGACCTTCAGTACCATCAGACACATTCCCAAAGTGACAGCAAGGCATTCACAGCCATGACAGGGAGTGGGAAGCATTCACCAGTCCCAGGCTGGGCTAGAGCAATGCACCTGGTATTAGCTCTAAAGATGTGACCCCATTTTGTGTCATCCTGTCCCTCACCATGACACCAGGAAATGGCACATCTTGTTAGTTAGCCCAGGGTTTTATTCTGAACCAGAGAAGATGGATGACCATACATTTAATGAAGATGTATTCACAGCACAAATAGGCCCTGTAGTCCCAGCTTCCTCATTTTTATCAGCTTGTTTTTCAGATAATTCAACAAATTTACCTGGCATAGCAGCACCCCAAGAGCCTTCTCCATCAGACCCACAAAAATCCTATTGTGCACCAAAAGCTTTATATCACATGAATTACTAAAAAATCCCACAAAAAATCCAAAAGCCTTTGCATCAGAGTAAATTTAATTCATGTCAGTTCCTCCCTCCAGCAACTCAGCTAAAGAAAATACCCAACAAGATAAAGATGTTGTGCAAAAGTGTGCAATGTAGTGTATGGCAGCATGCCCTAAAACATTCAACCTAGACAAAAATCCCTATTTTAATTAGTAAGGTGGAGAAAGCAATATAGTAACCGTGCAAGCACTCTACAGTTCCTCATGGCTTTGGTGGGGATAACAAGTCACTCAACGTGCCACAGGGGGTTTCTTGTTTATTGGCACTATAACCAAAATGTCAGTGCTGTTCTGAACTCCAGAGGCATTTTGTTTATGATGCCATGCAGCAGCAGAGCGTCCTTAGGGGTTGTGATTCCTCTTCATAAGTGTTCAACAGGACACAGAAATCTGGATTAAATACATACACAGACATACACATCTAGTCATAGTCATTTTGGCTGTATACGGCCTACATCTATTTGTTGTTGTGTATACCTAGCAGTAGCTGTTGGCTCAGGACAACTATCTTTAAAAGTTTTATGAGGTAAAGTAAAAAAATTAGCATATGGTGACCTTCACAAATTTTATAATAACAGAAGAAAGTTGCCACTCTGAGAAATGTGCAGAATAAACTTCCTCTATAAACACTTTCCAAAAGCTCCTGCTCTTTCTTGTCTATTCCACATCCATCAGCAAACACCTGTGTAAGGATGCAGTTCCCTAGAACAGCTCCTGTTTTCATCATCACTTAGACACTTCTTTAACTGTCCAATGTGAGGTTTTTTTTGAGTAAATTAATTACATTTGAAACAAGACACCAAGGCCCTTTCACAGTGCAGCAACACTAACACTGCGTTAGATGCTTTGGGTTTTCCTGTAAAAACCACTAGCTTGAAGGAAAGGCTGGGATAATCCCATCTTTGGTGAAATCTGCACCACTCAAACCTGTCTTGTAACTTATTCCTCCAGTTGATAATAATGCTTGTTAAGAGCAAATCTGTTTCCTTTGGCACAGAGAAAACTGCACCAAATTGACTGGCATTTTCAAAACAGCTTAATGAGAGAGGAAAAAAACACCTTGGAGCACCTTGGAGCACCTCTTGCTTTTTGCAACAGCAAGAGCTGAATGCTGCAGTATCACCATCTTCCAGGAAAAACAAAGTATGAACATTTCCACCTGAAGTGCAACTGCAACTTATTTTTATTATTGTTGCAAGGAACTGTTACTACCAGATCTTTCTTAATAAGGGTGTAGGAAAACATTTTTTTTCCCAATGAACAAATGAATAACTTGCATATACTCCTCTCCTTTCGGCTTCTGAACTCTGAGACACAAGGTTAACAATCTATCCAAAGAAAATGGCATGGATCTGTCTTGCTGAAGTAAAAGCTGCAATTCCCTTTTTACTATTGACATTACACAAGAGTTTATAAAATCATTAATCAGGGTAGCTCATTTAATCGTAGTGTTTCTACTTTACATTGCAGAAGATTATCAATTAATTATCTTCTGTTCTATATGTGCAAGCAGAAACACACACACATACACACATGAAAGTGAGTTGTTCCTCGAAGGTGAGAATTACCCCTGACGTGACATGGATTGATGTAAATATTCCAACTATTTCCACCGTGCCTGCAGCTTGACAGCTGGGTTGAAGAGACCTCTAAACAAACCTTTGTTTCGCATTATAGTAGCAGTTTGTCTTAAAATGACCTGGAGGAGATTCAGAGGTTGATACAAATCTTATCAACAAGGTTTCTAAATATTCTAAGTGAATAAGTCTACGAAGCAAACGATGGGGAAGCTTTTACTGTATAATAATTACTTCATACAGGGCTTCAAGCAAAAAAAACCCATTAACTCTCTTCTTCAGATCTAGACTATTCGACTTAAAACCTCTGTGTTTTAATGTCAGTGTAACAGCATGTATTTCACCTATTCAATAGCCATTTAGATTTTTAAAATTTTAGATGAATCAAAGGAGAATTATCACAGCTCTGTTGATAATGATTAGCTGTTCCTGCAGGTGACAGCTTGGGATGAGGATTCCCAGTAGACCCAGCTTCTGTTCTGACTTCAGACTGATCTGACAGATGACCTCAAAAGGTCAGAGAGATTGCAGAGCTCCTTCTAGAAATACCTATTTTTAAGTTAGGCACCTACGTCTCTTTAATCACCTGCTTGACTTAGATCTTTAGATTTCCCTGAAAGATGAGAGCACTTTGCTTCAAGTCCTTTGGTGTTCTGGAACTGCTACCTCTGAACAGCTGTCTCAAAGTCAAGCCACCATTTAAATCTACAATACTTGTCTAACAAGGCAGTAAAGCCTACATACATCTTTTTGACAGGACAGCAGAGTTCCCCTGCATATGTCAAGCACCTCAGGGAAGAAAGACTAGTCTCCTGTTACACTTTGGAACCTATTAAGAAATAACAGTACATCTAAGAAACACACACAGCAATTCTGAAATCATGAATGTGTTAATGCATGGCTTCCTTCAGACTCAGTGTAATTAGAGCTGAGCCTCTGCTATTCTTCGAGGAGCTCTGTTTCAGGTCCCCTTGCCTGTTTCTTAAAATTCAAAGAAACAGAAACAGGACGAAAGGAAGGGGAAAGACAGTGAATCCTGACATCCATGTAAAGATAACTGCTGCACCCAAGTGTGCCATCCCCTATTTAAGATTACAGCTTTATCTTCTAAGACGGGCATGAGAAGCCTTAGCTCTCAGCCTCAGCTCTCAGCCACCAAGATGTGGAGCAATTGGCTGACTGATGCACCCTACTTGGCAGAGACTCTCCCTGCTGAGGTGCATGGCTCCTGTGCACTCAGCAGCAGACTTCTGTGTGTCTCAAGAGAAGAATGGAGAAACGGGGTTCTTTCTACACCTGTTTGTGTCCTCCTGTGTCCAATTTTAAGCCAGCCTTCTAAAAAAACCCAACCAGCCACGGTGACTGCCTGCCTTTCTCTAACAGCTGCAAAACAGCTTTAGCTGCAGCACCTTTCTGCAAGTGTTCCCTCAACAACAGCACCATTCACAGTAAGAAAATAAGAGAACTGGAATAGAACAAATCTAGTCTGTCCCTGTGAAATGACTTTTTGTGTGGGGTTTTGCTGTTGTTGCAACTGTCGCACAAGATAATAATCCATCACTGAATGGCATGCTGTAGATTGTCCATATCTTGCTGCTGAGGGAAGAGCAGAACACGCCTTGTCTTAACGCAAGAACACCTGCCCAAGGGTGAATACTAAAGATGTACATCTAGCTCTGGGCCACCCCACAGAATATGGGCTTGTGAATGTATTGCTACACTGCTGCTGCACTCCTCCAGTATTTCAGCTTCTCTGGCAGCTTCTGGATGGCTGACAGTCAGTATCGGATTGCTACAGGACTGCAAAGTCTGTGCGCTGCAATGTATTCAGTCAGCACAGCGAGTCATTTATTTTCCCTTAACAAGATAACTGGTTGATTAATATACTTTACCCTGGGGTGCACAGCAGATTTATTTCCTCCTCAGATACACGCTGAACACAGGAATGAGGAGTAAACAAGTTTTTTTTCAGTTATTTGTTATTTACTGGAACAATTCCTGAACTTTTTATCCAAGCTTTATTCTAGCAAACTAATGTAGAAGTAAATATATCAATTCACTTAAAAAACTTGTAAAACAGATTAAGCATTCATGTATATTTGCCACCTATAAACCCCAAGGGATTTTTACTCTGTCTGCAACTTCCTCAGCTTTGTAAATGATATCTGAATATTTCTGACCAAAACACCATTAGATGAGCTAAAAATGCAGATCTCCAGAAGTCACTTTCTCAAATAAACTTGCACCTTGCTTCTGTCCAAAACCATTTATCATGGGAAATCTGTTTTGTTTATGAGGGCAGTGTAGTTCCACAAAGATTCAGTAAAAATTATCTCTTCTACTAAGAAAACTGTTCACCAAAAGTATTTTGTTTGATCACTAGATAGTCTGCTTTGCTTCCCATTTCTCAGTGCCAGAAATATTTGCACGACTTTTATTGGAAAATTATTTGCTCACCCTAAAGAGCAGCCAATTATCTTCACTTGGTGACATTAAAGTGATCAGCATACTTCCTACCCATTTTTTTCAAAACCCTGTTTAAACAAACATACCAAAAAGAAAGGCTATTTTTCTGGGAAGACTTTATTCTCTTCCACTTGAATTGCAACATATGTGGGAGGAGGGAAAGAATCTAAATGTCAGTGTGTTTTTAAGAGCAGTTTATCATGCTGTAAATTTCTATAGCATAGAACATCTTCTAATTCTAGCCGGACTGAGATTAGAAGGGCTAAAATAAACTAATGCACCAAGAAGTGTATTGGAAATATGCAGAAATAGAAATCAACTCCTTTCTGAGGAGAGCTAGGGCAAGAACTGAACATCCCTCAGATATCTATTAAATTATTAAAGCTTACACAAAACTTTCAGGTAGATATGTAGACTCTCAAAAGACCGTCACACAGATGACTCATACCTTTCATGTTTTTGAGATATGATTCCTTACTACATCATCACAGGATTGCATATGAACCATGGTAAATTGCACCAAGATTTAACACAATTATCCTACAATTGGCTCAGTGTGTGGTTCTACCCTACTCACAGAACCCTACTGGCTACACAATCAATTTTTAAAAAATTAAATAATTAAATTAATTGCGAAAAAATTACCAGTGTTAGAACAAAAGACACTAGAGATACTCTAATTGTATGCAAAAACCGTTATGCCAGGCAGAGAATCACTGAAAGACATTAATCCTTCAATTTAAAACCAATACTAAAATACAGAACATCTCCACTTAGAGTCAAAGTGGAAAATCCTCACTCAAAGTCCTAGTTTAGCAATGAACCTTTCAAACACAACAAAAGGAAAATAAAAGAATGGCACAAGAAGGAAAGAATCTAAAAGAGTAATCCTGAAGGATGACTTGATGCATTAGGTACCTCCATATGTCACTTCATACTGCCTTGGAGATTTCAGTTCAAATAAGTTTCAAGGTATTGGACTGAAATTATTTTGATAGCACCAATTCAGTAGACTGTTACGAATCATAATATCGAACTGGTAATGAGATATTTTTTATCCATCAGAAGTTAGAACTGGGTTGCAGCCTGAGTTCATGGGCACACATTATTTTTTTCATTTGGAAAAAGAACAGAGCTTGTCTTCGGAGTCTAAATCAAGGCAATTCTTACAGTGTGCCTTTGACATATCAGCCTAATTCTGCACAACACTGGGGAAGTAAACTTTTTCTTTATGATTCATATCCAGCTGAAAGCCAAAAAGTAAATGTTAGGCCTGAGTCCTTACAGTATTTCTCATTTCTCTATTTCAATATAAATCCCTTGAAATTCTGGACATAGAACTGGAGTCATAAGCTCATACACTCTACCTGGTACTGCAGTACTGTTTTCTCTCTTGTTTCCTTAAGGTACATAGCAACGCTTAAGTTTTTATAAGGGCAGGAGAGCACTTTACTGCCTTTTTTTTTTTCTCCACATCAGGAACCACTTGATCAATTTGATCGGTGCTCCCAAAGCAGGTAGATCCCAGCCTGTCCTACACTCCCAGACTGAGTTTCCCATCTATAAGGCCTTACACTTGTCCTTGTTGGACATCACTCTTCTAAAGCATTGTTGCTATTTCACTTCTCCTATCTCACAGTGGGCCAATACTTTCCTTCTGTTTCTGCTTGTTGTTTACGTACTTGAAGAGCTCTTTCTTGTGGTTTTTGACAACTCTAGCCAATTTCAGTTCAGTTAGTGGTGCAATTCCTTTGTGCTGGTATGTCTATGCCAGCTACTGCCTATGCAATTAGATGCAATTTTACTGGCAAGAAAGTCTTCTGCCATTCAAGAGCTGGTGTAAGCTAAATCAGAAAAGTGACTTTTTTGCTGGTAGAAATGGGGCTTTTAAGCATAGAAAAGGCCTAGAGCTCAATATACTCACCCCTTTAATTGAGGGCTGAGAGAACTGCTAGCTTGAGCTGCAAGATAGGGCATTAATCCGGTGCTTCCAGAGGAAGTCAAATCCTCCAGGAAACAGAGATAGAAAAGCACCAAGTCCTACTACACTATAAAAAGCTAAAAAGAAAATTTCCCTTTTCATTTTTGGATGGAAAAATCCCTTCAAAAGGCTGACTTCATATATAAATGATAAAGGAGCAGTAAAGAAAGGATTGCATTTTGGCAGTGGATTTTGCAGTTCACCTGTAAGTTTCAGTGCATACAAAGCACTCTCCCAAACTACCTCTGCTGAAATCTCTCTAAAGACAAGATGACAGAGAAACAATAATGGGCAGGTCAAAAGAGACTTTTAGGGATTCTACAGTCATTAGTTTCCTGAAGTGAATTGCAGTGATTTTTTACGAAAATAGACAATTCTGCCAAAAAATCCCCAGCTCGGACTCTCTACCCTACACTTAACGTGCACATAGGTTATACTCTCAAATCCAAGTAGAATCTACACTGGGCAACAAAAATAAATAAATGCCAAATTTGAGAGGGTGAAATAAATCTCAGCCATTTTGAAGATGTAAAGATAATGTCTAAGATAAAACTCATCCGGGCCTTAAGAATACCAAAATAAAGATAGGGCATAGGAGAGTATTCTCTTATTTTTCCTGATGAGAAATTCTTTTACTCAGTATTTGAGCACACATTTCTCTTATGTGGAAGCTACTTGAGCACTGTGAGAGCAGCGAAGAACTTAGCAGAAGCATGCCTCATGAAACTCCCAAGCTAGGTAAAAAATGATTTTCAGAAGGGCGAGGCTCCCATAAACTGGGCTGAAAAAAAATTACACAAGATTTTAAAAAAAGTATTTTATTTAATAAATGGGGGGAAAATATGTAAAAAATACAGGGAAGCAGATCTCCAAGTTCCTTCCTTTCTTGGGAGAAAACTTTGATTTCAATAGCTGCCAACCTGCATAAACCCACATGGTAACACACTGTTCTAAAGCAGATTTCTTTACGAAACTATAGTACCAGCTCTGAGAAATAAAGATGGTTATGTATATGTTCAGACACTATAGCAACGAGCACCTCAAATTGGATAGAACAGCTCTACTACCAAGTTAGCACAAATAAAATAAAACATCTGCCTATTTTGAGTGTTTAGCTACCGAATTGAGTCATGTCTCTAATGTATTCATTCACACATCACTATAAGAATGGAAATTATTTTATTCCCTTTTTACTTGACGTGAGGCATGCAAAAGCTAAGCAGCCTGCCCAAGGTCACAGAGAAAGTCTCTTGCTCTCCCTTCCCTGTATCTCACAGTACCTGAAATGGAACTGTGCTGGAGACAGCAGCATCCCTTCTATTCCTCCTACTCTTTGTCACTGGGACAGTCAGTTCTCTGGAGGGATTGAAACTTAGCTCAAAACTTGGCTCAATGCAAGGACATGTGGGTGCTATCTGGCTGTAATCTCTGAGTCAGATACATGAGCTAATCATGCCTTTTGCCCTTGCACTCTTTGAACTATGAGCTCAAGACACAGTCAGCACAGCATCACATCCTGACTGCCCAGACCTGGGCTTTGATTGCTGACAACTTAAAACAATAGCGATTAAAAATATATATGTACAGAAAAACAATGCTTTTACTACTACATGCAAGGCTTAAATAAGATATTTGCCTTTGCCTCCCTGAAAAAATAATCTAGGTTGCACTTTCTTTCACATTTATGAACAATCTTCTGAGATGACTGACAAAAGAGGTAACTCACATATAATGTGAATCTTTATGCCGTTATCCATTCCAAGACATGCAGCTGAATAAAATTCTGCTCAGTTAGACATAAAATCAAATTAGAGGAGTTCGCTCTGAAGAGAAAGAACTAAATTTGAAACAAATAAAGCAGTCATAATTCACTTTTAACGGGATAAGTTCCTAAAACCCCACTAATCATAATCCTAACAAGGTAATACTTTCCACTGCAAGTTTACCACATCACTGCTCAGTACACAGCAGAGCAGCAGAGCTTCAGTCACGTGAGGGATTTGCCCCACATGCAAAGTGAGCAACTGTATTTCTGCAGTCAGGATTTGCAGAGCACTCCTGCTTATTAATAATTATTCCTTATGGCCTTACAAAATGTGTTGTTCATCCCACATGTGTTCACAAAGACCTTCACTCATCAGTGAGATCTCCTGGATAACACACAACGTATTTCTCCACAAAGCCCTGCAATATTACTCAACAGTTTAGAAAAGAACCAAAAAAATACTCTACCTTGACTGTACAAATTCAGAAGGAAGGTAATGACTCAGACATGAAACTGGCTATCTCTGATGTAACAGTTCCTATGTTTGGAAAAAACACCATTGGATTTTTATTGACCATAAGTATTCAAGACCTTGGGTTTGGATCTGATTTTTTAAGACAGCATTTTTCATCAGCAAAGGAGCTCACAACTGTGAGAATGCCTGAATTAAAAAGAAAGTATGGCCACCTGCTTTGCAGCTGCTCTTCAAAGTAGCATCTCAGGATGTCCACACTTATTTGGTATATGAGAGCTGATACCTTAGAACCCAAGATGCTGTGGCTACAGGGCACAGATAAATCAGAAACAAGAAAATACATAAGTGATATCTCTAACATAGGAAATCTTTTTACAGCTTTATTACAATGTTCAATTCTGAAAAGCTGTTCTAGCAAAGTATAAAATTCAGCATGTTGCATATTCACTATCTCTCAGCATATGTTTGATCCAAAAAATGTGCCCTGATGACCGGTTAAGAGAGATTTTTGCATGAGATTTTAGAGTTAAGCTGGGTTTTTCCCGTACTGTCAGCAATCTAAATTTTCTGACTGAAACATAGTGAATCATTCTTTTAATCACATAGCATGGTTTGTAGCTTGCTTCTACATCTGCCTCAGTTTTAAAAAAAATGACAGGTAGAAACAATGAAAAAGCTAATAAAAAGGATATGATCAAATGCACATCAGGAGCAAGTAAAGTCAGCAGATGCTTTTCTACATGAATCTATATATTGTGATCCTTACTTAGCAAAATTTCCATTTATATATCCAGCTGAAAATTTGTTCCCTGCATTTTTATTTAAAAGACTATTTATCAAAAAAAGTAAAAAAAGAAGACAGAGCTACAGTGCACACAATACAAATGGAATTATTTTTCCCTTATAAAAACATTATGGCTCTGCATGAGTATGCAGCAAGGTGAATACCCTACAAATCAAACTGCAGGTTGCTGACATTGGGCTCAACCATTTCCTTACATGGCTTATTTCTAAACTCTAAAGCTGTTTTTAATACTCAGTATTCAACATACAAGGTTTTTGTACTCTATTTTATTAATGCATTTTGATGTGAGGCAATTTATGCTACATAATATGCATATTAGACACAGATTCTCACAAGTTTCACCTTAAACAAATATGGTATTTGCTAGCATGACGGCCACACACATGAAAAAAGATTATGTATGGCAAGCAAGAGATTAAGATCATTTTAAAGCTGATACACCCAGTGGCTATGCCCTCGTTACAGGGAAAGAAGTGAATGAAGATGACTGGGAGTGAGGGAGCATGACTTAACCGAGCAAACAGAACACGAGGAAAGCAGTCTTTCTGAGCTAGTAAGTTTGTATCCCTCTGAGCTAGTAAGTTTGTATCCCTCAGTCTGCAGTCTCCAACTCTGAATAAGGGGGATGTTCTGCCAGGTGGGCACAGGCCAGTCATCAGCAATTCCCCCACTCCTGCAAATGAGCAGTGACTGAACTGAGCTGAGCTGACTTCCAGGACCATAATAAAAAGATACTGAATGCCTTTAAGCACGAGGGGTTTACCAGGATTTAAAAAAAAAAAAAAGAAAAGAACTCTCTCAACATACAAATAATATTGAGGGAACAAAATTTAAAATTCCTGATATTGGAGCTAAATTACTGATGTTTCCCATAATTCTAAAGTTCAGTCAGAATCAAATCCTACCCCATCTTTCAAATGCTTCACTTCGAATACACTTCAAATCTTTCAAACTGCCCAGAAGGTGGTCTAGTGAAGCCACCTTCCTGGTGTGTGAAACTCATCTCTCTCCAGAAAGCTGATGTTACTGCTCTGTTCATTTCCTTCTGCTGGAAGTGTTCCTCAGGCTCGCTCCTTCACCACAGCAGTTTGGAATTTGATAACATCAGTTTAGTAAGTTATTAGTGAGGCTTTCGTTTTGGTATCAGGGTATGATTTTACAAAAGAGATACTATCATCATACCAAGGAAAACCAGTCCAAAGAATAATAAAATGTCTTGTACCAGGTTATCCAGACACTCAGCAGAAGCAGCTCTGCTAGTACATTTAATTTGTGATTACTGTGCCAGTGAGCTATCCAGTGGCACAGAGAGCTCTTCAAGGAAATGAGCTGCGGGCTGTCCTCCATCTCTGGTTACCTCCTTGTACCCACACCCTGCCATGAAAGAGCCCTATTTCGGTCATAGTGGGGGACTCAAAATACCATCGGAAAAACAGAAGAGAGCTCAGAAATGGTGATGTTAAATCCCTGAACACAATCTGGAGCATAGTATTTTTGGCCTTTACTATTATTTCTTCAAGGGAAACCTTCATTTCAGCATTGTTACACAGGAAATTGGTGCCTGAATTAAGAACACAAAGGAACTCATTAGCAATTCTAGCTATAATAATTGGATTATATATAGCCAAACTCTGTCTTAAATCTAGAAAAATAATAAAAAAACCGAGAGTTGCCATAGAAGGATCATTGCACAGACAGAAAGATTACACCAATGGCTAGTACAGTAATGTAGGCTCAAATTTCAAAGCCACTATTTCAAAGATTTTCTTGGGCAGGCAACTTAATACCTCTATATCTCAGTTCTTCAGCTGAAAATAAAGATAATAACAAAATGGGAGCATACTAAGGATAACACAAGATACTCAATAGAGACTATGTAAAATCTAACAGAACTGGGTTTGTGCATGGGTAAAGCACAGTAAATTAGAAGCTATTTTTGCTACATTTTAAGCTAACTATTTCACTGACAACATTTCAGTGCTATGCAACAAAGATCACATTTTTCCAAGCAGAAGAATAATACACCATAAATTACATTCAAATAACATTTCAGATCAATGTTTTCCTATGAAACAATAAATAGAGACAACCCTGTCTTGATAAGATCTGCTGAGCTTCTTCTCAAGACAGAGGGAGATTCAGGTCACATTTTACTCTCCAGTGAGTGATACCCAACACAGGCATCAAGACTAAGAGGATATTTAAGATGTTAAAATCATACCTTGAGCTGGTAATTTGTAGCTATCCCTACAGTCACCAGAGAGACCAGATTTACACCTCTGGTTAAAGCCCAAAGAGTCCTTCTCTCTTATATTTGATAGCAACATTTGCACTACAGGAATATAGTCTGTCCTCCATTCTACAACATAAATCTTACTGTTATCGCTGGGGTTAAGAGACATCTGATAAAGCTAAAAAAAGATAAGCTATCACAAAAATTATTTTTTGGCAAAGTTCAGCACAAAAACCTTGAAATCAAACATGCCCCAGACAGCAGCATATCTAAATCACACAAACTCTTTAGGACTCCTTCTGCCAAAAGCCAAGCTAAGCACAAATGGAATCAAACAGGAATTTTCTTTCATGTTCTGGTCATACCAGACTTGTTTAAAATGACAAAGAAAAGCCTTTCAAAAGTCTAAGAATGACTTGAAGACTAATCTATGACATGAATAAACTAAAGCCAACCTTTAATTGGATTTCCCAGAGTTGACCAAGTATCAGTAACCAGAATACAAAAATCAACTAACCTGATGCTGTTTGTTCTCTTTCAGTGAGTCAGTGCTGCCATCTAAAGCTATCTAAAGGGCATGCAAAAGAAATTCAAAGTCCTGCATCTAAATACCATTCAGGAAGCACATGTCAGTAGACAGAGAATGCAGGGTAAGTCAAATATATTAATGAGATGCAACAAAATAATGATGCTGCAGTACCTGAAGGAGAAATTCTTTCTCTATCACTTCACCTGTCTTGGTGATAAGTCGCTTCTGTAGTCTCTGTACTTTCAGAATCAGCTCAAAGGTAGTGGGGTCACTGGCCTGGGAAAGAGCAAAGGAGTCTCAAAAATTATACATGATAACAAGTTACTGTTTATTTTTTGAAACTGAAAACCATAATATCTCAGTGTTCAAAAGTAACAAGTATAAAAGGGGGACTAGGGGAGGACGAATTCAGCTTTTTTTTTTTTTAGTTGCATGTACAGGCAGTCCTGGAACTTAGTATATCAATTTTAGCAGCAACTGGAACTGTCCACTGACAGATGAAGAGCAAGTACTTCCTGCTGTTCAAGAACTTCAAACAGTGCCAACTTAGTTTCTAAGGAGAGGAAGATCTTTCTATTGAACAAAAGAAAGACTAACTGCAATTTACTCTTGAAACAGGTGGAGAATTAAAGAGGAAGAAATTTGGGGGGCTAGACTGATGAATTATTATGGGGTTCAAAGTGTCCATGCATGTGAAATTTCCATTGCATGGAATTAAACGCTTAAAATGGTGACAGAGTGTTTGCACTGTACTGTTGCCCTCTACCTACATAGCCCGTAAGACCAAGAGCTAGTAGGTGTCTGTCTCTCCATCCCTTCCTTTTCATTCTTCTGGCATAGATTGAACCTGGAGAAAGCTCTAAGGAGCAAAGAAATAATTCTGTGAGGAGCAGCCAGCAAAGCTTACTTTCCCAGTAATTTGTGTCTTTTTGTTGGATCTTTTAATGAAGGGCAAACTCTGACTGAAGTTTTTCCTCACTCAGAGACTCATACCACCTCTCTCCCATCTGGTTTTTCCTCTCTCATGTGGTGTCTCATAAGGATTAAACTCACACAGCAGTAAAGGCTCCAATAAAGTCCTGCTCTCTTATATTTGCTTGAGCTTATAAGAAACTCGGTATCTCATTGCTCTGAATCTTTTGTCTGATTTTATCTAAATTGACTAATCAATCCAAGCGTAACTGGGACACTAACACAGATACACACACAGTGCTCACAACACAACATCATTTCCTGAGAAACCAGGCTAAAAAGTAGACCAGTCCCCATGATCCACTCAGCCCTTGATTTTTTTATATCACTGCCCAAGCACGGTGCCAATTTGTGACAACTGTAGTGATATGAGAGTGTTCATTAGGAATTGAACCAAAACCCCATCAGGATTATTTCATATGGATCTTGCCATCTGCTGGCCTTTCTGTGTTCCAAATACAAACCAGTAACCTAGAATGGAAAGACATGATTTCCCATTATCAGTCTCTTCATACATTCATTTTCCCACCACTGGCTGTTTTGACTGACCTGACTTTTCTTTGTTACAAGGTGCTGCTAGAGATTGTACCTAGATGTGTTTAACCTAGTTCAGCATCCTGCATTATACCTCCCTTCTATGAAAAAAGCTAATCACACCAACCAACTTAAAGCTCAGCATGGAAAGATCATGAAGAAATTCACTGTCATGATAGTAAGCACAGTCAAAAAATTCAGCTCTGCTTCTGCAGGGACTGAGCACATTATCACTCATTATTAGTGCAGCTAAGCAACCCAGGCTGGCATCAGATCAGAGATCCACGCAACACAGGAATCTCAGATGGCACTGACTTACATCAAAAATATCCAGTGATGCCAACTGATGTTCACATATTTGGTCTATGCTTGATGGATTTTTTTATTTTTCCCCTTCACTTGGCAGGTTCAAATCGTGTGAAAACTTAGATTTGCTGTTTATGTAAAGCAGTTGAACTCACATTACCTGGAATGACTATCTTTGGGAGTCCACCACTGTTTATGTGGAGGCCTCTTCCTTTTTTTCTCAGATGTAATTTACCTTCTGACTTCATATCTGTCCATTCTCCGGTCTACCTATTCTATGAGTCTTTCAGTTACTGGCTTTCTTCCCATATACATCTCCCTAATTGGTGAGGGTAGGATTGTATCCTTCCCCTATCATCCTATTTCTCACCATCCATGTTAAGGAATCACCCCCTTCTAAACTTCCTAATGCATTCTTATCCCCTTTAGCACTTGACTGTCTCTTTACAAATTCCCCTGCAATTTTTCATTGAGAAAGTGACACAAAAATAACTCTGATTGCATTGTGCAAGGAAAGCATTCAGCAGGTAAGGAATCCTTTGGTACTATGGAAATTTCAGTCTGCCCAGTCCCTCCACATCATTTGCATAACAGTAAACGAAATAGGCTTTTGCTGGGTCACTGATTTGGTAATAGGGGCTTTGGGAACACAAAATGCTCACACATCACCTCTAATTTTCTCCATCTGTGAACTTGCAAGGGCTTCTGCAGTTCTTCTTCCAAAATTTTGCACCGAGTCT
The DNA here is from genome assembly GCA_013397725.1 of Rhagologus leucostigma. Lineage (NCBI taxonomy): Eukaryota > Metazoa > Chordata > Aves > Passeriformes > Rhagologus > Rhagologus leucostigma. Next base: position 202,601 of record VZTD01004105.1, read on the forward strand.
GTTCCCTTAACAGTTCCTTCTGCATGTGATTAAACTCCCATCTGAAGACCAGCATAATACAAAAAGAAAAAAAAAAACCAGACCAAAAACACTTCAGTGTGACCAAGGCACTAATGTGGACATTAACAAATCATTCTCCCACGCACTATGGTGCATAGGAAGTACTACATGGAAAGCACAAAGAGTCACTTTGCCACTACAGCAATACTGTGGTGGCAAAACTATCAACACCGATACTACTAAACAGGTGGAACCATAAAATAACACACTTGGATCTCTTTACTTGCTTTATTAAGAATGGTTCAGAAAAGACTCCTGGGGAATCTACTCCACAGACTACTGGATCTCACTCTTCACATCTTGCCATGTACATTAAGGCCAGAAGGACAGTTAGTTCATCAACCTACAGATCAGTTATGGGTCATATCCAGTTACCCCCGTGTTGTATCTAACAGATTGTGTTTGAAAGGTTTTAAATCTACATGGCTGACACAATCCATTAAATAAAACACACTCTAAGACCTAACTATGATGGACATCATTCCTAAGAGAACTGAAGTTTGATTTCTTTTATTACATCTCCTCAAGGAATTTCAGAGGTGACTTATTGCTGAATTTAAAATTAACTGAGCGCTACCAAGATTCTTTGACAACTAGGCTTTTACGGTGGGGATAGGGGGTTGAGCGGCAGGAAAAAACGCACATTTTGCAGTGATCTGACCCTTATCACTTTAGTGATTGGATCTTCTAAATTCTCAAAGGTCAAAAGGGGGTGGAAGATTGTGATATGCCTCCTCCATGACTAGATCTTTTCCTACTAAGCTCAGAATTGCATTTAGCTCACTAGAGAGAAAAAGGCCTTTTTCTAACTGTGAGGTTGGACAAGGTTATGGAAGAGGAAAAAAACCTCACATTTCCAATTGGCAAATCAGGAAAGCTAATTAGCAGCACAAGTGATAAACGGAGTCTTCTCGACAGGCAGTTTTCATGATGGTTTTGGACTTCATTAAAGTATGAGATTGCTGCTGCAGTTAGCAAGAATTGATCCACCCATCATGGCATGCAGCACACTACACTTCAATACTGCCACTGAGTTTCAATACAGTAACAGACTTTGGGCTGAATGCATTTGGGCAGCAAGTTCAAATCCCATTCCTATCTGCAGTCAGTCGATGAAAACTGCAATTGCTAATGTTGTGTGCCCAGCTCTCCTTTCTGTTTCACCAAATCAAACTGGCATAATTCCACTGGAGTCAATGGGACTGACCGTGGACTGAAGTTAATTTGTTCTGCTGAAAGCCACGGAATTATACTGATAAACTAAAGATCTCACCCAAAACTGTGGTAGCTACACAGAATTGGTACAATGGTTATCTGCTAAAAATATAACTGCCTCTCTTTACAGACCAAGACTGATTCTTAAAAAATGACCACAGTTTCCCATCAGGAAAGAATACACCTCAAATACAGGAGGGTAAACAAGAAAGGAAGAATTAAGCCAGAGAAGGAGGAGATAAATCAGGCTTGACCTACTAAACTTCTGTTTTAAAGAAACACAACACTCAATGAAAATTTAACTAAATCTTTCTCAGAGATAATGTCTCCATATAAATCTGGAAGGGGTTTGTTATAAATATGTCAAGTGTCTCCCATACTCTGTGGATTGCTTAACCAAAAGAAGTTCCAGTAATCTAGGCCTTGTACCATTGTACCAGTAAACAGCCCACTGGACTATGAACACCTTTTCTGCAGCTGTCAGGTTTATTCTGTAGGCAGTAACTCACAGTACAAGGGGAAATATGGAAACTATTTCAACTTTAGCCAAGATGTCATCTTTCCTCCTTTCTATATTTAATTTTCCTAATTGCTGATAAGTTGTTCTATGAAATTAATCCAGTCTATGTTTGAGGTCAAAACACAGGACAAACCCCTTCTCCAAGGTACAACGCTTGTTGATACAAGTCTTTACTATGTATAAACCATATTTTCTGTCTCAAACACAAAATCATGGCTGCAGTCACTATGGAAATGTATTCCACCAGCTTTCCTACCTGAGCTCCTCCACGTTAGCCGCACTCTTGCCAAGTATTCCCTTCTCACGCCGAAGTTTTTTGATCTCCAGCTTGAGAATCCGCATGTCTTCCATCCTCTGCCGGTACTCGGTTTCCCCCCTGTTTAAGATGGCCTGCTGGATTTTTATCTTCTCATAGAGCAGAGCCACCTCATCATTGCGACGAATAAGCTGGGTCCCCAGGGCATGTCTCTCACAGAGCACCTGTGGGCACAGGGCAAAGCCATGAACTCAGTTACACCTCCTTCACATAATCGCAGAGTATCATGACGATACTCGTATCAGTCAAAATCATGTACGTTAAGAGGTTTCACTGTTATTAATTAAAGAAATACGGCAAGAACCTAATAATTTCCCCTATAAGGGTTCAATCACTTGAATAGTACAAACTACAGATTTCATTCATTTCAGTATCTTAACATTTTGGCTCTAATGGCACTATAAAGCTTTAGCGGTCCCACATTCACAGTAGCTAAGAATCATCTTAAAAATACACTGGACAAATGAGGGAACAGAATGCAGTTTGAAAAGTCAAATTAGAGATTCCTACCTTGTCAAATTCCTTCTTCTGCTTCAGTCTCTCTGCATCAGCTTCAGCAATGATTTTTAGGAGTTTTTTCTCTTCTGCCTCCTGATTTTCAATATAGGCTTTGGTTTCCATAGCCTGTTTTGTCATCTTAAGCAGTTCAGACTGATGGAGATAAAGAATACAGGTGAACTGCTAATTAATAACTTCCCCTTACATAAACCTACAATTAACAGTTAGGTAAAAATATCTCATATGTTCTTTTAGCTTCCTGGCAGGGATATATTTTGTTAGTTTTTGAGAACTAATCACCAAGACAAGCAAGCATGAAGACCCATAAAGAAATACTGTAAATACTATTTTCATGTAATTGTCTTATACACAATAGAAATTCGAAAGGATTGTTATCTACAACAATGGTTCAAGTTGTAATTCAGGGACGCCTCATTTAATCTTTTTTTTTTAATTATACAGGTCATATTTAGAAAGCTTTTCAATGGAGTTGTTATTCAGCCACGCTGGGATGTGAGAAAGAACAGCTCACCTTGCTGAAAAGGGTGACAATGTCTCCTGTATAATACAAAGTAGCATCAACTCAAGAAAGGCTTCAGACTGGAATAAAAGAATTGGTGGCAACAAGGAAGAGAACAGCAAAATTTAAGAGCCATAACACATTGTTTAGTGCATGTGTAAACAAGGAAGACTGTGAAAAGAGGGGCTGTCCCTAAGCAAAGGAGCAGCAAAGCACTGCTACAGCAGCTGCACAGCACTAACACAAACTAACATTGGAATGTGCCCAATCATTCTATCCCACTGTCACAAAATCTATAATTCAAGGCATGTATGTAGATAAAAACTAACAGGGTCTTCTTGGATTATTAGAAATTTTTATCACTGTTAAGCAATTAGAGCCAAGGTGGAACTAGCTGACCACAGTTCATTTTCATAGATATGAAAACTTTCAAGCCTCAACTCAAAGACTTTGCCACAGCTTTGACCCTTATAAAGGATTATGTTCAAGCTGCCTTTTGGGGACAAGAATCATCCAGTGCTGAAACAATGAGGCTGTGATGAAGGCTACACCTGAAAAAACATCGATTTAAGACAGAAACAGTTCCATCATCATAATAAAACAGCTTGTTCCATTCTTATTTGCTTTAATAAAATTCTCATTTTCCCATATGTGCAAGACATAGCTCCCTTATTCAGTGTCAGATATTCATCAGAATTCATCATCTGAATAAAAATGCAAGTCACTTCATCCTGAAATGCAATCAACACTGTGCAAAAGCTGTCCACAAATGTAAAACAGCTCATGCGTTCGGCATTGCTGGATAATATTTTTTTTAATAGATCACAATTCTGTGGTCTCCTTATGTCAGAAAAATATGAATTGTAAACAAGAAGTGGCATTAGATGTGGTCAGCAAACATTCATATAAACAAATCTCCTCACTGGAATGCACTTAGTTAAAATAAATCTGAATTGCCTTGTAGAGTAAGGAACATAAATACCTAAAGCCACACAAGGACTTTCAGTTAGATTAAATACGCTAAGAACTACAGCACAAGCGTCTGTGCACATGAGGTAAGAGAAAAGAAAATGAATAAACACAGTCACTGTGCAAGCAGAAAAATGGCCATGTCTGAAACTGCTGTAAATCAGCACAGCTCACTTGAAGTTGGTTCAGGGAATTTGTAAGAACTGAAGAACAGTCAGCAAGAAAGAATAACATATATGGGACCTACACCAATATCTCAAACCAAACTCAAACTAAATTCTTGTTTAGATTCTGAAATATTAGAGTAAGTGATTCTTTTATTGGTATACTATACTAGAGGTGGGAGGAAAACAGGAGTTTTACAGAAGTTATAACCGGGACTGAACACAGAATGCTGAAATAACAATTCAGATTTTACACTCAGATTTCCAGAAAATGCTAACAAAAAAATATGTATAAACATCTACAAAATTATACAAAGCACTTGGCTTGCCAGAAGCTCAAATCTCGAGGGACATAGATTTTTTCAATATTCAGATCCTTTGTCAAACAACTCTAACCTGCAGCCCCATATGAAGGCCAACTGAAGCCAAAAGATGGCATTGTACTGGCTTTAATAGAGCTTGGATTTACCATGATTACACATTTTTAAGACCTTTAGGCCCTCTGAGGCGAACATTCTGTATAACCTCATTCCTATGAATCCCAGTCCTCCATGATTTAGCACATTCTTTAAACTTATTTCCCAAGTATAGCTTTCTTACTTCCTTCACATCAGTGCAAACAGGACAAATTGATGCCAGCTTGCAACACAAATAATTGGGTTCTTTTGTGGCTGTGACAATCAGCTCCCTCTGAATTCTCTACTGGTTTAGTACTCAGCAGTGACACTCAGGTACAAGACCGCAATGCCCTGAAGCAAGTCAGTAATGTCATGCCAGTGTATGGACAAACCTGCTAGTGAATAATTGAGTGGGTAAACCATGCAGCAATCATATGTTTGTCAAATAAATGGCAGACAGTTCTGGGGTGATAAGACAGAATTGGGGACTAGCTAAGGCAGAAAGCTACACACAGGAAATGACATGCTGTTTGACTTCTCCATCACTGATAGAACATCTCTGAGACAGACCAGGTACAAGAATACAAATTCATCACCCTTTTAAAAAGTCCTATTGACATCTTGTCATAACTGTAATGTGCTGAGAGAGGCTGAAAATCCAAGGAGTCATTGCAGCAAAGCAATAAACTGACAAAAGAAAACATTGTAAAAAGTGACAGGGAACTTTTGTTTTTCAGGGGTGTTGTTTCTGTTTTTTCCTGGTATTGTTTAGGTTTTTTTCTAGTGCTTAGTGAAGATTAAAAATAGACTCCTGTGAACACAACTCCTTAAATCTTTTCAGAGTGCAGCAAATTGGGTTGACATATCACCACAAATCGAATAGCTTATCTAAGGATGGGCGGCAGCCAGCACTGAGAAGAAGAACCTGAGCTTCAAGTTCAGATTTCCTTTGATTTAAGACAGATTCTTGCTGCTTTATACCACAATATTAAAATAACTTTCTGTGCAGAGGGACCTACTAAAAGGCACTGCCTAACTCCCAAAAGACTAATGCTTGCTAGTTACATAGAAATACAACCTTGTGAAGTGCAATATAATGGGGTTTACACTTAAAAACAGTAGAAAGAAAAAAGTTCTTAGAAAAAAAAAGTTGGGTTATAAGAGTGTACATTAAAAAGTTTTCTAGAATCAGTCTATCCCCAAAATCAACATTTCTGCAAGCAAAATGGAACATTTTAGTAAAAAATGTTCACTCACCAAGAGATTTAAAGCTTCCAACAGGCAATTCAGGACTCTGTTATAATAATTTTAGGCAGAGATTAAATTTGTCAGATACACAGATTTCTGCAACTAGTATCTCTCAAGGATACTGAAATCTTGTGCTTCAATTACAGAATAGTTTATTAAAATACAGCAAAACAACTACCACAGGTCAGAACATAATGCAGTCTGTGAAATCATGGAATCCATCCTTTGCAAGAAAGTACATGTCAAGGGTCTTACTTTCAGTGATTCTTTCTCATTCTCTGAGTGCTCATGTTCCACATGTGCTTTCTCAAGGGCTGCGTCCTTTTCTTTGAGCTCGTCTTTCAGTTGATCCAGCTGACGTGTGGCAGTTTTCAGTTTCATCTTCATTTCTGCTATCTCATCCTAATAGAACAGCAAGTGTGATTACAAAAAGGGTTAAAACAAGAGGCTGTTTGTGATGAGGAGTTCAGGCTGTTTAGATGTTGGAAAATGCAGCCACGATGCATGAAAGTAGATCTGTTGTACCTACTATAAGACATCCCTTTTTAATCCAACAGAACAAAACAGTTTCATTAAATGACAAGTTTTTGTTTACGCCAGCATAACATTGCAATAAAAAAGCCTTTAAAAGATACACTGACAAAAATAATGACCATCTATCATGAGTTTAATAAGCCATTTAATTTAAAGCGCTGGACACTATAAGAACTAACAGTCAACACAAATTATTACGATTCTGATCATATCCATCTGTTTTCATGCTTCTAATAATGTGCTTTTCCAATAAGGTTGTACATAGTTGGGCACAAATCTTTGGAGAGAAGCTGGTTTTGTGCAAGCAAACACAGCCCTAAGTAAGATACCAATATATGCTAGCTTGCACAGAGGTTCTAGGGGCAAAAGAGGGCTCAGCATTTGAGAAGGCTCTGTGAGAATATTTAGCATATACTTTAAGCTCAAACACAGAGCAAAAGGGCTGGCAGCACTGTAGAGAGATCAGGTCAGTAGGAATACTTCTACTCACAGCACAAAGGTGCCTGCCTGTACAAAACTAACATTTCAGCTCAGCACAGTGACAGCACATGTTATGCCATGAAATGGAAGCTAACAGAGTCAATGCTTAGACAGACATGTTTTCTGCATGTAATGAAAGCAGCTTTAGAGGCTACTATTCCTCTGCTAGCACCTACAACCTCACAGAGAAGACATCCTAATCTCTCATGTGAATATATCCTCTTCCAGTACCAAACCAGGGCAGGGTGGCTTAAAGCTCTTCTAGCACTGTCCACCATGAGTGTGGATTTATTCAACTAATAAGGGATGTTTTCTTGCATGAAGCGCTTAATGTAGCTAACCAAGATCTCGAGTCATGGCAACCTTCACCCAAACAGCACAGAGAAAGTACTGATTAGTAGTAATATGTCATTAGGCCCAACTGTTTGCACGTTCAGTCACTTTTGTGAAAGCAAAAGTTATTAAATGCTGTCTTTGCTACACAGCCTATAAAGAAATTTAGTGTTGTAAAAGGTGACAGAGATTTAGCATATAGAGCCCAGACACACCCAAATACATTTTTAATTCTTTACTTAATGTAGAACAGTAAGAACACACAATTTTGCAAACTGGTCTCCTAATCAACTTGCTTAAATAAATGAACTCCTAACAGCAAAAGAAATCCCCAGGATGAAAGCATCAGGTATTTATATCATAATAATAGCCTGCCAGGATGCCTTTTCCATTTGACTGATTTGAATATTATGGTAACTCTGGAGACCGCTGGCAAGGTGGGCATGAGATCATTTCACATTAAACAATCCAAAAATACTTGCATCTAGCTTAATCTAAACAAGCTTGTGCCATTTTACTTCCCAAAAGGAGAAAGAGTTTACCATAATGTTTAAAACAACCCTCTTTTTTTTCTTTCATGACTGGCTGATCTGTTACTGAACATTGAATAGCTATTTTTCTCATTGCTAAACATAACACTGTCTTGGCCAAAAGATCTTTTGGGGTCAGCTATTTTCTCACACAGGACGTGCTAAAAGAGTTTTTAAGTATGACAAGTAAGCTATTAAAGTCTAAGCACTGGCCTCTAACAACTGGAACTGTGAACAGCATAGTGTTACCACCATCTAACATTCAAAACCCAATGGCCAAAAGGCTGCTCCATTTTCTAACTCAGCACATAGATGCCCATTCTTTATAAATAACCAAATTTATGTTGTGTGTTTTAAAATAAAAATAACTAGGAAAAAAATCAGCATTGTGATTTTTTAATCTTATTTCTCCTGAGAGATTGTTTGGGAGCAGCAAGAATCCCAACACCACCATCCACTGATGAGAGGCTGACTAAGGTCAAGTAAAGCATCCCACATAAATGGCAAAATAGTTTATTCCTCATAAAATTCAGCACACAGCTGGATAGGAACTTTGACAGTTCATTCCCATCTGCTTCTCAAACAAAACGCCTACCTATTCAAACCTAAGTATAAATTTCTAATTTACTATACATGTTTATGTCACAAATACTTATTCGGAAATAACCCAAGGCTGTAAATGACAGCTATCCAGGGTCCCAATGTCTGCCAATTACAACAGGATTTGTGTAGTATTTTAGATCTTTACATCAGAATAACAGAATATATCCTTAAGTGGTCTGCTCTTTTCTTCTAGTATTGTTAGTGAGATCCCCAAGGCAGAGATTCGAATGGAGAGAATCACCTCCTGAGGAAAATGACACTCTCTGAAAGGAACAAGCAAGGTGGAAGCGTTTGGTTCTGGGAAAGTGTTCTCTCTGCTTCCTAATCATTACTCACAGTAATGTGCATACTCATTCAGGGCTAAGGAGGCAATCTTCTTCCCTTTATACCCTATTTCACATACACGCATACAACTCCTAAAGGGATAAAACAGACTGGAGCCAGGATGGCTTTATGATTCCGTAGCTCCAGTGTACCACGATTTTACGCATGGTTTGAAGCAGGGATATTTCCACATGATGACTGTGGACTCCTATTTCCAGTCCAAATACAATTGGTGTAGATAAAACTTCAAGGACCTAAAACATTCATTTCCCCAAACCCACAGGAATGAAGAAACCGCTTCTGCCATTGATCCACCGAGCTTTCCTTCAACAAATTAAAATTAAATCAGGAAAAAAACAAGAGCAGAGAGACAAACACAAGGAAAAATGTATCCTTCTACCTTAGCTTCAATCAGATTTTTACTATACAGGGTTCTCTCTGATCTCAGAGCTTCACAAAGGTTTTGTTGCTGTTTTAATTTAATCCCTTGCACTTCTATTTCCTTCTCATAGTCGCAGATCTGCATTTGATGTATTTCAAGATCTTTCATGTTATGGAGGATCTGGAGCAAAAGGAATGGAAAGAAATTAACATGATTAAACCATCATCACAAGATTAGAAGGATGGGACAAAGTTTGTGATTTTCTTCTAAGATGACAAGTTCAAATCTTTGTGATAACCAGTTTTAACTACAGCTGAAAATTATTCCAGTCCAAATACAAACTTAACCTTTCTGACTCGTTTACGTACGACAACATTGTATTTTAATCTGATATGGAGGTTTTGCTCAAGACTAAAACTTATAGAGGTGCACATACTTAATTTAATAACAAGCTACAGAAAGAAAATATCACCACAGAGTGGGTGCAATAAAAACAACATAAACAGTTTCCATCAAGTATAGAGTTAGTTTATTTATGAAGCAAACCTAGATTCTGGATGTTGTTTTGGATGTCAGCTGTATGATAAGATGAATTAACACATATGTTTTTCCAAGAAGCCCTGCATGTACTCTTACATTCTAACAACCCAATTTTTTTCATGAACATGTGATCACAAACAGTTGATTATCACAAATTGTTCATATATAATTACTATAATAAAAAAGTCAGTTAATGTAACTTACACTTGGTCTAAATAAGTAGGTAATCACCATTAGTTGCTTCGATGAAAGATTAGAAATAATTATGTGAAGATTACCTAAGGAGAATGGAGTATTGCAGACTATAGAAAGATGATCACATGCAGAATCAATAAAAAAAATGCAAAATATTATAGACACATTTATTATGCAGTTACTACCATAAAAATACATAATAATTGCTATGTTAGAGGGGCAAAAATACAAAGAGTTGCTAATCATTATGGTGAGCATCTAAATTATTTTTTTAAAAACCAAGAACCATTCTCCTGCTATACAAAGCTGAAAACTGAGGAGCTCAAGGAAGCAGCATTCATATAGAATTCAGCATTACAAAAAAAAAAAAAAGAAATAAAAACAATACTAAGGAGTACACACATCAAGAACACAGTTCACCAGGTTCACTACCCAGGAGGAGGAAACAATGCCATCTTTAAAGCTAGGAAAAAGATTAGGCATTAAAAAAAAGCTGAGGAATCATACAGACAAAATCCGGGATAGAAGCCCATTTCCAAATGCAGTTCATATCCAGTTCTCCAGAATCCACTGTTGAAGGCAGAGGTTTCGGCTAAAATTCATGTTTATATGTCAAAGCAGCAGAAGAAAACAAAAGTTTACATCAAATAGCTGATAACTGCAAAGTTTGCAGTTTACAGTGTTGTCCCTTCCTTAGCAGTAAACTATGGGGCAGGAGCTTAAGTAATTAAATATTCTACCAGGTACCTCCAACCAACTTTAAAGATAGGGGACAGCTAAATACTGAAAATTTTATTATATAAGCAGGAATACAATTCCAGCACATTGTAGCTGACTTCAGATGATCCCAGGAACTGCTTACAATGCAATACAAAAACACAGTCCCAGTTTATAACCTACTCCTGCCTTTTCCTTTGCTGTTTAAACAATATCTCAATAGTAATAGCACAGAGAAGAAATCAATAAGGCATGTTTCTATCTGCACTACGGTGATCATAGGCTGGAGCCAGATTTGAAAGTAGGTCACCACATTTGTAAGTGTTTTACTTGGTTTTGATACAATATAAGTGCAGTAAGGTTGTGGACAAAGTTTTCTGAGTTGTGCTCACAGGCTGGATGCTGACTTTGCTTTTTCAGGAATGATTCAACCCAAATAATTCTTTCTTATAAATACAGAAAAGATACATGCAGTGTTTCACAACACAGCCCCGTGGGAGGCTGAGCATCCTCAATTCCGTTTTAGTCGCTAGGCACACTACACCTCTCAGATTCGACAATGAGGGCCCAAAGCTAAGCAGAAAGGATTTGGTATTCATAGTTTTTCCTGTATCCTCATAGTTTTTTTATCTGTACACTTAACTATCATCTACTACTGGTTACCTGTTTAATTCAATGAACCTACTCAGTATGTCCATAATGGTGCTGTCTTTACTTGCTTATTCATTTTTAACCACTCCAGGAAGTATTGCCATGGCCCTAATGATATGCCTATTGAACATCGGGTTTTCCAAAAGATTATGTGAATTTAAAAAAGGAAATATATCTTTTCATTTTCCTGGAGAGGTCGTTAACTGTAAACTTCACATTTTGAAAGAGTTTATTTGAAAAAAGCCAACATATTAGAGACTGGTTTTGCGACCCCTCAGAAAACACAGTCAGAACAGTTCAGATAGGACTGAAAGGTATACTTCACTGCCTCCTTTTCAGCAGCCTAAATCTTACAAAGAGAAACCAAGATTTCATAATTTAAGAATTTCAATTCAAAAGAGAAGTATTCTGCTAACAGTTGTACTCAGTAATACAGGCTACATAACAAAGACAAAAAGAACAGATGTTTTTTCTTACTTGTGCTGGCTAATCTAGAAGTAAGACTATTCAACAAGTGACAATGACTTGAAAATAAACAGTCAGTCAAGGCAATAGTTAGAAGAGGAAGTCTGAATGCATGAATTCTCACCCCAAAAATATTTTACTGTTATGTATATAACTTTGCTGACTCTGTTCACCAGTTAATAGTAAATTATGATTTTGAAAGATGAATTCTGCAGCTCTATGGAGTCTGTGCTGCTATAAATAGCCAGACATTTCAGAGCCAGTATGGCTACATCTTTGGGCTTAGATGAGTTTGGCTCTTTTCCAGCTCTTATACAATTCCAAAGGTGGGCTGCAACCTCCTGCAAAACCATCTCGGTGGCAAAAGGTGATGGAAGAGCACTGACTGGCCATAGCCTTACTGCCCATCAGTAGCTCATTCCTTGCCAACCGTGAAATGACTCCTGTAGTTTTGCCACAGCTTCTCAAGTCTGAATAGGTCAAACACTGAACCTAAACATTACCTATTTAGATAATAATCCAGATCCTATGTCCTCCCACCCTGCATTTGGACTTGAAGGACAAGACCATTGTCTCACATACTCCTGTGCTCAGAACTGTTCTTGCTGCTCTTCATCTGTAAGCGGAGTCAGGAATCGTCCCTTTGGTGAGCCAAGGAAGCCTGCAAGTCCTTTGGAAACTTGCAGTTACAATGCAGGCATGATTACATAAACAGCTCAAGTGTCATAAGCCATTTACTGAGCCTCTGCCTTATAAGAAGTGATAGAAAATTTACACCCAAAGTGGCAGGGGAAAAAAAGAAAAAGTAAGCAAGCAAACATTTGTCATTCTCACCCTTAAAATATTATGGGCAACCCCAAACAGAATTAAAAGAAAGAGCCTTGTAGTTCTGAGTGTTATGAATTACTCTCTGGCCCTAGTTTACAATGTTTTTAACTCATATTTACACCGTTAGAAATGCACTATGAGGGAAAGAAGCAAAATACGACTTTGCAACAAAGACGAATCTCACTTTTGTGGAATATTATTTACAAGGCAATGACAAAAGGTATTCCAGGCAATGGAGCATATACCATTCCAAAATGATTTAAAAGCCCCTGGTCACATGAAGTTGGAAGGATAATTTTACAGTGAAAAGATAGCAAATAACTGGTGAATTAAAACCACTTGAAAGCTAATCCCAGTAAATCAATGAGCTTCTTGGAGGGCTCTTCAATGTGATACTCAGCAATTAATGGAACATGTTAAAATCATGTTCCTGATTTTATTCCATCAGGAATTAAGTTATACATAATAATGGGGAGCAGGCAACACAAATTTTATACAGTATTTCTCTGCAGCTGCTCCTGGAAAATTTGTTTTGCAGACTATCTTGAACATGCTGAGATGTTTTCACATACTGGAGTAATGCTGCAGAATGTTAAGTACCTTACAAAGATGTTGAGCACTGTTACCTCTCACTGGCCTCGATTTTAGGACAGTGGTCATATGGAAGATAAGGTCCTTTGCAGATAAGATAGGACAATCAAAGAATAACTTCCAACAGCGTATGAGAGTTTCAACTGTGGGACTCACGTATAAGAAGTCAAGAGGCCTTGGTTTGAACTCCAGCCCTAGCTTCATTTCCCAATTGCTCTTACTCAGTGGAGTAAGAGCAATACATGGCTGGACTCCAAGTCTCTCTCCCATTGATGAGGTTTCCCCAGAGAGACCTGAATCAGTAGCAGGCAAAATGCACTGACAATAAGAAATATTTGTAACTGTATGAAGACCACCAATCCAAGCTTTCTCCCACTGGCATGTTAGAAAATTAATGTATCATCCTTACAGTTTTGAGAGTAAGACAGGAAAAAACCATCTGCACGAAGAGCTGTTCCTACTACAGCCATCACATCACTCGTTTCACTGATGAAACTCTCTCTCTCCTTTTCCAACTGGTAAATAATCTTCCTTTGTTTCTGAGCTTCTATCTTATAACTTTGGATTTCTGCTTCCAAGTTCTGTTTTGACTGCTCATGGAGCTTCACCAAATCTATCTGCTTCTGAGTAGCATTTGTAGCCTTGATCAAGTTCTACAGGGAACAAAAAATAATGAGTCTTGAGCTGAAAAGGCAACACTGCCACCACTATGAAAAAAGCATGGCATTGTCAAAGTGGATTATGGACTTTTCAATGTTATTATCCCTTATCTAATTTGTTCAGTTGAAATACTTGAACCTCAAATCTGATTTAAAAAACAAAATCTCTAGCATAGCTGCTAAATAGGGCTTTTTCTGATTTGAAGCTAATACACTAGTGTCTGCATTACAAAAAAAAAATTGACAGGATTGTTTACAAGTGGATATAACTAACGACTGGAAAATTCTTACCAGCTTTAAGGCATTTTGATTGTAAAGCATGCCAATAGCCAGTAACATTAATAATAAAGCCAAATAGTCTTCCTTCTCATCTCTTAAATGTGAAGTTCAAGCTCGAAATTAACCAAGCTTACTTTAAAATTTTGCATAAGGATTAAACAGAAAACATCAACGTATCTTTACAAAATTAGCCTTCTGGTCCCCCTTTAAAATTTTTTCCCCTATACAAAACAAATATTTGTTACCTGTCAAATCAGAGCCTCTGCTAGATTCAAGACACAGGACAGTGTAAACTGGACCAAATAAAGCATGTCAGAAATCATCTTTTAGCACTGAATTTAGAAGATAACACTTCAGGAATGCCCATAAACATGAGATGCTATACTGCAGTACAAGAACCTTGGGCTGATGGGAAACAATCAGTATGAGAAATAGACCTAAAAGCAGGGATTAATACTCAAACAGCCTGCCAAGCTGCTACATAGTGTATCAACACCCCGGTTTGTTCTTTTATTAGCAAAGACTTTGTTTGCCTAGATTAATACTAAACTTCATAAGACACAGAGTGTAAAAGCACAGATGTAATGAACTCTTCCGATACCAAAAAATAGGTTTGCAGTTTGAACTTCCTGATAGTTTGTATGTTAAAACTTCGAAATCTTCTGTGTGTTTATGGATACTAACACTATGTCAGTGCACAGAAAAGAAGTAGTTTGTGCATCTGCTTAAGGAAATCTGAAAGCTTTAACTTAACGTTATGCATTCTACATTTCTGTGTTGCTGTGAATGTTTAAGCTACGGACATTTCATTCTCTAGCTGTGAGGCTTATCAGTATGACCAATGCAAACTCACCTGGTTGAGCATATCCCTTTCCCTCACAAGCCCATCTGTTGTTCTCTTGTCTATCTCTGCCTGCTTTTTGGCTGTCTCTAACTCTAGAGAAAAAGAGGAAAGAGAATAAATCCTGGGTTCGAATTGTACAGCTGCTAAAAATGCAGAAACAATTTAGTGGACTTTTTTTAAAGCCTTGCTATTACATGACCAGTTCAATTAGCTGTGAACAGATTTTACAACCCTAGGTATCAGCTGATGATGTTAATGCTTATTTGGGTACCTAGAATAACTTAGAAGAACTCAGAATAACAGATCCACCCATCTGTTAGGCACCTACCTTTCTCCAGTCTGATTATTTGATTTTTTAGTATGCTTTTTTCATGGTCTGCATCAACTTTTTGTTCCTCTGCAGTACGCAGCTTATTCTGGAGAACATCTCTCATTTTGCTCAGCTTTGAAATTTCAAGGCGCATCTGAGCTGCTTCATCCTCTGCCTCCTACAGAATAGCAACAAGGAAAGGGGAGAGAAAGCATCCACAGAAAGAAAGAAGAAAATGCTTTTGTATTTGGCATATACTTACTCCATGAAACTCAGGAAGAAAACATCTAAGTGCTGTGGGTCAGCTGCAGAAAGATAATTAGCTAATTGAACAATATTTAAAATAATTTAAACAAAGCCAGCTTTGGAAAGGAAAATGATAATCAAATCTTACACTTCAGGGTTGAAGATGATCAATAAAGAACCTCCAGCTGCAAACTTCACACAGCACTACCCAATTAGTCCTGCAGATTAAACACAGGCAGCTCTATTTTCATTTGAAGCATTAGGCACAGTGACTGTGACAAGAAAGATATCTGTAGTGTGGTCTGATTGCATGTCTCTAAATAGCAGGTATGTGTTATCCCCATTCTTTTATAACCTATGTCTTCAGAGAAAAAGCAAAATCTAGAGTCTGTCTCATTTGCTATACAAAGAGGAAAAAAATAATCAATCAAAATACTGCATAACTGGTTACTGGGAAACATAACCAATAATCACAACAGAAATCAGTCTCTTTCCTTTTAAGAAGTAAGTATAACTTCTTCGTATAATTCAGTGCCACTGTTAGGTTTTTACAGCCATCACAGATTACAGTGCTCCACTTACAGCCTCAGATACTGATTCTGTGAGATGGGGAATCCTGCTATGAAGTCTCCTCTGGGAAAATGGGAATCTCCTCAGTTCTTACTGACAATAACCTTCAAGAGGTTTAAGAGTACTTTGACAATTCACATTGCCCAGCACTCAGCATACTGCAGGATGGTATTGCAGGCATAATCCCTACAAAAACTGCATCCCATATCATGACTGGGGCTCTTAAGGAGCTTTAGCAGCTAGCTTAACTACTAACTGGGCAGTATCTTCTATTTTTTTTGTTCCCAGAAGTCCATGCGCATGACTCTAAAAGTTTCATCCATTACAACTTTTCCTGAAATCAGGATAAGATCATAGAATCAAAATACTGTGACACTCTAAAGTCCCAAATGTAAGTCATATTTGTAAAGTTTTAAACAATGATGGTATTGGTAGAAGTAATGATAAAACTAGATAACCTGGAAAAGACAGTAATTTGTTTTTCATATAGGTAAGAAAAACATCCTTCAGTTTCCCTAATAAAATACAACAAAGAAAGCTCCTACCATCCTCCATTAAGGATCTAAATCAGAACCATCTATGTTGTATTAGTTGTGAACTGAGCTTTTAATCTGTCAGGAGTTAGTTTCTATCAGACTAACAGTCTCTATTGGCAAACAAGCTTTTTATTTATGTGAATTAGTTATACTCGATACAACTCAAGAAGATAATTATTTTCTACCTGAATTTTCTAATGTTTACTGTTTTAACCACAGTGATGACACAAAATGCAAGATATCGTAAATGGCATAATAGCATCCAACATCTATACATTACCCTTTGTCACAAGGGCTCTCAAAGTACCCTAAAAAGAATATGCAGGAATCCTTTAATTCTTCCTCAACTGAAACTCACCTGCTTCTGAGTAAAACAACTCTTAAATAATATGAAGTCAGGCAAAAAAACCATTTAGATCTGAAAGTAAACACCATCTTGGTTACTTATATTTAACTTTCTAAACTGATACGGAGGGGGAACAAATTTTAGTGTTGAAAGCAATTGCCTTTGGTGGAAACTATCCAGGACACCATTGTTAAAATTTGTTAACATTTTTCAATGGATTTTGGCAACATTCAAATTATCAAAAAACTCAAAAATCGTTGTAAGAAAGTCATTGTTCTTATTTGAAGATCCCAGGATTGAAAAAAGACTCCATGTTTGTGACCACCTATCCTTTATGAACAGAGTGTGTTGAGCATTTTGGTTCATTTGTTCTATGAAACAACTCCTCCAGGAGAACAGGAGCTACACTGTCAGGTGAGAGGGTTGGACACTACCATGACCATGGTTCTGCCATAGAAAGAATGGCATCCAGCATCAGCCAGATGTCTTCCTAAAAACTACTCAAGTTTCCTCCAAAACTACCCATGGGGAACTATCAGGACAAGAACTGAAGTCATCCCTGTCCCAGGTGGTAAGATGTCATTGGAATGATACAGCTGGTAGGATGCACCTTCTGGAACTTACTTTCAGTTGTGCCATCTTCTGACCGATGTCCTTCATCACATCGTCAATCATTGCACTCTGCTGCTCGCTCTCTTGCGTGAGCTTTTCATTTTTCATCTTCAGTTGCTCGAGTTCCTTACCAGCGTTTTCATTCAAGATCTGTTAGATTAAAGAACAATCCTATTAATTCTTTTAAATCTCATTACAACATCTACATATACATGAAGACAGAACCTTCCTGCTACAGGAGATAAAAGCTGCTGCAGATTGTTGTCTGCTTAAAAAACATTCTTCATTGCTGATGAAATCACTAATGTTAAATATGATACATGGTCATAATGACATGGAGAAATCATAATTTCTAACGAATAACACATCCAGTTTCATTTCTTTTCTGGAAGCTTAGCAGGTCTCTATTGCAGGTGGTAGATAGATATTTTACTTCTTATTAGGCATTTGGCAACCATCACATACTACAACTTGCTACATGCAATTACTGAAAATGAGTATGAGATTCAAATTACTTCAATCAGCAGAGGGCAGGGGAGCTCTGTTTTATGAGCAAGCATCCTACATTCATGTGCTGATAACATTTCTCTGGGTACATGGTTTGCTGAGACCAGGACAAAGCATTTTCCTCTTTAATCTGTCTTCAATCAAACATCTGGAATAGTGGTTTTGTGGTTTCTATACGGAACATATATTTCAATACTGGAGCTACCAGACTTCTCTTCTGCTTGATGGAACTTTCCTTGCAGTTTTACAGATATAAATGAGGAAAAAACAACCATCTTATTTTTCACTCCTGATGAAGCCAATATATATTATGCCCTTAAAAAAAATTAAAGGAAGAGAAGTAGAATCTAGTGTATAAACAAGGAATATTCTTTCTTGTACTGCAAATGTCAGGATAACACTGTTTCAGGCAATCCTTTATTGAGACTCAGACAGGGTTGGGATAGAGCTTATAGCAGCTGTATCAAACCATTTTAAATGCCATGCAAGAAATTTCTATAAAAATAAGAGTAAGAATAATAATAATAAGAGCAGGCATCACAAACAACTACAATTCAGTTGAGACAATAACCTGATGAAATTGCACTAGCTGTGTCACCTTCTTTTGCAGATCTCTACCCTGACCCTTGCAGAGTCGGATAGCCTGTGTTTTGGACAGACTTCTAGCAAAAGACCATGCAGGGCCTTCACAGACACCTTCAAGCCAGAACAGGCAAGAAAGACTATGCAGAAGTCTGGTTAATTAGCCTATACACAGCATTTTATGTGAACTCTTGGTTTCCAGGACAGTTTGGATAATTGAATGCCCCTAAAATCTACATTTTGAAAGGCTGAAAGACTTTTGAGACTATAAAAAGAAGAAAGAATGGAACAGAACCAGGAATTGCTTATACAATGTGATCGCCATGGCAGATGATGGAGCTGCCCGCAAAAGCTGCATCAAATCAGTGATATTCAGAGAAATCAAGTCTTCTCTGTATCTCTTTACATTAAGTATTTTATTAAGACTCTGTGACTAAGAATTGGCACAGACCTTTACCTTCACAATTTCAGGGACCAAAAGGAAAGAAAAAGCCATAAAAGTCATAAATTTACAAGATACACACAACTCACAACAAAGTTTCCCTTGAGGTAGGACTGGTTTACAGTGATGAGATCTCCCCTGCCATTTACTGAAATTGCTTCTGTGAGAGTATCTCAAAGCCAGGGGAAATGGACTGAAAAACCTGAAAATTCACACACTTGCAGAACACTGTTAGGACATTTCCAGATAAAGTTTTTAGAAACAGAATGAGGAAAATCAATCAAAAAGGTTTATGACGACAGTTCCTTGCCCTTTCACAGGCTTGAGAGGCAGATAAAAATTATTGTGAAAAAGAAGAAAGAAGGGGATGGAGGTAAAATAATTTTACCAATGCCACTGGACACAATCAATAGCAAAACTGGCAATAAGAAGTCCAACCTGGCAGTCTCCTGCTCCTATACATCATCCATGCTCTTCACAGTCTATGTCTCATTTGCTGTGATTTTTCAAGATGAACAATATCATTGCAATCCAATACTGACTTCTGTGAGAAATCTATCTGAAATCTGTCAGCAAGCTCTATATACTTATTTATTAGTAAATTAATAGTTATATAAAAATAAATGTTTATTAAATTTAATAACTTAAAATAATCTCCCTCCCTCTCCCCTCAGGAAAATCCATTTTCTTCTTAATTACAATATTTTACTCTAATCTTAGACCTGATGAATACAGTGTGCCATGTACCCTACCTGCTGCTCTCTAAGATTATTTTCTATTTTCAGTTGTTCCTCTGTGTTGTTCTCTATTTGTTGCTGTAACTTCTGGATCTCAGCTTGCTTGTTATCCATTTCAGTTAGAAGATTTTTCAGCTCAGTCTCCATTTTTTCCTTCTTTCGTGCCTCTCGTAATTCCTCGTTTTGACGCAGCTGGATGTCTTGCTGAAGCTGTAATAATAGAGAAGAAAACAGTTTTAAATTCTGCTGCCTTTTACTCAGGAAAACAAGTCCTCTCACCTCTCTGCTTATGCTTGATTTTAAAAACAAGAGCTTCCATATTACTGTAACCACCACTATATGCCAGCTCTTCTCAGAAGTAATTATGTTTTCTAATGGTTGAACAAAAAATTCTGCATGAGGGACCCTATTTATTGATGACAAAAATTTTTTTAGCATCAGTCAGTTCACCCACACAGAAGGGTCTGATACAGTTCAAACATAAAAGCATTCCTCTGGAGATGCAGCGGCACAAATTTACTGTTATAAGTTACTTGCAAAGTGGTATTTTCTGAATGCAGCATTAAAATTAATTGGGGTTTGATGTTGTATTGCAAGGATTTTTATTTTTATTTTTCTCTCTGACTAGCAGAAACACTTATTACACTGATACTAAAAGAAAGAGATGTCAGACCAGTGTTTTCACAACTGGTCTCAATCTTTCTGCTCTCATGGTTCCTATATGGGAACTCTGAAAGAGGAAATTTTTCTCATATTTAACAGACTGTCTTGTGACTCCTGCTCTCTCCCTCCACAAAAATTTGATGGAGCAGAATCAGCAGAGAGGAGACACAGGGGGCTGATCCATATGGAAATATTCAGTTCAGCCAGGGACCAGCAACTCAAAGATGTTCTTTGCTTAAAGATTCCTCCCCCTCTGAGCCCACAGATGAAAAGTTGCCAGAACTGACAGGGTCTTCAACAGGATCTTCAAAGAGACATTGTCATTTAAGCAGTCTGAAGTGGAGATTAATTTCATACTGGGAGAATGGGAGTTGATTACAAATGCTGTAACAGTTCTGTAAATTTAAGGGTTGATGAAGTGAGTATCAGACGATTAAGGCTGCCAAGACTCAACAAGTTTTGACTCTTTTCTCCCATGCCCACAATGCTGACAGAAAAAAAAAGATTTTATATTCTCTTCTAGTACATTCCCAGTCATCTGCTTTAGAAATAGAAACAATTTCTGTGCATGAAACCTAGACTGATCATTACTTTCCTATTTGTGATTAATAAAAAACTGAAAGCCAACTGCTCCTTCTACTGTTTCTCTGTTCTTTGTTTAAGCATGATTTTCTACTCTTCCTTTCTCCTGATGTCCGGCTGCAGCCCCTATTTATACTCTGCTTTAAATTCTTTCATTTCTCATTATTATGCTTATATATTTGATGTATCAGAGTTCTGTATCCCGTCTTCCATCCTCTTCTACTTTTCATTCAGTGGCTGTTCCACTGATCCTCAGACTTCTCTGTCTTTAGCTGCTCTATACATTTAAAGGAAGCCATACGTACTGATCACAAAGAACAACTGCCTACTCAGATAATCAGAAAAACAGAAAGCCTAACTTAATGTAAAGCTGAGATGGAGTATGACTGCTCTCTACAGACACTTGTATGGTGAAAAATTTAAGCTGAAAAACAGTAATCCGGAATCAGTGTGAAGAAGAAAGTAGGAGGTCCCTAACCATTAAAATAGTGAGGATCTGGAAAAGCTTCCCATAAAGAAGAGGAGAGAAAATAACTTTGTTATTTTTAAAGTCATATTTTGATATATTCTTAAGAATGATGGTATTTCATCATATGGCAACCACTGCCAACAGCAAGAGACCAAGAATCTCTATTCCACATCTATGTTCTAAGTGTCTCTTTCAAGGCATAAGGATTTACAATACAGAAAACATCCCATCTCTTCAGTATGAAAGATGATTACAATTCACAAAAAGCAACTTTGGCCTCATTGGGGTATTGGGAAGCTATGGAAGCAGCTGGTACATGACAATACACTTTGCAAAGTACATAGCCTAGAACTACAGAAAAATATGAAAGTCATTCACAGCAGAATCCTTTTAGAGCACTCCTGAAAATGTTTGAGATGTGAAACAACAGGTAGCAGTGTACTAGTCACTGGAGATCAATTGCAAGCGTGGAGAAAGGCTCAGGACAAAGCCTAAAATCACCATCTAGTAATCAGTACAGACCTGCAAAACTGATTCCTCTGCCTCATTTTTTGCCTTCTCTGTTTCCTGCTGCTGCTCTGTGATTTCAGTGAGACTTCGCCGTAACTTCACAACTTCTGACAACAGTTGGTCTCGCTCCTCTGTTACCTCTTCTTGAAATCTTAGCAAATCCTCAACACTGGAAGCAAGGAAATAACAGTCAACCAGTGTCACAGGCCATTTCTGTTCTTCCTCCTATGCCAGAGCAAGACTTTTGTGAGAAAGAGGAGTTTACTTTTTTTTTTTTCATTTTAAACTCCTCTGTATGAGGACTGATGGTCAACTGAATTATATGCTCTATCTACTGTGATCAGAGTCACCATCAACCAAGTCAAAACTCTTTCTTGTTGTATCACACCCTCATGGATCTGAATAAACCTTCCATTTCCCAGAAAGGTAACAGGGAACAATTTCCTCTTCTATGCCCACTGCAAAATTAGTCAGGGACCAAGAATGTTACAATGTTACAAACCAGTCTCTCTGCACCTTACCTGACTGGACACCTAACTAGGTTATGTCTTACAGTCACATAATGTAAATAAAACTGACCCTCTGTTTTGACACATTTACAATACAAAAGGAAGTCCAAGCTGTGGGTTCAAATTCAATCTTAAAAAGCAGCCTTATTGTTCTAAAAGATTACAGGGTTTTCAAGGTTGAAATCTGCAAAGGAGTTACTTAGTCTCATGGCCTTGTCGCTGGACAGGGTATTTAACCACGGACCTGGAAGGCAATACAGAGGGAACTTCAAGAAGAAATTGTAAGCTGGCAGGTCTCAGCAGCCTGGGCAGAGCTGGAAACATGAGTGAGGTGTTGGCAAAGTAACAGCTCCTGGCTCTTACAGCAAAACGCAAAAAGCAGCCAGAGAGAGAAGACTTTAAGGAGAGTTACACTAGGGGGAGGTTGAATGACCAAGCTTTTAGATCCAAGGAAACCTGTTAAACAGGTCCAGAACGTTTCAGGGACAAAAGGTGAAGGAGTGGATTTCTCATGGACCCAGGCGGTTTATGTGCTGGCACATTCCTTGGAGGGGGAAGTGTTTGAGCACACTGAAGACCTCTTGTTTTTGCAGCCTGGATGCACAGAGCATGCAGAGACAAGCATGTCCCATACATATCCTGCATGCATATTATAAATAAATACCTTCAACAGTGTGAAAATTTCAAGCCATAATCAGGAAGGCCAACCATCTGCAATTTCAGTAGAAAATGCACAGGTCACAGGGTTAACACACTTAATCCATCTTTGAGTTTAACTTGCTGCAGCGTAAGCGGTCTCTGAGGACCTGATTCTACAAACAGTAGATTCTGGAGAGCTTCTGAGCAGCACCAGAGGATGATTATTATGTGCACAATGTAGAGGCTCCATCTCAGACTAGGTCCCTCTATGTGTGTTTGGTTAGAAAAACCTATAATCTTGAAAGTGTATAAATATAAAATATAAACAAGAACACAGACAGTGTTAATGCCTTATAACAAAGCTAGGAACAGAAGAGAAATCAAGTCTCCTGCCTTCTTGATTTATCTACTTGACCTTGCTGCTGTGATCTGTAAAAATGTTGACAGGATCCTATTCTCAAAGTATGCTGAAGTGTTTGTCAGATAAAACAATATGACACATCCTGAGAAAGTGCATAGTATTCATTTTATTTGATCTCTCAGCTTAATCCAATACTGAATGAACTCACTCGGAGCCTGATTCTGTACTTGCTCACTGCATAAACACACAGACAAATAAATGTGTGTTCATGAGAAAAGGCAGAAAAGATCTCTCCGTTTTCCTCCGTGTCTACACGGCTAAACAAGGTATAGAATGATAGAAAATCAGATCAGATCAGGCTTTCCCTCTCCCAGAGGAAAACTTACTTGTACTCCTGTCCAGCTCTTTCCTTCATTAAATTATTTAGGCGTAAAATTTCTTTTTTCAGTGAATTAATCGTTTCCTTAGTTTTCTGTTCCCTTTCTTGGGCTTTATCCACCATTTTCCAGGCCTTTTCAAGCTCCTAGGAACAAAATGGAAAACAATTACATAAATTAAATTGTTTAAAAATAACCACAAATTAGAAATTAATTGCCTTGCATTTAGGTTAGTTGAGAAAATAGATTTTTGTGCCTTTTATGCTTAGGTTCACAATAGCTCCCTTCACTTCTTTTTTGGCTGAGGGTATAGCATACATTTTGAGCTGTTCAGGCTATGTCAATTTACACCAGAAATGCTCTAATACATTTTCTTTAACACATAGATCCAAACATTCAAATCTCACTCTATGAGACTTTGATCACGTGACTACCACTAATACCTAAAAATTTACTGACAATTCAGTGTCCACAAAGGTATCACCTACTTATATAGCTCATGTCTGTAAAATTCTTATTAGCTGTTATGACAATGAACATCCAGTTTGATTTGGATGAGAAAAAGATGTTACTCAACTTTTCTGCCTCTTTGTTAATTTTCCTCTCTGAGGACTTAGCGTAATTTGACTTTTAACTACTTATTTAGACAAGACACAATTCTTATGCCAAATTTTAGCACATGGAGTTACTTGAATGACAGATTTGTGTGCCTCTCACAAGTCTCGGGTTTGATACCCACAAACAGGAGAGGGGAGGAGGGTTCACTCCATTTTTTATCTTCCTCTGCATCTCTCTCCCTTGAATCAGACCCTTATGAATCAAACAAAAGGCTTATTCCTTGCCAGCTTTAAATGAAGCTCCTACCATTTCTGGAATCCTGTGCTTAAAAAAAATGCATAAATTCAGCAAATGACTGGACTGGAAGGAAAGTTCCTGAAGTCTCAGTAAATAATGAAGATATTACTTTTACACTAGAAGTCCCTGAGCTTCAAATCACAGCATGATGCTCTTTTCTCAGCTGGCTCCTAGCAGAGTTCTGGACTTGATGGACTTGTATAGATTTGGACCCTAAGTGTGGCTGTGCAGTTCTACATTAGCTCTAGGAAAGCCAAATAGAAGCATCATTGTATCAGGCCAAAATATATATCCCTTTCAACCCCTACTTGCATCATATGAAATTGGGGCAGGAAAAAAATACTTTAAAAACCATCTCCACAATGAAGAAAATAAAATAATTTAATTTATATCAAATTGTTTACAGAAGTTCTTTATTGTAATTGACATCTCTGTTTCTGAAAAAAAACAATCCTACTTAACATTAAACTCTAAATTATGACACCTATGTTATGGTATATTGTTAATACACTTATGGAACCCCTAAAAATCAAATACATGTAATATTTAGCTGTTTACTGCCTAAATTAAAAATTCAAACTATAGAACTAGCAGAAGTAACAGGCTACCAGATTTTTTTGAAAAGATAACATAAAGTGTAACATCTGTAGCCTCTTCAAACTTCAGAAGAAATACATTTCCATTTTATTTATTCAACTATCTCAGCATATCCAAATTTGAGAAACCAGCTGGAACTTAAAGATCAGGAATTTTTGCTCTTCCTTTTTTTCCCCACATACTAACAAAGAATTGAACAACGGGCTTTCCTTGCTCACAAATTCTGAAAATTACAGTCAATTAAACTCACTATCTACAAACAGTATTTTCATTACTTAATAAATTATCTAGTCCAAATTTAGCTTGAAAAATGTGCTTTTTCACTTATGTATCAAGCATATTTAAACAGTTTTACATAGTCAAGCCAATTTTTATGCCATACATTTTGAGTTCTAATTTCCATTCAATGCAGCAATAATCATACATAAAGTATTAAGTACCATCTAGTAAATTAAAAGTTTTTCATTCATTAATATCTTACACAAAAATGATCAATTCTGAAATTTAAATAAACGCATGTTAGGCTGAAATAATGGCATGAAGACATAGTGTATCATGATGACTAGCAGAAAAGCATAAAATATAACTCTAAATAAACAAGTCTCAGATTTGTCAACCAGTAAGAGACAACCACCCTTTCTCTAGAAAAATGCAATTTGAAAATAAGATTAAAGCTGATTACTTAAATCACAGCTTCTGATTTAAGAGCTGCTGGCTGATTAAATTGTGATTAAAATTGGTGAATTAAATCATTATAACTGGAGTTTTGGGGAATAGAACTGGGAAATAAAATCAATACAGCCTCTGAAAGGTTTTAGTGGTTCCAGTGAGTGTTTTGTTCTGATGAGTATTTGCAATAGTGATCACTTGAAGTCAATGACGCCATTCAGATACGCACTGATTTCACGTTACCCTAAGCTGTGCTTATTGAACTTTATCTTTGGTGTGTAAAAACTATTGTATTGAATTTGTATTGATAATACCAATTTTTATCAATAAAGTTAGGAGACACAGGTGATGGCCACATTAACATGCAAAATCTAAAGAAGAATTTGCTACAGACTTCAGCATCAGCAAAACTGGCCTTCATTGTAGTTGCTTCTTGGTTGTGTCTTCTACTGTAAGAGCAGGTCAATAGATCCTTTATTTTCGGAAGTAAAAAGCAGCAAAATTTTGACGATGGAAGCCTTCAGAGAAGAAATATTCACATTGCTATTCAGTGTGAAGGACTGCAGTGTGTCAGCAACACGGGGTAATTGCAGTACAAGATAGGTAGGTAATGCATGGCAGTCTGTTGCATAATTAAAGGAAGTACACTGGATGTTTGCTGTTAGAATCATTCAAAAATTTTTGGAGAAGTACTGAATTCTGGAACTTGTGAAGCAGAACTTACGAAGTGTGACTGCTTCACTTCACTTTCATTAAATACCTCAAAAGATCACATCAGTTTCATTGCTCAGAAACTGAGAATTAATGAAACTCTTTCTTATTATATTGGATTGATACGCCTGGAAATTGAAAATTTGGTCATTTCAAGCAGGGCAGTACAAGCTCCTATAAATTCCCCTTCTAGCGTTTTTCCAGTGCAAACTCGTGGATCAGTGTCCCCGCCCATGAGAAACAGAATTGTATAACTTCATGATTAGCTTGGCCCTTTGCTCCTTTGATATGACTGTAAACAGCAGATTGTTACGTCCAGTTTATGAAAGCTACAAAACAGATCCTTTAACCTGACAATTAACAGCTATTGATTATCACTGACCCATGTCCTTCCAGCCACTGATCTGTGTGGTTAACCCCTGCCCCAAACAAACCCTACTGATTACAAACAGGCTTCACATGGAGAAAAATTTTGCTTCTGCAACTTTTATTTCTTACCCTAATGACCCATCAATTCACCAAGATTTAGGGCCTTAATTTGGAGCAACTATACCATTTTTACAGGAACAGCCCCATCAGGATTCTTTTATTGTTTATAAATAATTAAACTGTGGGACAGATTGTTTGTTTGATTTAGTACTGAAGAATATAATCTTGGCTATTTAGCACTTGAACTTCCCTCAACACTTAGGTTGGACACACGAGAAACACGTTTTTTGAATGTTAACAAAATTGTAGTGAAATAGTACAGCTCTAATAGAACTTCCCTTCAGAAAGAAGGATAATATGGAATATAAAGGGTTTACCAAGCAAAACATCAAACAAGACATGAACATTTTAAACAATATCCAAATAATTTCTGAACCTTTAAGAGAAAGACTAATTCTCAGAACCAAACTGAAAAAGCATCAGCTGTATACTTGGCTCACAGCACACCACTAGAAATGAAATGTCACATGTTGTGCATTGCACATCATTTCTAACATCGTCAAGCAGCTTTTTCACTAAAAATCACTTAATGGGTTCAGTAGTGGGCAGTATGGCTCACTCATACCCTGCCTGAGTTTCAAATTAGCTGCTGAAATTGGAAAGGCTCTTATTTTCCCAACATTTCCACTCCTCAGTTTTATGACATTCCTATGATAGTGTCTCCTCAGTTTGGGAACATCTTGAAGGATCACCTCTCCTACTGTTCACACACAAGAGTATTGCTATGTAATAGCAAAAAGGAAATGATAAAGATCATTGTGGTTCCTGACATTTATCTACCAGGTTTTGATTAGCAGCAGTGAAAATCAACAAGATTTTCTATGCTTTTCCTCCTCCTTGAGGAGGCTTTGGGCAGTACCATGCATTTGCAAGCCGCAGCCATAGGATGACAGTGCTGGTATTTATATTTACTCTGAATGTATTTTCTTCATAATTCTAAGGACAAGAAACTTCATTTCAAAGAACTCCTCTTTCTGCGGTGCTCATAAATCACTCTGGATTGCTACACTGACTTTATTTTACTGGAACAAAACACTTTATTGAAAGGCATGGAGGTTTCTCAACTAAGTGCTAAATTAAAGCCTATCTAGGTAACACAAAGCTAAGTTTTTAAACCATTAGAATGAAAAAAGTTCCAAATACAGTCTTATGATCACTTGGCAGCTTTAGGTTTCTGACAGTCAAAATTCACTGTAAGCCTAAAAACATCAACTCTTTTTAGTGAGCCAAGCACTTTGATTTGACACAGTCCAAATCAATAATAACAAACAACACATCAGAGTAAATTGGTGAAATCACACTCAAATGCTATATAGGATTCCTTTTCAAAGACACCGTGAAACATTTATTTATATAAGTTACCACTTCCCTGGCCTAAAATCCATATTCCTGCAATAAGTAGATTTTTTATGTTCTGGCAACAGCTAACATCCAAGCAGCCCTGCAAAAGTATTAATGAATCAAAAAATGTACATTAAGTTGAAAACGTGCCATTTTACAGAGGGAAAGCTTAAACAAAAACTATTAGTGAGTACTTGAAAACTGATGGAGTTGGTTTAGTGCAAATAAACACAGAATTTGACTGAAACCTGTAAAAATACCAGGCTGAGCAAACAAAGCAAAGCAGAGGTGAAACAACTGGAGATGCCAGCTCTATGCTTAGGCCTCCAGCTAGTTCTCTACATAAAATTAAGTGTTCTTGTAGGTGCTTTTCTTATTACCATGTTTTTCATTAACAATTTCAGATCATATTTCACTCTATTCAAAACTTTACCGATTTCAATGATGATATAGTTTCCCCATCATCTTTAGTGAGTTTTGTGAGCACAGCTACTTTAGATGACTTCTCCACAAGCTCAGCACTCAGCTTCCTGCATTTCTCCATGAGATGCTTTTCATTTTCACGAGACTTCTTCATAATAGCGAGGAGCTTCTCATATTCGACACGGAATTTTTCCAGAGCTTCATCTCTATTCAGTATACTGATGAATTCTTGGGAGTCTTTTTCCAGTGCTTCAAATGCACTTTCTTCTAGATACAGTTTGTCAGACTTTTCCTGAGTGAAATAATCAACAAACAGGAGGAATTCAACATCTCACTTATGACCCCAGAATACAAAAAAGTAATATACTGAATGTATAACAGCTACTAAGAAATCATGAGAAATTTTCTGTAATAACAGTTCTTTTGCTAACATATAATATGCATGTTGTAGGCTATTTTTCAAACACATCTCCCCCAATTTTATTGAAATAACTTGTGCTTTACCAGCCAGAGTTCTCATAATTGAGTCCCACAACTGCTTTAAAGATAAGTCTATAAAATACCATCATTGTGATAGTGTTTGAATAATGCATCAACTACTGAGGAAACCCAGTATCTTAGCCCCAATTCTGCCCAGTTCTCTACCCTTTAAACTCTGATTAGTTTATGATTTCTATCCAGATAGTGCCAGAGACTTGCAGACAAGCACATCTCAAAGCTCCAGTAATGCCAATGCAAGCCAGTCCTTGATCTGTGGGAAATGCTACTGTTAAACCTTTCACAGAAGACATTTTTGATCTAACTGAGTTCTAATGCCAAATCCTTGCAAATGCACCTCTGAGGTGGTCTTGCTAGGATAGGGAAGCAGGTCTCCTGTCAGCAAGAAAACCTCAAGGGCAACTATAACGCTACAGCCCACGCTCCGGCCAGCATCAAAGAACAATCCGAACTGTGAGCCGAAACTTAGTGCGTCTCCCCTTCAAACCTGCTCTGGGACTCACAGGTTTCTTCTCATTTCATCCTCCTCTCCAAACCACAGAATCACAAAATGGTTTGGGTTGGAAGGGGCCTTAAAGATCATCTCATTCCAACTCCCTGCCATGGACCTTCCACTAGACCAGGTTTCTCAGAGCTCCATCCAACCTGGCCTTGAACACTTCCAGGGATGAGACATCTACTGCTTCTCTGGGCAACCTGCGTCAGTGCCTCACCACCCTCACAGTAAAGAATTTTCTCCTAATATCTAATCTAAACCTACTCAGAGTTTGAATCCATTCCCTTCTGTCCTGTCCTCACTACACGGTCTTGCAAAGTCCCTCTCCAGCTCTCTTGTAGGCTCCCTTCAGGTACTTCAGTCTTAATCTCGTTCATGTTTGTGATTGTAAATAGAGTTAAACGACGAGCAGTAATGAGAGGGGAGGCAGGGCGGGAACCACATCCACGATCTTAAATGTAGCAGCTGCTCCTAAAATTGAAGAGTTACTACTGCCTGCGTACAAGTAGCCTAATTGCTCCTACTTTCAACACGGAAATAACTGAGCTCTGCTCGCACAGGTGACACATAAACATGGTATATGGCTACAGATGATACACAGGTGATGTTGTTGAGCTTATCCTGAGGTGCAGCCTTCGTCCTGTCCAGGGAGGGAAGGGAGGGACAGTTTACAGGTTACCTCAGCCATGCTGCCGTCGGGTGGGGGCGGCGGGCTCGGAGCGGCGGGTCGGTGTCGGTGGCAGTGGCGGTGCCGGTAGTGGTGCCGGGCGCAGGGGCGGGGGCGGTGCTTGGGCGGTGCCGGTGCCGGTGCCGGTGCNGCCCGCCGCCGAAGGGTGACTTGTCCTCTAAGAACTGTGTGTCTGCCTTGCTGCTGAAGTTCGGCCGTCGGGGGTTTTAACCAAGGACACCGAGGACTGTTTCCCCTCCGACCCAAAAAGCTCCCTGAGCAGAGCAGCTCAGCGCGGCCGGCAGGGTGGGCCAGCTCAATCACAGAATTGTTAGGTTGGACGGACCTCTGGTGATCATCCAGGCCAACCGCCCTGCCGAGACAGGGTCACCTGGAGCAGGTGACACAGAATGTGTCCAGGTGGGTTTTGAATGTCTCCACAGAGGGAGACCTCACGACCTCCCTGGGCAGCCTCTTCCAGTGGTTTGCTACCCTCTATGGAAAGAATTTCTTCCTCATGTTGAAGTGAATGTCTTGCAATTTAGTTTATGGCCATTGCTCCTCATCCTGTCGCTGGGCACCACTGAAAAGAGCCTCGCACCATCCTCTGGACACCTGCCTTTGAGACCTTTATATACACTGATGAGATCCCCTCTCAGTCTTCTCCAGACTGAATGGGCCCAGCTCCTGCAGTCTCTCATCATACAAGAGATGCTCCAGACCCATCATCATCTTCGTGGCCTCTGCTGGACCTTTTCCAGTAGCTCCTTGTCTTTCTTTACTGAGTCCACTCAAGGCAAGGTCCTCTGGAAGGCAGTAAACAGGGATTTGTGCAGTTTGAGGTTCCACAAATTGTAGAACCACAGAAAACACTGGGTTGGAAGAGACCTTAAAGATCATCTCATTCCAACCCCATTGCCAGGGGCAGGGACACCTTCCACTAGACCAGGTTGCTCAGAGCTCCATCCAGCCTGGGCTGGAACACTTCCAGGGATGGGGCATCCACAGATTATCTGGGCAACCTGTGCCGGTGCCTCACCACCCTCACAGTAAAGAATTTCTTCCTAACATCTGATCTAAACCTACCCTCCTTCACCTTAAGGCCGTTTCCCCTTGTCTTGTCACTACATGCCAAACGGCATTTGGAGCCTGACTTCTGCCATGTCATTGTACCCCACTACTCACAGTAGCCTGTCTGTGGGTGGTTTGCCACAATCCATGGTGCAGGAAAAGGGGAGGCAGGACAGCGGCTCCACTTCAGAGCTGCGCTCAAGGATCAGCCACTGCTGTTCTCTCCACTCCCAGCTAACCCCTGAAATGGCGGGATTTATCTCTCTAAGCACACAAATTGTTCCAACTGATAGCTTTTCAGGGCAGGGAATGTACTGTACCATGTATACACTCCCTAGCAGCATGGATGTTGGTTACAACCTTAAAGTACCACTTGAAACAAATAATGATGATGGAAAACTTTTTCTCTTGCTGGTTTAATGAAGCCTGAATTGTAGCACTTCATTTTACTGATTACGTAGCAAAATAGGCAGTTTCAAATGGATGCTTTCAAATGGTCTGATTTTACCATTAGAACTGGAGAATAATATGCATTTTATAATGCATTCTTTTTATGTGTGACTTAATTTACAAAATATCCTATATACTGAAACATTCAATCATTTCAGTACACACTTGTAATGAAAAAAAATCAATAAAGTTCATTTTCTAAGTTTTGTACTCCTCTTTTTCCTCATTTTCTTTTGTACTGATGTTTCTTACAAAATACAATTACCAGGAAGATGATTATGATAAATTCCTTGATTCTAGGATTTTAGTTCTCAGGAGGACCAAACTTCTAGACCTTTAAAATAAAACAACTGCACATGTAATGAAATATCAAATGGTATGATTTTAATTTTGTGAGTAAAATACTGCTGGAGGAAGGAGAAATGCTCAGAATTTAAAAAAATAATATTATGTTATGCACAAAAAAGCTCCCTCCAATTTACATCTCAAGTACATAATTTTGATTTTATTATACTGTTTCTTAAACCTTTAAAAGCAAAACAGGAGTAGAAACAGGAGTAGAAGGGAGGTAGTCACCTTTGTGCTTCAGGTACATGTTTTTGCTTGAAGGTAACAGTATAAATGTGTCCAAAAATTATTCCCGTTAAGACATTCCCATGAGCTTCCTGGTCTGGTTGAAAATGTCCCTGTTCACTGCACAGGGTTGGACTAGAAAACCTTTAAAGGCCCCTCCCAACCCAAGCTATTCTATGATTCTACTCGTATGTTTTTCAAACTCCTGGTGATCTATGTCCTCTGAGACTGTGTAAGGGTGACTGTATAGACTGGTCTTCGTGACAATTTCCATTTGAGCTAAATTGCTTCAAATTCTGCAAGTTCAGCCTCGTGGTAGCTGCACCTGTAACTGCAGTGCAGACAGAGTGAGGTGAGTGTTAGGAGTCCATGATAACTCATGCGAAAGCCCATTTTTTTACAAAAAAATCACAAAACATCACAACTCATAGCACATAAGTTCAACCAGGACACAAATCTGTGACAAGACTCAAATATTCACACTGAATTAATTCTGCAACAAATTATAATAACAGCAAGAGAATGCCTCAACAGCTTCATAAACAAGGAGCTGCACTGACACTCAAGAGGACACCTGCGTTTCTGACCTTACCAAGAATTTACTTTAGCTCAAGACCAGCCACTTAAAATGCCCTGTACTTGAGATTCATCAGTGAAGTGTAAATAACCACATCTGCCATCCTTTAGTGGTGCTGTGACTGACATGAGTGCATCATTTATAGCCATGACAGAGAGAGAACCTCTCGACAAGGTGGAGCTCTTCAAGTGGGATCACTTTTTAACTCTCCCTTTTAAGATGAGCATACATCCCCAGCTCTGCAAAAACCTTTCTGCTAGTAAGAGCAAAAAACTCCAACAGCCACAGAAGAAAAAGAAAAGTACCTTAAATAAAAACAAATAAATTTCCATTAATAGTACGGGCAAGCCAGACCTAGAAAGTTTCAGTTCATTTAAAAGATTGTTATTTGTTTCCCTGAATGTCTGACTTTGTTCAAGAGACACATGCACTTCATAGTAAATAAGCAGAATCACCTGTCTCACCAGCTGCATAAAAGAGAATTTTGCATCAGCGGGGTGTGTTGGTGTGCATGCAGAAAGGATTACTAGAGAAGAAATGTTTGCTCACTGATTTATTTGAGGTCACAACCCTTGTGCAGTTAATTTAAGGCATGTTTTAAACTGTAGTGGCATGAAAATGATAAGCCATTACTTCCTGAATGTAAGGATTTATGGGCTACTGCAGAGAGATAAATAATAAAGTAAAATCTCATCATAAGATGACCCAGGACTATGTACGCCATTTGGGGCAGGGACCATGACAGTACGTGTCTTCTGGAAGGAGTAAAGTGAACCTTGTGGCCTCTGGCCGGTAAGGATAGGATGAACTGATAAAGGAAAGCGCGGGGGTTGAAGTGATGCCTCCCAGTCCCGCTGCTGTCAGGAGGCGTCGGGAGGCGGCAGCACCGCACCGCGGCCGTGTCCGCTGAACCGACCCGCACCGCGCTCCCGACCCCGGCCCGAGCCGGGTTACGAACATCCCGTAATACGCGGGGATGTAATGGTGGGGTGAACGCGTGCTCATGCACGAGGCTCTGCGTTTCAAGTCGGTTTTGCTCCGTTTACTGAGATAACATCATCAATGGAAAATTACCACTAAGGAAAACAAAATTTATCTACCGATTTGCTAATATTAAATTATTGTGTGATATATATTACAAATATGTTACATAAATATCACTTAATCTAACTGCAAGTCTTGTAATTTCCCCAGCGGTATGGAAATCCAGCAGAGCCTCATGGCCTCAAAGAGCTGAGATGCTGCAGGCACTGTCAGTGGGCTGACATCCTGGGACATACCCTGGAAACCGGATCGCCATCTCAGAGTTGCATCAGTCTTGCAGTATTAAAAGGAACAAGAGCTTACTGAAAATGCTCCTTTTTCTCCAGTGACAAGGAAATGCTATATGGTTCTCAATTACTTAATTATCTAACTGATATTTTTACTATATTCTTTTTTAATGACCCCTCTGCCTGTTATTTTCAAACTTAATGACAGTTTTATAACGAGAACGGTTGTTCAGTTTAAATTGGATTGAGACTTTCTACTTTGTTCATAAAGATGACGCAACAGATCTCAATAACAGTAACCTTTGATCATGTTTGGCACTAGACTTGAGCCAATGATCTCAAGAGAGGAAACATTACAATTTTCATAAGAAGTTAAATCATAGCAGTGTTTCAATTAATAGAAACACCCAAATAAAGAGCTTGGTTAGTTCTGAGAAGCTAAAGCTGACAAGTGGTCTGTGTATAATGTACAATTACATGCTCTACATAAAAAATAAAATAGATGAGAGTTATGGAAAGTAACTAAAATTAATTCAATAATCCTGAAACTAAGTTGAACTTGCTATTCCCCAGTATGGTTTGAAACTGCAGAACAGATTTCCTTCACAGTTTTTCCTCCCCATTCTGCAGCTGGGATTACTGTGGCCTGCCATGCTTGTTAGAAAATTCCTCTCTTCTACCCTTCTCCAAGCCAAACACAAGGATTCTCCAAGACTACTGGGTGAAAGCAATGCTCTGCAGATCTCCTTCAGCATCACTGCCCACTGTGGGCTCTTACCATCACCAGTGTTATGGTTTATGCTACAAATCTGGCCTTCCGCTTTAGAGAGTGAGATGGGGGGAATTTTCTTCCTATATTTGTGAAGGAATGGTCTAAAAGAAGTAACCCCTCCCATCCTGGCTGTCCAGCATCGTTAATCACTGGAGAGGCTATAAAGGAAATCTTAGAAGGTAACATAAATACACTTGGCCCTGCAGAGCTCTTAGGTTTCTTCAATCAATGATTTCCATTACCTGCTTACCAGTTCTGACCCATGGCTGTCTTCCCAATCAGGAACATTTGAGTCTATTTAAAGATGAGTTTCAAATATGTATAGAGTCATGTGCTCATTAGCTTTCCAACAGCCTTTCGGTTCCAGCAGCAGAATCCAGGCCCCAATATCATACTCCTGTTCCCCTCACATTTTATTCTTCAGCCATTTAATTCTCGGCCACCAAGTCTTTCCCTACATGAAAAATTTGTCTGGCATCTTTCACTATTTGACACCTGACTCCTCTGGGAGGAAGAGGCTTTTTGAAAAAAATCTTAACACCCAGAGAAAGCTGGAGAAATCACAAAGATTTAAGATGTTTATAAGGTCAGTTGTAAGGGAGTAGATGAGGACACCATATGGTGAGCTGTGAGGAGCTGTGTTAATGTAATTTGTGTACTCCAGGCTAGCAGTTGTCTCCTGTATTCTTCGATTTTTTTATTTACCGTTTCTAAGAGTTTACGGAACTATTGATGGTTTTGTAATGAATTAGAAATAGTAGTGGAAAGAATAAGTTCTCAATCTTCTAACATGTCTGAAAGCAGCTGAGAAAGGTACCTAAAATTTCACTCTCAGCCCAAATCTTGCTCTTGTCCTACACCTTCTGATGGGATCTTAGAGTCCATTTTAGAAACAGTATTATATCTAATTTCTGCTGCAGTAGTAGCCACGTCACAGAGCCACAGGTTAAGTCCCAGTGTGCGAAGAACTCTGGTACTGTTACTCCACTTCTTGCAGCTTCAGGTCCTGCCCAGCATGTGAGTAAGTTTAGCGGAGCTTGGCTCATTATCAAATAAATTATTACCTTTAGCAAGATAATGATCTCAAGCCTTCTGCAGCAATAGTCAAACGATGAATCATGTCCTAGAGTTGTGAGGATATGTGCTTCTAGCTTTCCCTCTTTCAGACTGCTGAACAGCATCAAAAACCCCGTAACACAAATCAAATTAATGTGTCTTGGTTTGAGTTTTCCATTTACGTGTATTGTATTGTTATCATAATTTTATACCATCCTAGGTGGCACTGAAAGTAGATCCTGAATCTAGGATGGTGGCTATGTAATATAATCTGAGCCTTCCTGTGAAAAATGTTCAGGTATTTTCCCTGTATCTCAGAGAAATTTTGCAGATACATACAAATTATAGCCTCTGTAACCGATAGTGATTTGTACTGTCCAGTGTGCACAACCATATATATACACATTCAGAATCAGTAATTACTAACTTATTGGGTTTATGTGGGTGATATTTAATAGACATTTTTCCCCTGGCTTAGGTGATGAATAGCTGTGATCCTGGCAAAGGAGCTGCTTTCTCTCCTCCAGCTGCTGTGAAGTTCCCAGGGGAAATAAACAATGCACCAGACAGGCTGGGTCCTGCAGCACAGAAGCAGGGAGATTCCAGTACTGCTCTTGCTAGAGATATTTCCATAGATTAGGGCATATGAGGAAGGAATGTACTAATAACGCCCAGGTTACTAATAAAATTGAATAAACTTGATTCGGGCACCGAGGAAATAATACCTGTATACACAAATTTACAAACACAAACCCTTTGAATAACACTTAAACTGTTATTTAATTCAATAAGCCCTTCAGGAAATACAAAGAACAGGATGATTTAACAGTCCCAGCTATCACTCATAAGATAGCCAGCCTCAGAACAAATCTGTGCCACCACATTTGCCTGGTGTCGTCGTGATAGCACAAAGCCTTAGTGCAACATAAAACACAGATTGTCTCCCACCGCCGCACATGTCCACCATCTGAGCTTAAAAAAAAATCAAAGCAGTGGTGATGGAGAACATGCAACATGCCAGAGCAGTAGTAATATAAACGCATTGTTGCAATGCTGTGAAAAGAGGAGAGGTACAATATAGTTCCCTAAATCACGTAGATGTTACTATGCTCGTGCCCTTAAGCTTCCTGTGAAAGTGACAGTTGTCGAGAAAACTTATTTCTGTGAGAAATACAAGAAGATGGCCTTTAACTCTAGAATGAGGGTAGTGTTGGAAAACAGTTTTAAAAATCCTTTACTGCGGCCTTGATCATTAGCTAACACTTGCTGTGCCTCAGTTCCCTCATCCCTACAAGGACCAAGCCTGTCAGAGTTCAAAAAGCATTCGGACTACACTGTCAGGCACACGGTGGGGTTGTCCTGTGCACGGCCAGGAGCTGACCTTGTGGGTCCCTTCAAACTCAGGATATGCTACGGTTCTGAAGAAACTAGTACCACTTCTGGGCCTCAGAAGGATGTTAGCAGCTCCACAACTTTTTACTCGTGCCAGCTTTGAGCACGAAAACGGGTCAGCACCTCCGAGATCTACTCCTTTGCTTTGATAAGAACACTACGCGAGGTTACGTGTTTCAGCTGCTTTCCTGACTTTCAGGCACGACCACCAGGAGGTCAGAATACATCCGAGAAGCAAGATGAGCGCATTTCCTCTCCGCCCGCCGTGCCCTCGGTCCAACACCATCTGGGAAGCTAATGGGGGAGCCGAGGGGGAGATCAGACAACCCGCTGCCGCCCGCCGGGGCACGGCTCGGCTCCTAGGGCTGGCGGGGGTGGTTTGAAGGAGGAGAGAAACAGCAAACCAAGGAGCAGCGGCAGCCCGGGCGGGGCGGGCTCCTNGGCGGGAAGGGCCGTGCCCGCCTTCGGGACGGAGCGGCGGTGCGGGCTGCCCGCGGCGGGTCGCGTTGGTGTGGCTGTCCCCGGGTTCTCCACACGGGGTAACTTTTGTGTTGTGCGCCTTCTCCGTCCCGGGGGGTACCGGGGCACCGGCAGGGTCGGGTCCCTGAGGCGGGGGACTGCGCCCACCAAAGTTCCTGCAGAGCTTTGGGCATCGCTCTCCCCGCAGCCCCGGCGGGAGCCGAACGCGCGGGGCAGCGGGAGCGGCGGGAGAGCGGCCGCAGCCCCTCGGGGACTCGGCGGGACCGAGCCGTGCGATCACAGACCTCTCGGCCATCGCCCTTTCTGGTGACACAGCCCGTGGTGTCCTAGGGCCAGCGCTGGCCTCGGACATGTACAGTCCATGCAAAATTCACCATCGAGCTTTGCTGCGTGTTCAATGTTACACGGCTTGGGCTTAAAACTTCCTTGTCTTTCTTCTGAGATACACAACATCTCGCTAATGAGTACAGAGAGAAGGAGTGAAGTTTTCAGTGGAGCTGAAGAAGGGATATTTTCAGTAGAGTTGCTCTTCGTGTGTGTGGGCATGTTTTTTAAGGTGACCAGCAGGTATTAGTAGCTCAAACCAGAGTGAGCCAGGACTGTGATACTGGCAGTCAATGGTCTGTAGAACTGAAGTGCAGAATACGAGCCTTAGGGCCCTTTGCATGTTCAGCTTGGCAGTCTCCCACTGAAACAGTTCTTTTGGGAACTGCCATGCTAAAATCCTTCAGGAAAATAGGACATGTTGCTGTTGGCATCTCTTACGTGGTCAGGCAAGATGTGCAGTGTCTCTAAGCAAACATTACTATTAATATGTTTTTAATGAGTGCTGTAGGCCTCACCCATACCCAGTGCATCTCCTTCAGGCACAAGTGTTTGCCATGAGCTGCCAGGCAAGGACCTGAGCTGCCATGAAAGCAGCACTTGGACAGGAGAGCCACTCTAGTGCAGCGTATTGTGTTGTGTGAGGTTTTTAGTTTGGTTTGGTGATGATGGTAATGCTCTTCTGCAGCTCTGACTAAAGTGATTCTGGCTACCTTCATAGGCATCTGCTTTTAAAATCAGATTTTCCTTAGTATAAGTGAGCGGGGTTCTCTCAGTCCTCAAAGAAAAGTAGAGCATGGAAATTAGGAATAGAAACTTCAAGCCTTCTCTTCAACCTTGTTTTCAGCACGATAGATGCTTCGTGCTGCTCTCACATGGGAACTGCACATATTGTGATTACCACAGATGTGGAGAGAGGTGAATTGATTTCCAAAATTTAGAGACCCAGTGTGAGTACTGGGACCAACCCTGAGGGTTTCTTGACTCCCAGCTCTAGATGACACTATTTTTTGCTTGCATGACTTGGGTGTACAGGACTCAGTGATCTGTGTTCGCACCAGTGGCATCTGCAAGGAAGAAGCGACCTGTGCACACCAAAGGCATTGAACTTGTTTATCAAGAGCTGAGGTGGTGGCCCCTCCCCACCTAACTGTCTTCCTCTTTTTGTTGCTTGGAGCATTACTATATACTAAGAACACTTTTTTTTTTTTTTTTTTTTTAACACTTCCTTCTTCCCCCTCAAGTCAGACTAAATATCACTGGTCAGGGACTGAGGAATTTGGTTTTCCTGAGTAATTGTTTTGGGCCATCTGATGACTAGGGCAACCAAAAGCTGCGTGTCCTGCTCGCCTTTTGTTTTTTTGTTGGTGCTATCCATGGCAATACGGGCTCTTGTGTGTTTCTGCATGATGTCTCAGAGGGATGCCAATGCTTATGATTCTTCTTGCATGGCAATGACTAACACAGGAAAGGAATCTGATCCACAGAAAACTAACACTGGTGTTTCACAAGCTGATCTCACTAATTTCTGAGGGTTTTTTTTAAGAAACATGGTATGGTTTTCCAAAGGACAATTTTAGTCTGGCTTTTGCAGCTGTCTACCTGCTGACTGTGGTTTCAGTGTCTTAGAGCTTGCCTACAAATGAATTAACACAGATATATGAACTCCATGAAGAGCCTGTGTGAGTCTCCCTGCTACCCTGTGCTGTCCTGTCCTGCTCACTCTGCTCCGCGGAATTGCAATTGCAATCCATAGCAATGGTGCAATGGAAAAGGAAGCTGAAAAAAGCTTCTGGCTTGTTCCTTTAGATCCCCTTTAAAATGGACTGTTGGGTGGGCCAGCTTTTTCTCTCCCAAGTGTTATTACAATCCATTTATACCAGGGAAAAAGCAGGTTTGCTGCCAGGCAGCATATTTTCCATCGGCACTTGTAATTGTTGGGTGGCGGAGCGAGGTAGAGACTCTGGTTTCCAGGCTGGAGGGAGAGAGCATGGCCAGGGTGTGCACTGGGTAGCATTGTCATGTGCCCAACCATGAATTCCAGGTTTTTCAGGCATGTGGGCTCAGCTGTGTAAGCAAAACCTTCTGCCCGCTCACTCCTTGGAGCCGGCAGGGAGGCAGGTAGCCAGCCTGCAGGCAGCTTGAGGGATGGAGAGCTGGCCTGGGGTGTAGCTGCAGCAGGGCTCTTTTTTTAGCTTGTTTGTACTTACACACACACGTGGGCCATGCAAAGTTGGCTGAGCCAGCCTTGACCAGCAGCAAAACAAACAGGTTTTACTGCCATGACCTGAAGGCCAGATCAGCTGCTGAGCTTCGCTGGAGCAGGGACAGCTTTCATTTCTGTCAAGGAGAGAAGGCTCTCGTAGAGGGCTGACTCAAAACAAACATTGTGCTCGGTTGCTCAGACTTACTCGTGAAAGCAATGTTAAGAAGGCTTATGCAAGACAAAGAGGTGATTCGAGGTAGCCAGCATGGCTTCACTGGGGGCAAATCGTGCCTGACCAATCTGGTGGCCTTCTATGATGGAGTGACTGCAATGTTTGGCAAGGGAAGACAGACTGATGTAATTTACCTAGACTTCTGTAAGACCTTTGACATGATTCCGCACGATATTCTCATCTCCAGATTGGAGAGAAATGAATTGGAAGGGTTGACTGTTCATTGGATAAGGATTTGGCTGGACGGTCACATCCAGAGAGTTGTAGTCATTGGCTCTCTGTCCAGGTGAGAGCCACTGGTGTCCCTCAGATACTGGTGCTCTTTAATACTTTTATCAGTGGCATAATGAGATCGAGTGCACCCTCAGCAAGTTTGCAGATGACATGCAGCTGAGTGGTGCTGTTGGCACAACAGAGGGAAGGGATGGCATCCAGGGAGACATGGACAAGATTGAGAGGTGGGCCCACAAGAATCTCATGAAGTTCAACAAGGCCAAGTACCAGATGCTGCACCTGGTTTGGGGCAACCCCAGGTATGAGGACAGGGTGGGAGAACTCACTGAGAGCAGCCCTGTGGAGAATGACTTGGAGTCTCTCTGAACGAAAAGCTGGACCGACCCAGCAATGTGTGCCTGCAGCCCAGAAAGCCATCCTAGGCTGCTTCCAAAGCAGCATGGCCAGCAGGTTGAGGGAGGGGATTCTGTCCCTCTACTCCGCTCTGCTGAGACTCCACCCGCAGTGCTGCATCCATCTCTGGGGTTCCTGGCACAGGAAGGACATAGAACTCTTGGAGCAGGTACAAAGGAGGCCAGAAAGATGATCAGAGGGCTGGAGCACCTCTCCTATGAAAACAGGCTGAGAGAGTTGTTCAGCCTGGAGGTTCTGAAGAGACATCATTGCAGCGTCCAGTACCCATAAGGTTCAGTCAAGGTCTCTCCAACATCTGTACACATAGTTGAGAGGGGAGACCCTAACTCAAACTCTCTGTTTTGATGTTCAGAAATTATCTAACAAGTGAATTGTAAATCCCATAGCAACAGTTCCTGCACAGCTTTTAATAGCTCCTTTCCTCCAAGCAGATGCACCTGCTCTACCTCGCTGGCCCTGAGCCACCATGAGACCAGACATTGCAGGTCCTCAGGGCTTACAAATATCCACTGGGATTTTACAGTGCAGATCCAGACCGTTGAGGTTTGGGGTGTCTTTCTCCTGTGTTCAGCACTCTGTGCTGCTGCTGGTGATGTTGTGGCACTGGTTGAGCAGAGGCACCAGCAGCCCTGCAAGATGGAAGGGCTGGGCAGAGCCCATTTGCCCAATTTGGCCTCACAGTGGAAGATGGAACAGAGAAGTGAAACTGTACACACAGTCTGGGCAAAGCAGGTACGTGGGAGGAGGAAGGTGAATTGAAGGAGTTCAAGAGAGCAAGGATGTGTCAACCTAATGCTGAGCCCTTGAAATACCCCACTCTAAAGCCCAGCTCAGCCCACACTGATCATTTCATCAGGCTTTGGATGAAGACAGTGGGAAGGTTTGAAGTGGTGGTAGCTGGAAATGAGGGTAGTGCATTCTTCCTCCCCAGCCTGTGTGTGTGCAGCTGGGTAATGTCTCTGTTGTCTGCCTGAAACCAGCTTGTTGAGTCCTCTCCTTCTTCTGGTTGAGGGACTTTGTTTCCTCTTGCATATAAAATTTCTTCACTTCTCTGTCCTCAAATATTGTAGTTTATCTTTTGTGGTTCTGTGTTTCACATCTTCCTGTGCTCTTACACTTACTTCCTGCCTCTTCTGTGTTTTCTCTTTCTCCCATTAGCTCT
Source organism: Rhagologus leucostigma (assembly GCA_013397725.1). Lineage (NCBI taxonomy): Eukaryota > Metazoa > Chordata > Aves > Passeriformes > Rhagologus > Rhagologus leucostigma. Next base: position 245,422 of record VZTD01004105.1, read on the forward strand.
CTAAACCCAACTCCCCAAGCAAGTATTTCTACCTTACAAGCTGCTTACAGCAGCTAGATGCTTTTCTAAACAAACCAATCCCAGACAAAACTGTACCAGCCCTTGCACTTATGCAGCTGCTCATTTGACCCTAATCCATTTTAAAAGGAGAGTGCTGGTGGGTGAGGATGGAGTCAGAGGAGGAGGTCCTTGCTTGCCGACACGTCTGCAAGGCTGAGACCCACGGTGTGATCTGCACATTCTCCCATGGGAGAAGCAGCATTTTAACTCTTCCCTGATCACTTCAAACTGATTATTTCTGGTCTCTTGAGCTTTTGTGATCATTTTATTAGGTAAGGGCATGAGTTAATCTCTGGGTTAATCAATCCCTAATTTAGATAACTGCATTATGTACTCATCTTCTGCCTGCACTTCCTCATTCATTCTCTTTGTGTTTTGCAGACTTCCTGGCTGTGCTTCAGTGGTGGGTGACTGAATTTAGTCTTCTCTGCATCACGGTGATAGTAGTAATGTGAAGTTTAATGAGCACCTGCAAAGCTGTGTAGCAGGTAAGTGCTCCAGGGGTCATTCTTCCTTCCAGTTTTGATGCAATTTAAAAAAGCTTCTTGATGGGCTCTCACTAGGAGATCTTGAGCCTTGCAGCAGAAATGCTGGAAGGAAATTGGTGTGGCTCGTATTTTAGAAATGTTCCCAGCAGTGAGCTTCAGACAGCTTCTTGCAAAGCAAAAGTAGCAATGTTGTGAAGGTTTAATTTGGAAATGGCTTCAGTATGGAAGATCAATGTTAAAAGCCTCTCTCTTTTGGACTTTCAGTATAAAATTGGTTTTATCTGACTGCTTGGTACAGTTGGGATCTAGTCAGAGAGTGATGGCAGAAGGGAACCAAAGAGTCCAAAGCTTTGCTGACATCAGCTAGTGATGCATTTTGTGCTGTGCAGGAGAACTTGCCAGAAGTACCTTACCCAGGCTGGGAAAGTACTGGAATTCCCCTCTTCTAAGTGTTGGAGGGAGAGCAAATGCCTGGAAGTGCTTGGACAGCTTCCAGATGATCAAGGGTGACAGGAGACAGACGAAGGGAAACAGTGCTTTCACAAGCCAGCGATGCGTAGAGTTTTCATGTTTGTATGAAAACCCCCATGAACACGCTGAAAGGAGAACTGCTGGGTGAAACCAAGATGTCTGGCAGTGCTGCTCTGTGAATGTGTGACAGGAGGCTCTACGGGTAGCAGTGGTGGGAAGGCAAGAACTGGAGCTGATGACACAGGGAGCTGCCAGAGCAGCAGTCTTGGCTGCCACAATGTCCTGCTACAGCTCTGAGTACCTGTTAGTTCATGCTCTCCATGTGATTTTTAATTTTTTTTTTTACTTACTTATTCTGGATCTGTGTTGGGTAGTGTCTGTCCCCTTTTTCCCATGACAGAGTTCAAACAGCTGCTCTGCTCTAGGAAAGCTCAGCTCACGGAGTTCCCTGGCATGCTCCTCCAGCCAGTCCGGATCAAAGCTGTGAGAGCTGGCCCACTGCCATTCTCCTGTGTGTAAATGAAGCTCTGTAAATGAAGCTCTTACTCTTTTTCCTCTCCATTCACCATCTTTCATTATTATCCCTCCTCCAGTGGCAGGTTTTTCTGGCTGATCTAGCACATTATTTGTATCAGCAATATTTGCCTCAAGGCAGAGATGCTTTTTCAGCATTTATAGTGAAAACATCTGATGCATCCCACTGCCATGTACGTGGCTCAGAAAAACGAAGCATGGTGTTGGCAAGGATGAGGACCATTGCAGCCAACTGTTGCGGAATTTAAGCCCTGTTAGGCACAGTCTCCAACTCATAGGGTTATTCTGGTTACCTGGCAAAGGAAAACTGTTACTGTTCCTTCGCTTCTGAAACCGGGGGAAGAGCACGTAGAGAAGGTTCTTGTGCCTGAGCAGGAAAAGGGACATGAGTTATAAGGTGTCAGCTGAGCCACCTGTGTAACTAATTCATCTTTTCCTGGGTTGCCTCCAGGGATGGTGGGTGCCTTCAGTTGAAAAAGTAGAGTTTGTGGTCAAACCCAAATAAAAACAATGTGAATCGGCTTGAGAGTGCTTTGCTTTCAGCTCTTCCAAATTGCAGAGGGTTTGGTGATGAGTGGTGAGCACCTGATGAGGAGTGGGAGCAAATGGTTCCCACGCTGTCTGCAAGGAGGTGAAGTAGCTCCCTAAGACAAGATACCACCTGCCTGTGCCAGCATCCCAGCAGGGATCCAAACAGCTTCTTTGGAGAAAGCACGTGCAGCGATAAGGAGATTTTCCTGCAGGTAGGGGCAGCTAAGCAGTAGTCTAGACTGCCTTGGGAGGCAGAGATTTGCTGGAAGTTTTTCAGAACAAAGTAAACAGAGACTTGCCAGAAATCATCCAGGCACAGTGTAAGCCATGCGTGTAGGCAGAGGGAAGAAACTGTATTGCTTTTTCAGACCTCTTTTTCCTCCTGTTTTTTAAGCTCTTGTAGAGTGTTAACATGTACCAAAGGTAGGGCTGAGGAGATGTTCTCAAGCCTAAATTGTCACACTTGATATTCACACTATAGTGCTTCCCAGAGGGGCTTGGTTTTCTGTATCTGCATCCAGAATGCTTCAATCCTAATCTATTTCCTCCTGGATGTTCAGGTATCTTACTGCCACTGGTTTCAGAGGAGAGTTTGATTTCTAAAGGCCTCTGGGGATTTAGCAAGCAAATACCTTGGGACTGTTGGAAATGTGCGGGAAAAGACTTGAAGTTTCAGAAGCACAGACACCTCTGCGCTGCAGATTGCAACTCATTCATGGTAATTAAAAATTACCCTTATCTTCCAATCTTGTAGGGGCAAGGATGGAAGGGATGTCTTTATTTTTGGTTGCTGGAATCCACCAGTTGACCTTCCCCTCCTGTAAGACAAAATGACACAAATTATCTGGCTTAAGGACAGTAGGTGACTTAAGGACAGAGCTCTAGTGTGGTCCCGCCTAGTTAGTTGGCTGTGTTCAGTCTAAGAATCATGGCCATGCTCTTCTGCAGCCAAAGTCAAAAGATGGTCTGAAGGTGCTTGGATGATGTTTATCCCACCTTCCTGTTGACTCATAGCTGCATCGTGCTCTTGGAATAGGTGCAGGGTTATGATCTCACGCTCTGAGAGAGTTACAGGAAGAAATGTCGACTGAAAGGTATGTATTTGTGTGCTAAGTCATCCACAACACGTGCTCCTAGCTCAGCCTTGTATTTGCTGCTAGTCCTGGATGCTTTGGGTCTCCCATGTGGAGCTGGAGGCTTTGCTCCTTGCTAAGCTCCTTGCCTGCTGCAGCAGAGGGGTTTTTGTGCCTGTGAGCAGGGGCCCCACAGCTATGACTCACAGTTCCCATTACGTTGTAAGTTAGCCTTTAAGTGAGCCGAGAGGCTGTCCCTTGGCTTTCAAACAAAGCCTTCCTTTGTTGTGCTTAGGGTATAAAGAAAGCAACCGTGTGTGCTCACCCCACACATCCCAAATGAAAACCACGTGGCTTCACAGTCTTACTATGCGTGTTTGATACTTCTGCTGCAGCACTGCAAGTTACATTGCTCCTTTCCCCTTGAGTCTTTTTCGAGTTTTTCTTCCCAGCGTTCAGTTTACAAATTCTTCAGGGAAACAAAGAGCTTAGAGATGTTTCCTTTTCTTGGTAAAAAGAGGGGACTGAGCAGAGAGCACATGAAAATTATTAAATATGGGTGCATGTGGCAATAGGCTGTCTCTGCGTCATTCCCTTGGGTGAAAATGGCTCTGGGTTGGTGGCCGTGGGGGCTGAAAGGATGAGCTTCATAGAAGTATTGTATGCAAGTGGGGCAGTTTGTTTTCTTGTATGACTTTGCTTTCTTCTGCTGCTTTTTATTTATTCAAACTCATTTTGAAGAGCGGGATTAGCCAGAAGTACTCTACAGCCAACATATTTGTGTGCATGCGTCTGTCTTGGCAGTTTTTAGGTTTATGGCAAGTGAGCCAAGACTGGGATTTCTGCTTCCCAAAGCATTTGTGTTGTTTCTCCTGATCTTTTCTAGGGTCACTAGGTAATGAAATAAGAGGGTTTGATTCTTCCTCAGAGGCTGTGTGCAATGTGAAGTGTCTCTGCTTAGATCAGGGAGTCATCCTGGTGAGAGGCAAGGAAATGGGGCAGTGCAGTAAAAGTGCTCTTCTTTTTCTCTCTTCCTTCCACACCCTCTACCCATCCCTGCAGGGGCTTTCACAGGCTGTTGGGTTGTGTTTTGTTTTTTACTTTATTTAAGGAACTATATTGTGTTTAAAAAAAAAAAGCTGGGATTTCAGGCAATGGAATAAAGCATTGCTTTTGATTTCTATGGTGACGTTTTGGCAACAATAGCCAGCTTTTAAATACAGTTTTTCCCTATTGTTTGAAAACAAACAGCAGTGACTAGTTAGCAAAACAATGGTCCAATATCACACAAACCTTCAATCCCGTCCAGTGTTTTTGAGTCCTGTTTAAGCACATACTTGGGCCTGCAGGTCTCTATGAGTGTGGCTTTGTCACTGAGTCAAGATTGTGATGGAGTCTCAGATCAGCAAAAACAACCTGCAATGACAATTTCTTTTTGCTGTGTTTTTGTTTAGTGTCTCAGTGTGGAAGTGGCAACTATTGTGCATTCTGCTGTCTGTAATACATAAGTGCTTATGGTTCATGACTGAAATGGGACTTCATAGTTTCACATGTAAAACGTAATCACTCTGCGAGTCATGTCTGAGCCCTGCCAACATCTGCATGTGCTCTTTTTTAGATGTGCTGGAGTGCTGTATCCCTCCTGGGAAATCAACTTTCTAATAATTCCACCAATTTTTTTAGTACCAAAGCATTTGTTCCAATGGGTGTACGATGTACAGTTAAGTTGGGTGTACAAGGATGCATATGCTTACCACAGGATGAGGAGAGCCAGAGTAACCACTGCCTGATTTAACAACACTGGTGTGGGGTTTTTCCACCTTTCTGAGAATTAAGTGGGGAAAAGGAGGGCAGATTTAAACAAACATCTTGGCAATTGAACCCTTTCTGTACTCTCACCACCTCTCCCTGAGGTGACTGCCAGGCCGGATCCATGAGCCATGGCTGCCTCACGTGCCAGGAGCTGTTGTGTGGCTGAGGGGGTGACAGCCAGAGTGGGGCCCAGCGTGAGCACCAGGTAGAGGCCAGAGAGCGTCTGGGCAGTGACAGTGCTCCATACATTGTGATTGACACTATCAGGCTTTTGGTGGAGCAGCAGGGGTGTTTGTCCATCTGTGCTGATGAAAGATTGTGCAAAGGAATGACCAACTATTGCCCAGGCTGCCATCATGTTGGGTTGGAGGAGGAGAGTGCTGGTAAGGGTGGTAAGTTAAGGGGGTTTTTTCCTTTGTGTGTCTTTTCTCCTTTAAGAAAAAAAAAAAGAGAAGAAAAAAAAAGAAACAAAAAACCAAAACCAAAAAAACACACAAGTTTGGCCTTGTCCAGTTGTTTTTCTCACTATTAACAGACAAAATTTATTGTCTTAAAAAGGCACGCTGTTCCTGGCTGTAGTCCTACTACAGCAGCTCAATATGTGGGTGGGAGTCACATACACACTTCCTACCTTTCCCCTCCTGCCTCTCCTGCAGCCAACACTCTGTTCCAATTTGTAAAACCCCTTCTTGGCCATATCAGGGGGAACCCAAGGCACTGCACAGACTGCCCATGTGCTGCTTGCTGACAAGAGCCGAGCTGGCTTACATAGTCAGAAAGCAATAAAAACACATTCAGGCAATGAGCAGGATGCTGAGTAACACACTCCTCGCACTGTTGGCTGTCTCCTGGTCTCCATGGGCACCCCCTCCTGAGTCCAGCCTTGCAGTGAGTAAAGTCAGTGCTTTAGGGGCATGACGTGCCTCTTTGTTATTCATTAGCTGTTAAAGCTGCCTTTAATGGTGGCTGCTGGCTTCTGGGGCAGGAAGAGGATCATGTTTTGATTAGTGTTTTGATTAGTGTTTTGATTAGTGTTATGTTTTGATTAGTGGCATGATACCTGTATGCACTGAGAAACAATGGCTTAGAAATGGGCCCAATAAATCCCCACTTGCTGATGAAACTGGAAATCTAACATGTGCCACATCTCTTTGGATTTTGGAAAAGAGCCCTAGAAGGCAAATAGTTCTCTTTGAGCCAGAAAGAAGACTTTGGACTGTCTACACTTTGGGGTAAGGAGGGCTGGGGGATTTTATGGCAACAGCTTATAAATGCACCTGTGTGCAGTGAAAGCTGAAGCAGGAGAGAAGTACCTCTGAACATCCTGAGTGCTACCGCAAGAAGAAAAGAAAAAATCCATCCTACTTTTACCCACAGTGGTCACTGGAATGTTAGGGGGTTCAAACTGCAGCAAGGGAGAGTTATCAAGGCCTGAGAAAAAGCTTCCTGATGGCAAAGGCAGCGAATGACTGGAAGACAGGAGAGAGACCACCTGTCTTTCCTAGGGCCGGTCAAGCACTCCTCTGCTTGGAGAGATGCTGACAAAATCCCTCCTTTGGACCTAGGGCTGCACAGCAGTATCTGCTTCCAGAGCACTGTCAGTGCCCTTCGCGTGCTTATCCTCCCCGAATCCGCCTGCCTGTGGGAAGGGAGGGCTATCTAGTCCTGTACACAGGATGAGCATCAGCATTTCCTTGGAAATACCTGATCTGGTGACCCCCAGGAGAAAAATATTGTTTCCGAAAGTCCACAGCAGACCTGTTGGGCAGGATGTCCGACTCAGGCTGCGCGACTGACCCTGTTGGCACTGCAGCGGGCTCGGGACAGGATGTCCACGGATATTACGAAAGGCTAATGTTCTCAATCAAACAGCAGAACAATAGCTATCAGGCAAGTGGCCTTGTCCAACTGCTGTGCTGTGGCCAAGCGGCTAATCTGGGGTGTGGCTTCCAGGCATGGTTTGGAAGGCGGTTGCTCTGCCATACCTGACTGCCGTAGTCCTGGGCAGGCCAGCTGGCTTGTTCTGGTTTTAAACATGGTTGTGTTACCAGTCTCAACATCCAGGCCCCTGCACCTCATGTATTGGTGCGTTTGGTCCTTCCCCACTTGTGGCTTTGGTAGGGAGCCAAAGACAGAGCCCAGTCCCGCCTGTGCTGAACCAACTGTGATTGTGCTGGCAGCTGGAATTCGGTACTTTGTTTGTAGCCCTAATTTAATGCTCAAAAAACAAGTCAGAACATGAGTTAGAGCTGCTGTGGCTGGCACTGTTCTGTCCCAGTCGACATCTCATCCCACTGACGTCCTGCTCACAGCTTAATTCATAGGGGCTGAAAGAACAGCACGAGTTGGTGCTGCTCAGGCCCTGTGTTGGATTTTTATCCCTTAATTTTCCTGTCCGGGCTGTGTGTGCTGCAGCTGACTCTGCTCAGGAGATGGGAGAGCAAGAGCCTGTCCTGGCTGCGCTGTGCAGGTATGGGACTGTCTAAGGAAGTGCATCTGTCCAGGTTTTTGGCAGGAACAGTAGTACTGACAAGCGTCTCTGCAGTTCCCATTTCTCTGCCATTGTGCGAGTTTCTTACAAATCAGAGCTTGTAGTCCCCACTAAGAGAAAATGTGATTTCTTTCAGTGGCAGCTGGATCATATCTCTGAATACCTTCAGAGGTGGCAGTGATACTTGTAAATTGAAGAAGGATACGGTGCATTACTAAGGGCTTTCAGCAAACTTTTATTCTTGACTAGATCTCTATAAATGCAGCAGAAGCTTTTTTCAGACTGTGCACTCAAAGGCCGAAAGGTAATTTGTTCACTGCTGTACAGCAAGAGAAGGAATCACAGAGCTCCCACAAGTGCAGCTGAGGAGGTGCAGCTGAGCTGGGCCTGAAACCCCTCACATTGAGGTTCATATCTTCCCAGTAAGAAAGTCCCAGCTGCAGGTTAGTGGCTGGTTTGAGGTGTTAATCTCTCCAGTCAAAACAAGTAACAGTCCTTTCCAAACCTCAAGGACCTTCCCAATCAGAGAGTCAGAAATCATATTTGTTCCCATGAAAGTTCTGGTTTCAAAAATTTGGCAGCTTTCAATGAAAAAGGCCTCGCAACCAGCTGTATTTTCTATCATCTACTTGAAATGTCTCTTTTCTTGCAGCCTACCAAAGCAAAACACAATGTAGCAGCCACCTATTCATTGCCTTTGTGTCAGCCAGATTGCAGGAAGCAATCGAGTGTGTTGTAAGTGATGTCTTGGCGTGTTCCAGTGTAATACTGAACTGCACTCAGTGGCTTGACTTGTGTTTTTCCAATTTAAGAATCAAAACTTCAGCTCACTCCTACCTGGTTTATTGCTGAACACCAGCCAGAGCATGTTTTGCTTACCGTGATTCAAAATGTAGAGGAATAAAATGGCTGAAAAAATAAAGCTATATGAGGAACTCTGGAGTAAAGGAAGGCACTGTTAATGAAAGAGAAGTATTTTCCCATGTCTTCAGAGAAGGTAGAGGGTTATCTGGGCTCAGAGCACATGAGCAGCCTGCAGAGGCAAATTGCAAGCTGCCATCTCTTTCTTTCCTTTGCCAGTTTGAGCAGGAGGCAAAAGGGTCTGAAGCTGCTAGAGAAAAGGGTGTGAAAAAGACTCAGGGACATCAGAAATTAAGCACATTTAGCTGGAAGGGACAGGACATTGTTGTGACTTTGAGCATCATCATCTCCATGAAGGACTTTGCTGCTCCTGCAGGGAAATGCCCTGTGACAGGGTGGCTTGGGAAGGAGGAGAGCACACATTGCCACAGGGCAGCAGCTGCCTCAGGCTGGTCCACACAAACCCTGTATGAGCTGTGTGATGCTTCCAGGTGAAGAGGGGAAGAACCTGAAGGTGGAGCTGCCTGGCTCTCTGAAGGCTTCTTCCTGTGCTGTTCCCCTTTCCTTATGCTGTGCTCCCTGGAACTGTGCTCCGGGCAAGCCAAACATTACTAAATTGTGCAGCAAAGGGCTTTCAGATCAGCTAGGGTGAGAGCTGGCCTCCCTCTGCTTGTGGCTTCATGGCACCAACCTGAACTGCATGACAGCAGCATCACCTTTTGCCTTCCTCTCTTGGGGCTTCCTGCATCATCCAGGACCTGCTCTGGAGTTGGTCAGGACCCTCCAGCTGGGGAGGCAGCTTCAGGCTTGAAAGGACGAGGCCTAACCTGCCTGGGAGCTGAGGGTGGAGGGCTGCAGGTGCTCTTGGTGGACCCTTTGAACATACCAAGTGCTGCAGGATGCAGCTGATTGTTTGTAATCAAGCAGCAGTGTGATCAGCTTTTGTCTCTCTGAACCCTCACTCCCCAGCTGGAGGGTGGGATGGTGTCTGCCCCCTCACTTCCCAGAGTTGTGCAGAGTGGTCATTAACCTTAAACTCAGTGAAGCCCCTAGTCACTGCAGCAGTGAGTGGCACAGAAAAGCCCAGAAGGAAACTAATTCTAGTGCCAGAGGCAGGTTTGAACAAGTAGCATCACATGCTGGGCAGTGAGCAGAGACAGCTTTACATTGACACAGTGAGATTTCACATACCCTGGCCCTTCTCCCTTTCCCAAGCAGCTTTCTTTGGTCTTCCTGCACCTTTCCCTGCTTTGTGCCCACGGGAGAAAAGGGGGGTCTCTGCATTCTCACTTGGCCCAGAGAGAGAGCAAGGGCTGCTTTGGCTGCTGGCAGGAGTGGCCTGCCTGTGATGCAGCAAGGACCACGGCACCCTCTGGGAGGTCTTTGGAGCCCCAGGACTGCCACAAGAGGTTCTGCAGAAGGTAGGTAGGATGTAAGCCTGCTACTGAGTCCAGATGTTGTTTATACTTTAAATGGGAAAAAAAACTGTCAGGGTGAGAAATTCAGAAAAGGTTGCAGATTTCTTTGAGAACTTGGCTGTTTAAAAACTTACAAATACTTTTTATTTTTTTCCCCCATATTTGAAATGTTGCTAAATTTGATGCGTAGATTGAAAAATTGCCATTTCTCTTCCTTAGTGTCCAGCTTGGAAATGTTTGGACTCTATCCGTCTTCCCCACACAAAAGCTGTCTCAGCCTGAGCAGGCATAAATATTTTTATCAGGCTTAAATAGCTTGGGCTGAAGTTAAAAGCAAGGGAAAAGAGCAGCCTTTGTTATGGGGAATGCCGGAGCGCCGTAGCAGGCAGTGCTACTGGTTTCACCTGTATTGCTGAGTCTTTGGAAAGCTGTGTCTGAGAGATGTGGGAACGCTCTGCCCGTACCACCCTTGCTGCTGCCGAGGCCAGGCTCCACTGACTTTGGTCACTGAGCACCACTGACCTTAAGCCTTAACTGGGGTAAATGTTTGGCTTCATTTTCTGGAGTCAGTAGCTACAGTAGCAAAAGGGCAGTTTAGACCAGCAGAACTTGCTCTGGGCTGAAGACAGATATTCCTCTCACAAATCCACATGATCTGACCATCTTGTCACTTCCAGTTTCCAGAGGCTGTGTGTAGGGTTTGCTGAGGGAAAAGGTTGCATGCATGTTCACTAACCTGATCCTGTATAATGAGCTGGGGTATCCTAGAATGTCACTGTGACCCAGACTGAATTCAGCTGAGCCAGCCAGTGATGGACTTGGGGATGTCTGGCCTAACCCTTGCTGCTAGCAGAGCTTTGGGACAGGTAACCTGTGGCAGCAGCGTGCCCATGGGCAGCTGGGCACGAGAAAGAAGATCCTAAGGAAGCTGACTTCTTTCAGCCTTACACATCTTAGAAGAATTGTGGTAACAGTAAAACATTTCATCTGCAGGGACAGTGGTCTAGCAGAGCAGAGCAGTGATGTCATCCTGGTCAAGACTGCAGGAAGGAGGCACCTGGCCCCTGGCCATGTTATTTTTAAGCTTGGAAGGCACACGTGGTCTGCAAGAGCGTAGCACTAAGGAAGGGAACTCGCCAGCACTTCCTGCCCTGCCCCAGCAAACTGATAAAGCCCTTTGCAATGCAGGGCGACCCCAGTTTATTTTTAAAATGTGCCCAGGCACGGAGCTCACAGAATAACTGGAACACCCAGATTTTGGCATTAATTCAGCTTTAATTCATTGCCTGATGAATTATAGAGTTAATGTAAATGTGAAAAAGGACAAGATAGGGCCACAAACTACTTCCAGAGCAATGTCTGCATAAGAACATTTATCTATGCATGTGCATGGGATCTAAAAAAATGGTAATTGGTAAATGTTACACAGGGAGGGGCATGGAGCATTATCCTGAGCACCGTGTGAATTTTCTTGCTGCTTGGACAATGCATCTCAATCTTGTTCCCTTCCCTTGTTATTCCAGTCCCAGCCCTCTCATAAGCAAAGATAATTGTGTGCCGAAGGATACAGTTCCCATGTACAGTAAATGCTCACATTGAGGAAATCCAGGTTCTGGCAATCAAAACCAGCATTTTCTTGTGCAGTTACGGTAACAAGGTCCACTGGGGTGGATCTGTCTTTATTGTGTGCCCTGTGGAGGCATAAATGAGGTTTCCAGAGGTATTTTCCTTCTTGCCCAGATGCTGGGACAGCAGGATTGCTGCGGCACCAAAACATGCTGGGTTCAAGCCAGGAAGGAGCTGTTGCAGGGGGTTGGAATTACAGCCCTAAGCTCCTGGAGCACACAGAGTGCCTCACCATCTCTTGGCTCTCTGTGAAACAGCTTCATTCCCACAGCAGAATTACTTAGGAATGAGATTGCTATTTCTGGTCTGATTGATGAAGTATTTTATTGATAGACTTTATTTCTGTAACAGAAACCCTTCTCTGTCAAGCACTTTTGAGGCATTAAAGCAGCTGTGCTAAAATTTCCCAGCTGGAAGAAGAAATATCCCTGCTTGTCCAACTTGTCCTTCTGATCTCCCTGTGCTAGGACTGAAAGGTGATGTTGCTAGAAAGAGGGACTGGTGAGCTTCCAGCATCACAGCAATGGGTGACAACTTCAGATTGTACTGCCCTGAGCAGACACTTGGGCTCTTGATAGGTGTGCCAGCCCTCCAGAAACAGAAATGCCAGCTGGGAAGAAACAGCCCAGGCTTTAGCCTGACCACCATCTGGCCCAGGCCTCTGGGAGGCCTTGTCACCACCAGGCAGAGACCCTAGCAATGGGACCATGTCCCAGAAAGTTGGGAATTAAATCCTTATATTGTGAGCTCCATGGCACAGAAAGCTTTATTAAATGTGGGGTTGGAGCAGCAGAGCCAGCAGCCACACAAAGCCACTCTAAAACACCGTAGTGGTCTCAGTCATGCCAAGGGCCTGTGCAAGGGGTGACACATGGGACTGCTGCTGGCACATGGCTGGGATGTGGCTCACAGCCTTGTCGAGGTCACTGCAAATAGGAGTGAGCTGGCTGCAAGCACAGCTGTTAAGGGAGTGCTTGGGGGAGATAGCTTAGCCATGGTGTTTACTAATGTCTTCCACAGTTCAGTAGTTTAGTAAGCACCAAAAATAAGCAGACTGATGCTTTTAGAACCACTGGGCTAAAGGAAACCCTTTCCATTTTAACAGAGTCTCTGTCTCTGCCCTTTTTCAGGGGACTGCGATCATGAGGCATCCTGGGGGCCGGGAGGGTTTGCCACAGCCTGATCCTGATGGTGCTGAAAGGCAGGAAGAGCTTTGCTTGTAGTGCCTGCTTAGAAGCACAAAACTATGCAGGCTTGTTCCCACCGAGGTGCACCTCACCAGCAGGGCAGTGAAGGTTGCCCTGATCCAAGCAGGCTGTGTGGGTTCCCAGATGTGCTTAACATGGAAGGGGGCCAGGTCAGACCTGCCTGTGCCACTGCCACATCTGAAATACTAGCTTTATGTTGAGGAAAAGCAGTGCTCATCTCCAGTCCTGCTTTTACACACCTGGGGAGGTCCTGCCTGCTTCTTTCTTTTCTGTCCCAGGAATTTTAAAGAAGAGGCAAAGGAAGGACATGCCCTCCCATACTGTGCAACAGCATCGCAAGGGGTTGACAGCAGGAAGTGCCTTTACAGTTCTGTTTTGCGAAGTTCATTTGATAAGAGCCACTTTCATCTCACCGTCAGCTGATAAAGCCTCTTTGGGAAGTTGGTTGATAACTTGCAGAAACGGGCATGCACTTAGGAGTTTCTAGATTTGAGCATTTTTTTCAGGGCTAGAAAGGATATCAAAGTTTTTCTTGCAGTGGAGAGCTTCTTTCATTTTTTCACTTGAGGGAAGATATTTCGAATCATGGGTCATTCCACCTTTCTCTCTCTTCCAGGGAAGGAACTGCCATGCCTGTGGGACTCTTCCGGGTGTGCCTACTGGTGATTACAGCTATTGTCAACCACCCGCTCTTCTTCCCTAAGGAGAATGGCACCGTCCCTGAGAACACAGAAGAAATCATCCAGAAGATGAAGGAGCGGGAGGAGAGCCTTCGGCTGGAGCAGTTGCGCTTGGAGCAGGAAATTGCGGACCAGGAAGCCACACAGAAGGCTCTGGAAAAGGCTGCAGTAGTAGTGGAGGAAAGCAAAGAGGAAAAGGTCCGATGGGATATGTGGACTGCCCTTTCCATGGTCATCTTCCTGCTGATCGAGCTCTGGAGGCAGGATTTCCAGGAGGGGAACTGGCAGGACATAGGAGGAGAAGAGGATGACATGGCAGTCCTGGGGAAAGCATTTAAAGGAGTGGCCTTCCCTGACAAGGCTGTCCTGGCCAGCTTCTATGAGAAGCGTATCCTGGGTACCACCGGAGACATGGCCAGGATGCGGGAGATGGTGGAGGGCTTTGCAGATGACCTGCTGGAGGCCTTGAGGAGTGTTTGTAACCGGGATGCTGACATGGAAGTGGAAGATTGCATGGGTGTGGGGAGCATGTATGAGAACTGGAGAGTGCGTAAACCCTTCGTCTGTGATCTGATAGTGCCTTTTGCCCCCCCAGAGCCTTACTGCTTTCGCTGCCAGACCTGGTGCTCTGGTGACTCTTTTCCCCCAGATGAACAAGGTTATGGCACTATCAAGGTGTGCAGGGCAGATGAGGATGCAACAGGTTGTATCTGTGACAAGACAAAACTAGGGGAAGATATGCTGTGCCTCCTCCATAGCCAGGTCAGTAGTGCCAGGCCCAGCAGTGAGATGGAAGACCTCCTGTGCTTCAAAAATACTCAATACCTGGATGCCGACCAAGTCATGAAGTGGTTCCAGATTGCCGTCACTAAGGCCTGGAACAGAATCTCCCACAAGTATGAATTTGACCTTTCCTTCAGCCTCCTGGACTCGCCAGGAGCCCTGAAGATAAAATTTAAATCGGGGAAATCAATTGCCTTCAACCTCACCCCCGTGGTGCAGTATGAGAACTCTGATGTTTACTTCATCTCCCACTTCCCTCGGAGCAGCCTGGCAGCAGACATCCCCTCCAGCACCCACTGGTTTCTCACCTTCGCAGTTTATGAGAGGAGGTTCATCCAGCTGGTCTCCAAAACACTGCCTGCCAATGCCTGCCATGTCAGCTGCCTTCAGATCCTCTCCTTCCTCCATGGGAAGCAATGCAGCCTCACAGGTCCCAGCGGGCTCACCAATTACCACCTGAAGACAGTGCTGCTGCATCTCCTGCAGGCACGTCCCAGTCAGGACTGGGCCCCAGAAAAGTTGGAGGCCCGCCTACAGGACATGCTGAAATTCTTAGAGAAATGTTTGCATGAAAAGAAGCTCTATCACTTCTTTATTGGCAATGGGAAGGTACCAGCAGAGCTGAGTTTCCCCATCATATTTCAGAGGGCTGAGCCTCTCAACCTTTTCCGTCCCTTTGTGCTACGCAGGGACATTTACAGGAAGATGGTGGACACATTCCACGAGATGCTCAGGAACATGTCTGCACTGATAAATGAGTACACGGTGCACATTCCCCTTGCACACACCAATGGGATCCGTAAGGAACCCCTTTAACCAAAGCCAAACTCTAAGCACAAGTCCAGAGGGCAACTTCCTGAAGCCTCCTGGAGACAACTGACTTTGCCAATACAGCTTCTTGTCTGGAGCTGAACCAGTCCTGGGCTATGGTTCCTGCAGAAAGGAAGAGGCGATGGGCAGAGAATAGGGAGAAACTGGAAGATGTGGTGTTGAAGTAGGTTTTTGTTCCACTGCTGTGCTTGGTTTTATGCAGCTAAGAATATATTTTTCTATTGTGCCTCAGTCATGCTACAGCAGTGGTGAGCTACAAATATAAGTAATTTATTCAGATGCCTGCAATGCAAATGGAGGTGGGGGGTGTGATGGTGGCCATATACTTAATTTCCTTCAGAAGGGGGAGATAACAACAGGGTGGGGGAAATCAGAGACAGGATCTTGGGATCAAAGGAGCCTGTCTGCTTGCAGACAGCAGGAACTCTTTCACCAGTTTAGGGAAGTGCAGCATAAGACTCCATGCTGGTGTGGAGAGGAGGAGGGTCACGCACAAGATCTGGACTGGATGGAAATCCTTAAATAAAACACAGCTTCAAAAGGGAACTTCATTTAAAAAAAAAAAAAAGAAGAAAAAAAAGCCTTCTTGATTGGACTTGCAGCAGTAATTTAAATGGCTTGTCCTGTCCTTCAAAAACACCTCTGCACATTTTTTCTCTTGTGGGAGGATGTAGCAGAGCAGGGTGTGTGTCTTCAGACCATTTCATTTGAGTCTTCCATGGTAACATGGTTAGTGGTTTGTATTCCTGCCCATTTTGTATGGATCAATGAACAGCAACTTTTTTTACCTTAGATAAAAGAAACACCGCTATTGGGTTCTGACATTTTGGGTTGGTTGTCTTCCTTATCTTGGGGCACTAAGGTGTGAGAACAGCCTAGAAAGGAAAAGCAGGGGTTGAACTATATGATCTTTGGAGGTCCCTTCCAGCCCAAACTATTCTGATTCTATGACTGCTACAAGTTTTGCTTTCATAAAAGAAGCAGTTCTCCAAACTTACCCTGTAATTAAACCAATCTCAGCAGTCTGGTAGCAGGAGTGAACAATCACCCTCCAAATGAGAATGTGACTCTCTGGACATGGTTTTAGTTAGACCAAGGCCAGCAGGGAGGAGGAGAAGCAAGGGATGAAAAAGATGCTCATGGAGTAGACCTGGGCAGTGCTGTTTGCAGCTGCCTTGTGATCCGTGTTGCATCCCTTCTGCTCCACATATGCAGGCAATAGCTACTTTATACATTCTCCTCAATCTTTTTAAAGACTGCTGCTCTGAGGACCTGCACTAGCAGACTGTAATTTGCTGAGCTGGGAGTGCAAAGGAGGAGAGCTGCTACAGGCTTTCAGGCCAGGGGAGAATCTGAGGCATGTGCTAAAAAAAAAAAACAGTGCAGAAATGGAAATGCCTGAAATCCCACAGGAAGCATGTTAGTGCTGTGCCAGTGGGCTGCCCAGCCCCAGCAAGGTGGCTTTGCTGGAGGAGAGGACTCAGGAGATCCTCACCCTCCTGAGTGTGAGGTCCAAGCCAGGGCCTCAGTGCATAATCACTTTATGCTGGTCCCAGAAGCCTGGCCTCCAGTGCTAAGGGGCCTTTCCTTCCATTTCGTTACACTAGGATTTCCTGCAAAGTTTTTATGCTAGGGCTTCCCTTAATCCTGTTTACAAGAGGGTGGTTGTTCTGTGAGGTAAGACCCATCAGAGATGCTCTTACCATCACTCCACAGGTCCCTTTTTATCAATCCTCTCTATCACATCGGAGAGAAGATTAAATCCTGTATCACCACTGGGGACAGCATACAGCAAGAAGCTTGCTATCCAGCCTTATCCAGTTGATAAGCAAACTCTCTATAGAGACATGTCCTCTCCTGCCTTTTCCTGGTAAAAACTGTTTCACCACCTCCTTGGTGTCTGCTCTTCTCTATCCCTCCACCAGTGAGGGACACTTCACACACAAAGGCAGAGAAAGCTGTAACTCGTATCTCCACACCTGGTTTATAAGAAAGCACAGGTGGTGACGAGGAACTCAAAGTGCTGCCTCCCTTGGCTTTTATTACCACAGGTAGTTAAGTAGGATCTCTGAGCAGAAAGTAAGTGGTAGGTAGGAATGGGAGAGAAGAGGCTGGTGGGTAATGCCAGTAGGAAAAAGTCTTGGATCATCAGTGCTTGCTTCAGCATCCTTGGTGATGAGTGCCTGGGAGATTGCCAGGGCTGGCAGAGCAACAGGGCAGGACTAATTGCTGACGCTAATGAGTGCTGTAAGCCCCTGGCTTTCCTTAGTACAGCCAAGAGGGCTTTTCCCAGTAGGAAAGAGAGCAGGAGCAATCTCAGGGGACATGGCAAGCAGGTGGTGACAAGCAGAGGTACAGGGAGGGTGGGTCAGAACTGGAGCCTGGAGGCTACATCAGAAGCTGTGTAAGTTGTTTGCAAACCCAGGCCATTTGCCATTTTTACCTGCCCAGGTTTACTGCAAAGTGCCTGTAGCAGATCCAGCTTTACATAGACTGCTGGCAGGCAGGTCACACTGGAGCAGTTGTGGTTGGAGTTGCTTCTAAATGTGCTCCCAGGCCAGCCAGAGAGAAATTAGAATTTCTCTGTCGTTTCCTGTCAGGATTCTAAATTTAGACTGTCCGAAGAACAGAAACAAATTTGTGATCCAGGTCTCTCAGGAAATGACATTCAGAGTTGAAAAATAACTTTTATATAAGGTTGAGCAGGGGGAGCATGAGAAGAAAAGGCTGTTGAACAGAATAAGGTAACTCCCCTATTAAAATGTCAGAACAAAGCTTTGCAAGCCAGTTGCAAACGTGCCCAAACTCGTCTTTACACAGCCCCAAGCACCTGCTCAGACTCAAAGGGAACCTGAACTGATAAGTGGATTGAATCTTTTGTTCTTTGTTTTCTGTAGTTGTGTGCCTGTTCTCTCTTATGCCCAAACTGACCCTGAAGTGTTCCCATGAGGTTTAGTTGAACACAAGCTGGAGCTGAATCAAGTAATTTATGGATTTGATTCCAGTGAAAACAAATTGCTTGGCTTAATTTTCCTACATGGAATATGCTCATTTTGCCCTGAGCACCTTTTAAGTGATCTGATCTGTGCATTTAGGCTGTGAGGGAACCCACTCACACCTGCTGGGGGGAAAGGTTCTCTGTTATTATAAGCTGTGCTCCAGTCAGCCTCAGAGAGGAGATCTTCCTTGCAAGCCAAAGGTACAGACATGTCCCATCAGAGGAGAGGCTGGTACACAGTGTTTCTTTGGACCACACCTCTGCCATGGTACAAGGAGGCCGTGATGTGAAGCACATCATTCCTTGGACTTCCTTGTCTCTCTTGTATCAAATCTTTGCCCACCAAATACTAGCCTATCAGTAAAAGCCCATTCTCACATTTCACAAAATAAGGTTTAAAAGACAATTCAGTTCCATCAGCCAGTAAAAACGTCCTAAGAATTTTTAGTATTGCCCATGTGTAGTTCTGCTTTGATTGAAATCTGGGTGGGTATTCATAGGAAGCAGCTTTAAAGGATGGGAGTAGAAGTGAGATTTTGTGGTTTAAAGTGAAAAACGTTCTTTTAAAACCAAACTGCATGTGACACCTGAGTAACAAACATCTCTTTGGCAATGCCTGTACCTCTGTGAGACGTCCAAAGGAAAGGTAAATGGCCTGTCCTGGACCCCTTTCTTGTGCCTCAATGAATTTCTTGCTATTTGCTAACCAGGCGAAGTCAGCAGATGAGCTCTGAGTGTCTTCCCCTGGTTTCCAACCACTCCCTGTGCCCTCAACTTGTGGTTTTAATATTTTATTACAGGTTCTGTCAAAGCAATGGAATTAGTGGTGGGTTGATAGCAACCACTGATGTACAGCATAGCTGCAGGAGCCATTTACCTTTAGAAAACGTCTTGGTCTAAGGTTATTATTGCTGTTCAGGAGCTGAATGTCTTCTAAGGGGAGGTGTTGGGTGTTCGCTGTTAAGCAGCCACAGAAAACAATTTCTCTCTCTCAAAGTTGCTCTGTATACAGGTCTTACAGGGGTATAAAGATGTAGTTTAGCAAAATGGTCCAAAAATTTATCCAGTATTCAAGCAGCAGGATTTGGTGTTTGTTCGCCAGGCATTTTTAATGCAAAGTCTTTGCAGTGTTTTCTCTGTGGTGAAGAAATGAGCCTTTAGGCACCTGTAACATCTTTGCTGCTGCTCAGTGAGGGGTTGGCTCTCATAGGACCCTACCTGGTAAACAGCTTTATTTATTACTTGTCTCTTTTTAGAACTGGGGGGTCTGGGTGTAACATGTTAGCTCAGAAGCAGAACTGTAGTACAAAGATGAATTCTTGGCAATGAGCCAAGATGGGCAATGACACCAGAACTCTCCAAACTAAGGTCTTCCTTGATTGACAATGCTGTACTTAAAACCGCTGCTTCTAGAGCAGGACACTGTTGAATTTGTATAGATCTTCTCATGCAGCTTTATTTATAATAAAGGAAGTCTTGTACAAAATCTAAATGACCATGAAGTCTTTTTTGTTTCTAGTTCCCTGCAAAATGTTTTTAAGAGAGCAGAAGGAAGGAGTGGGGATATTTCTAGTGTGATCCTAGCACAGTGAGCTCAGCAGGAAGAATCCCTGTAGAAATGATTCCAGAATAAACTGCAACATGAACATGAAGTGGGATAGCTATTCCAGAATAATGCCAGGGATGTCATTCTTCTTGAGAATATGAATCCACGGGAAATCAAAGTAATTATTCTGAATATGTCTGAATATGTCAAAAACACCCTTTTGGGGCAAGCCCTAAATAATGCTGATAGATGTTGCCCTTATGGGCTGTACAAGAAATCTCCTGAATTTCCAGTTCAGCCAGAGGAATCTTCTTTACCTGTTTGTTGTATGGGTATCCACAGCCAAGTTCAGCAACCACCCACCACCACTTAGCCCCTGCTTAACCCTTTTGCCTGGTTTAAGGGAATGGCATCTTCTTGTTAATATTCTAATATGCTCTAGAAGCACACCCAGGGCTAGTTATTAACTCATATAATAAAAGCACCACTGTTTCCTTGGCAAAATGTCTTCCAGCCCCACAGAATGCCCTGCACATCTTTAATAACTCTGCCTTCCAGTGCTCACTAGGGCTGAATCAGCACTGAGCAGGTCTGAGAAGCAGCTGGTTTAAGAGCTGCAGCCCAAATCTACATAGCCAGAAGTTAGTTTCCCAGGGTCAACCACACACTGATGGAAAGGGGATTCTGTAACTTTCTTATAACAAGAAAAACCCAAACCAAACAAAAATAAGCCCATCCTGCTTCAAAGCTATGTGACAAGCTCAGCAATATTTTCTCCATTGCGCTCCTGATTTCCTAGAGCATTTTTTTTCTTTGCCTCATTTACTGGTTCAGTGTTGCTGTGGAACAGAAAGGGTAACATCACTATAAAATCCTTTTTCAGAAGGGCAATTGGCAGATTTTTGGACCATGCCATGACCATTATTGCAGTATTATCTGTCACAGAGTAAGCAGAGCAGAGAGAGAAAGCCACCCACTAGAGATTGGTTTTTAGCTTAAATAATGATCTAATGACTTTTTACCACTCATGGGATAGCTGTAAGCAAAGACACAATCTCCTTTATTTCAAGTAGGCAGAAATACCTGTGCTATAAAAAAAAGAAAAAAAGGCAAAAGCAACCTCAGAGGATATGGTGACTCACAAGGACGCTAACATGACTTTGGTAAGGCACCACTAGGGATCAAACTGGTAACACTGGTCTCAGAATGGAATACTGCTCAGGATCTGCCCATGTACTGAGCGTGTTCCATCCACTCTGCTCAACTCTGCATTATGGTTTGTTGTTTGCAGGACTAAAAGCTAACTCAGGTCTGGTCCCCAAGCACCACTGGCACAAGATCTTGTATTTAACTGGATTCTATTTGTTTGGGAAAAGGATGTCTCAAGGTGTTAAGTCATTGGGTCCAACCAAACATGTGAACTGTTGCATCTCTTTGAAGTAAAATTCCAGGCAGCCCTGTCTTTTTCTGAAATGATAAATTCCTTATGGTAACATTAACTAGGTTATTTTTAGCCAGTCTCCCATGCAGTCGGTGTGTTCACAGACATGGGCCGGGGGGAAAGAGGGCCTATGCTTTCATCTCCTACCAAGTAACTTCTGAATCCATCAAACAACTGCCACTAAATTTGATAGGTATCAGAAATACCTCTGATAATTTGTAAGCAAGCAGGCAAATGGATAGGAGACAGGGACTCTCATAATGCTGCAAAAGTACAAAAGAGGCACTTTAAATGTTCCCAGTGCAGTAAAAGGTAGTAGGTACTCATATCCTCTTTGACCTGAAGAAATAAGCTGTGAGAAAATGCAGATCTGTGTTACTACTTCTGCTACTCTCAAAATGATCCACCCAACTTTGCAGCAGAGCCTTAAGGGAAGATGGATGCAAACAGGTATTCCCATCCTATCTATTGGACCAGTCTGGTCTCAAAACAGAAATCTGAACAAGCCCCCGCTGTGGATCAATTAATCTTACAGTGCTTTTCAAGAAACTTCATTTTCCAGTTATACTACATTTAAGAGTGTCATCTGAGACTCCTCAGCTGCTGGAAGCAAAATCTCTGTCTGTAGAGGCAGAGAACAAAGCTTCTCAGTCATTATTCAAAGGCAGCACCTCTGCAAATACAAGTAATTATAAATCTGTCTAGCTAAAACCAGAGTTCACCCAGAATGTTAGAGAAGGGACAAAAAAAGGTATTAGCTTTATTGATCTGCTCTGAGGGGGAAGCACAGAAGGTGCTGAGGTGAAATATTTAAATACAGCCTGTTCAGGTATTTGAGTGCCTGTAAAATGTCTGACTTTGGCACTGTGTTAAAAATTGTGCTCCCCCCCAAAAAAAGAAGTTCTTAAAGGTGTCTTAGGCACTCAGCAGGAAAAGAAGTCTATTTTAGACGTGAAACTATCTTCAAATCCACTGGTGGGCCCACAGCCATTAACAGTCTCAATTCAAAGACTTAATCATGTAAGGAGACAAAATTAAATTTTTGTCTGTATTGTCCTACTTTCCAGAAGAGCCATGACCCTTATAATGCCATTGGAAGTGCAATTAGGCACCTTTCTACCGACAGTCTAACATTCAGGATCCAACACAGTGCAATACAGGCCCAGAGGGCAGAGCTAGGCAGGACTGGGATCAGTAACCACAGTGCACAGCCTGACTCATCAATCACTTCACCTCCCCAGGTGCATCAGGGCAGAAATCCATTCCATGGCTCCCAACCTTCAGTCTTGCTCTTCAGCCCTCTGCTGGGAATCAGACAGCACAGAGGGATCTCCCAAATCCTCAGGGAGATGGTACTTAGCTTGCTAACATGTTCCAGGTCTCATCCCTGCCAGCTCACACCAGGCAGGGCAGCCCTGGATGGTTCCTGTGCCTGTAAGCACAGTTGATCCAGAGCAGCCCTTCCTTGCCTCCCTCACATAGGCGTTCCCACAGAACAGAGGTGTTCTGCACTCTCAGCAGGATATTCCTGCCAGTTCAGTTCACCTTCAGGGCTATCACATCATGTCAGTACTATAAAACTCCTGTATGCAAAACTAGAGAAAAGCAAGGCTTGTCCACATGCAGCTTTCTGCCATTAGCCCCACACTGACTCCCCTGCCAGAGCCACACCTGGCAAAGCTTTGGAAGTGAAAGGTTTGATCCAGAGCAGAGATACACCACCACGAAACAGTCAAGACACATAAAGCATATGGAGAGGAATTGAGGCACCTAATCTGTGGGTTTGAATACATAGGCTGTATCAGAGCTGTCTTCCCACAAAGACAAACAGCTGATTAATCACCATGCCTTAATTACTACAAGTAAGAGGAGACAAACTCTGCTTCCAAGCCTGAACAGGCACAGAAAAGAGCTCTGTGATGAATGTATAGGGGAAAAAAAAAACATCCACACTCCAATCTGCGGATTAGCCCAAAGCACATGCTTGTTGAGAGCTCCCTTCTGAGGATGGTTTGAGTGAAAGAAGGAAAGGCACAAAAGCATCCTTTGGGGTAGCAGGAATGCTGCAGAGAGCTGTAGGAAGGACAGTATGAATTCATAATGTCTCCATTGGTCCCCACTGATTCCTCAGGCATTCTGAAGCTGGCAGCTTTTTTCCTCTTTTTTTCTCAGCTCCCCTATGCTTTTGCTGTGCAGTCACGTAGGTGACTCATGCAAATGGTTTGCAGCTTACAGGAAACATTGTTCCCTACCCAGCTTGTGGCTGTTCAGTGCCCCTATTCCTGGCTCCCTTTCCCCTGGAGAGATGGCTTTTTCCATTGGCTTTGCCAAGGGCGGTGTTTCTAAGACACAAACCTGCAGCACGTGCTGTAGTTCTCACAAGCTGCTTCCCGCTCACCAGAAGATGCTGTGAGAGGCACAGAACAGGCTCCATACATCAGCCCCTTCATACCAGCTGCATTCTCAGTCCCTCCTGGACTCAGACACAGTGTTACTGCAGACTGCTAAACAGCTGTCACACTCCACCCCAAGCACAGCTGCATTTCACTGGCAGGTTTTGAAACTCCTGTTTTAGTAATCAAAGTGGTGTAGAAGCCGAAAAATACTAATGACATCACATGGCATCATTACTTTACTCAGATAAATCAGCAACTGCCATCCCTGTTGGCTTTGGACCAGCAGCAGAAAAGACTGTTTCCATTTTAAAGAAAATGGGAGTGATTTAGTAAAATTGCACCTGACCCCATGACTGTAAAGAGACTGCATTTTCATGAGTCATTCCCAAGTGAAATCTGTGGCCAAGGAACAGTGGTGAAATAATCAGGCTACTAGTAAAGAGAAGGAGAGAGGATAAGAAATAGCCAGTTCTCAAACCCTGCTAATGCAGGGGAACATTACAGATGCCACAACAGTGGAAAACTGGAGAGAGCAGTCCCGAACATGTAACACTGTGCCAACACCACATGCCCAACACATGCACTCACAGCCAGGCCTGTCTGGTGAGCAAGAGACAGCTGCTAAATGAAGCATGGCAAGAAGATGAGATTAAGTGAAACACAGCAAAAAGATGAGATTTCCTCTTCCTTTTTGATTGACTAGAAAAAGCAACAAATCCACAGGCATCTATGTGGAGTTGACAAGTGTTCCAGGTGTCTGTAGTACGTGATTTTTGAAACCCCCTTCAGTGCAAGAACCACTGGACCTTTTAATACCTCCCTAGACAGCAACTTCTCAACAACTTTCTCAAGCAAGGGCCTTCTGTATAGCCACAGTCCCATTCACCCAAGCTCCCCCTCAACTTACCCAACACTCAGATCTGAGAACCTGACATCCCCATTCCTTCCTCCTATCTTGGCTCCCTTCTACCTTTCTCTTAGCTTCAATGTAATGGATCCTAAAATTATAATGAACAAACACTGGACCACATCTTATATGAGGGTACCAAATATCTTTACATCAGTAAAGATACAGGGACATGCTACAAATGCAGGACAGAACAAGGCCCAATGCCTTGCTAACCTGAAGTATCTATTATCTGTCATGCTGCTAAACTCACTATTTTTATGACAGACTCTGTCCTTGTTTGCTTGACATTGAATTTATCTTTTTTAACCTGTGCTAGTAGCAGTTATATTTGGTGGCACAATAACAGGAAACAAACAAACAAAAAAGCACCCTCTTTTATTGAAAGCAAGAGCACTAACAATTTTCAAGTGCAAAACATGGAGCAGAAGGTGAATAAAGACCATACTTACTGTGCTGTCTGCTCCACAGGTTTTAAGGAGAGCTCTGACCAAAGGGAATAGCTGTTCATCTGCATGATCCTTTCCTTAATGACTTCCATCTTTCTCTTCTGTTGACCAAAACTGAACATGCAAATGTCTCCTTTACACCCATCCACCCTGAAAAGAGAGAGCCAGTCCATTCCACATAACTTGTCTTTTCCTTTCAAGACTGGGCCAGTATTGCGTATTCATTACCACATTAAAAACACTTTGCCTGAGGCCTGCATTTCTTGCTGTGCTGAAATGAGTTCAAGACCCCAGCTGTCTGCCTGGGGATTTAGAACACAGATATTTAATAGTAAATTATAAGGCAGAATATTTCATTTTACTTTTTTTTGCTGAAGCAGCACATTTATAATGGTACACTACAGCCACTAAAGACGGAGAGAGCATTTCTTTCTGTTCAGATAACATAGTCACTGGGTTACTATGGTCTGGCTGGAGCCAGTTCAGTTTTTGGATGCTGATCTCTGCTCTTAACCTATTACTGGATCTCCCTAATGTCACATCTCCCACTACAGTCAAATAACACACTGGAGCAAACTGTAACATATTTCTAGCACTATCCTAACAGCTTTTAACAAGCCCTACACAAAGCAGAGCTGCTAATAAAACCAAAATGCTCTGCAGATAATTCTTGGAAATTTGCTACCGAGATCCCACCAACACTGCTTCAGAGACATTGCCTTCATAAAGCTCAAACCCTGCTTTCATCTAATGAAAGGGCCCAGATCCACATCCTGACAACACTTCACAGCTTTAGGCTTCCTCTGGGTCCTCTAATGACAATCTACGAAACATGTGTAACATCACATCCTGACTGGAAAATTTTTTTAAAAACTACAGTATTTTGGAAGGAACAGCAGCATAATTATTATTTCTCTAAGTAGTGCCAGATGTGTTTAAAAGCCACAAAGATAAACAGGAGGGGAAAAGCTGCATAGTTTGAATTAAAGCTAGTAAGAGCATAAACAAGCCACTCCAAAAGCCACAGGCTGACAGACCAAATTCCTGCCCATTCTTTTTCCTCATCAAATCTCTCCTTCCTACTTGAAGTTATACAAGCATGTACTGCCTCAGAGTTACTGTGCCAGGGCAGAACATGTTACAGGAGAAAGATCAGTCTACTTTTCCTCCAGAAAAGCTCCAAGACTCCCAGTGCTTCAATTGCCATGAAACCCATGAACCACCACACTCTGCTATGCTACCTCACCTCACTGCAATGGGAGGCAGGTAGGAACAGTCTTGGATCTCTCACAACAACCACCTCGGCGCCACAGGAACGACAGCCCTGCCCTTGGACACACTGCTTTGCCTTATTTCTTTCTGTGTGCTGATTTTCATGGCTAGTTTGGGTTGCTAGCGGTCTGACAGACATACATAGCTGGGCAACATCAGAATGAGTCATAGATGTGGACAGGAAAACAGAAAAGGGAGTTTTTCCTGTGACTGCTTGTGATTCAAATAATCTTGTCCCCACTCTGCTATATTAACATAGAGGACAGCTTCAAAGATGTTCAGCTGAAAAGCTCTGATCCTGCCACTTACCCGATGAAACAGAACATACTCTTTCCTTCACCAGCAGCAAGACATCACCAGCATAACGTTCTGACTAAACTCCTTTTACTTCTGTTCTCTAATTTCACCTACACCTTGACAAGCAGAGCAATGCTTTAAATTCTGAGAACAGAAAATAAATGTCCTTCTGCTCAGGATATGGTTTCTGTTGGCTTTACTCCTTACTCCAGCCTTTATGCTAGAACCTAGAATAAACACAACACTACTTCAGAAGGGCAGAGATGGGTTATAACCATACACTCTCCCCTAGCATATCTAACCAAAACTGGAAGCCCTTAGTAGATGATTCCTGCAAACATGACTTCAGCAGGGGTAGGTGGGCAGGGCTGCAAAATCAGTGTTTTGGCAGTAGAGCTGTCTGAAGAGACAAGCAGTTTGCACTAGGAATCACAACTTAACTTCACAAGCCACACTATCTGTTTTAGCCTTTACAGTGCACTGCTCCTCTCTCTCTGTATAACCAGTCCAGTGACTAATAGCTAGCCAGAAACAGGAAGGAAGAACTGTTTGAAGATACCACTGTTTGATTTTTATTCATTTTCAAGACACCAGTATTACAATTTTTAAATCAGGTAACAGCATCAGTTCAGAGACTGCCCACTGCAATGCCTACCACGAAGCCAGAGATTACAGACGATCACCGCTGAGTAGAGATATTTTCCTTTATGCCATATTCATGGCCAACAATGACTTTCCATCTCCTGCTTGAAGCCAGCACATCCTCGTGAAAGCAAGGAGTGGAGTTCACAGAAGGTTTCTCAGCCTTTTCAGCACAGATTTATTCCCCATTATGAAATGCAACCACAGCAGAGCCCCCAGAAATTACACTGACTTCCCACACTAACTTCCCACTGACACTTCAGCTAGCACATGCCTACTGGCACCTCAGAGCCCATAATCACATGCCTCAGGGCTGTTCTTCAAATACAGCTGGAGGTAGTTTTTCAATGTCTGTGGGTCAGTTATTGTGGCCTTGACAGCAGGGTCCTCCTTCATGGCCTCCATCCAGCGTTGGAGCTTTGGGGCGTGATTCAAAGAGCTACAGGAAAAAGGAAGGGACTGAGTAACGCAAATGGAAAATTTGGAGGGCATCAAGGAAGCAAAACAGCTTCAACAGTTCCATTTTACTACTTTCTCTGTCCCAGTAAAATGTCCAGTTTAGAGCAGGATGCTTCCCCCAAACTGCAACACAATACAAGCTTTCTTCAGCAGCCCCCAAGAGTGGCCCACTGCTGCAGCATACACAAGGAATATGGAGGCTGAGGCACTTCAGAACACACCAGATGCCAGGCAAGGTACTCACTCTTTCAGCTGTAATGGTTCCAGACGTTCAAACCATGGCCAGATCATGTAGTCAACCATTGAGACTGAGTCCCCACCATAAAACACCGTGTTGCGTTTGGACAGAGCCTGTGAAGCGTGAGAGATGTCAGTTACCCCTTAAGTACAGCATAACACTACACAAAACCCCCACTTCATAGTGGAAGGCAGGCACACTATAGGGATCAGTAAGCAAATGAAGGAGATACAACATATTTCTCTTGTGCATGCAGTATTAGCAGTCAGAGCTAGTCAGTATAGTTAAGCTTAATACCACTGCTGCTATTTCATAAACTCAGTCCAGCTCTTCTCCAGAGGTTCAAAAACTGCCACAAAATATGAATCACTAGCAAGCTGCAGCATGTGCACAAACAGGAGTTTAGCTGAGAATATGTTTGTGATTTCTTGCTTGTCAAAAAGTATTAACGGTGAACACTAATCGTACACAACAGCACACATGCATTTCTTGAGCAATAAATCCAGCTAAATTTATCATCCTGGTAAATTAGAGCCCCATTTTAGCGGGGACTCTTTTCCCATGGCAGTTGAGGCCACGTGGTGTCAGGGAAGCACTTCCAACATTACATCTCAAACTGTATTTGATTCCAGGTGCAAAGGCAACAGGAAGCAAGTGTAACTTACACCAAAAAGAGATCCTCCTCACAGCTTAGCACAGAAAGCAGGGCCACAAAGAATGCAGTAAGTTCTCCTGTTACATTTATGAATCTGATGCATTTTTAAATGCCATGGTCATCCAAGTTTAATATGCTTTAAGGACCCTCCAAAGCTTGGTACCTTCTGTGATTACACTAGTGCCTCTGTTTTCAGGCACTTTGGTGTTTTAAAGGTAGAACTCAAGAGACCTTACAAATCTTGGTCTTTTTGGACACACACCATTCTATACACTCATATAGCATTTATTCCCTGTCCACAACCCCCACGGATCTAGCAGAAATTTTAAAGCAGCCCTTCGGGAAGCACCGAGCTATTTGAGCTCCCAGGTGTCTGGCAGAACACAACCAGCAGCTGCACACAGGCAGAGACGGGAACACAGCTCCCTCTGTCGGGCAGCAGAAACCGAAATACAGAAGTGTTCCAAAGTACATCTCTTGCAATACACTGAGGGAAGTTTGCATGGCTCTGTTCCGGCCTCCCGTCCACAGCTGACCATCAGCTGCTGCTGCAAAATCATTCAGGGCATAGTAAAATAGAGACACTGAAGGAACAGCAAGTTATTTTACGGTATTAATCAAGCAGGAAGGTTAATACACCTGTATTTCAGAGAAGTGAAACACACAACTTCCCCCAGGAACTCGTCATCTGCACTATTCCAGCCTCAGTCTGATCAGATGGACAAGACTACCCTGGAAACAACTGTGTTTTGGCAACCCAAGGGGATGGGAAAGCACAGGACTGTTACGAGAACTACAAAAGTACTAAAAGGTGATCGGCAGCTTTCCACCAGAACAGAAATACGCTGGAGGAACTCTCCTTCATTGATCCACCCAAGCATTGGCTGTGGCTGCTAAAGACAGAAGGAATGGGTTCATGACAAAGACAAGTCCAACAGCTGTTCAGACTAGCCAAGAACCATTACTGACATGGACTGTCAAGTGGCTAATACAGCATCAAAGCCACCTGACACTTCCTGGAGCTCCACTGAAGTTGCATTACACCACCAGTAGCAGAACATGGTCCAGGGTTGGATTTCTACAAGGCACACACTACATTCTTTTTCAACTCACACCCAAAGATAAGCTCTAAAATGAAAAAGATTTTATGTCATCACCAAGGTGTCTGCACTGCTTTCAGCACAGATGCTCTTCAGCAGCTCAGACTCTTCAGCCCTTGCTCTTAGTACATGCTGCAAGGTCTCCTTCACTTCAAGCAGAACAAAGATATCCAAGGCAACAGCAGTCTGCTAGAATTCAAAAATCTCTACAAGTCTACACAATCTTCATCATTAGATGAAGTTTATTTTAGCTACTTGAAATTTACTCTAATGGTGTCCTTGTGCATCCTAGGCTGGGGTAGTAAATTGAGAGATTGTTTCTTCTTGTAACTACCAACTAAATGAGAGATCCACCTCCAAAGGCCATGGCATGAAAGGAAATGGCATGAAAGGAAAAAAAGGAATCATATAAAGGCTGGCAACCTGCTCATTATCATGAAATACTCTCACCTCTTCAAGTTTGCCAAACTTTTCAGCAATCTCTGCTTTCAGTGCCGTGGTGTCCTGTCCATCTTTGACTGCCACAACATGCTTGTAAACCAAGGATGTTATCTATACAAAGGAAAGTATAAAGTTTTTAATGCAACTAGTACAAGAATAAGCAAGTCACTCGAAACTTAAAAAGTTAACTTAGATGTTAAGATAACAAATGCAAGTCAAGTCTTAAAAGATTTGACTTTAAAGAAAGTTTAATAAAAATCTATACTTCATAAAAGGCAAGCAAAAGCCTAGAAGAAGAATGAATACAAACAGTAATGAATTTTAGCCTTGTAATAAGAGAATACTGAAAAGAAGGGTGTTTCCCATTTGCACATTTTCTTTCTTGCAACATACTTCCCTATAACTGTCTTCTCATTATGTCTATTTAAAAAAGGCTGGTTTCAAATATGTCCTCTCTCCTAGCCTCTTCTTTGTCCACATCCCTTTGTGGACATCTTCTGTTGATTCCTCTCCTGTCTCATATCCAAGCTGACTTCTTTCACTTCCTACACTCCTCAAATCACATGCTAGTACAGAGAGGTTAATTCCAGTCAACCAGCTCCAACCCCAAATGAAAGCCAAAACCAGCCTTCTTATACAAGTCCCATGTTTACAGCCCCGTGCCATTTCTTGTCCACGGTTTTAGGCTCTGTCAGGCACTCCCCTCATCCTGCATTCACACAGTAATTTCTACGGAAATTATCAGAATAAAATACAGCAATTATCACTTCCCAGGTCTCACACATTCAGCCAGTTTGGTCTGCTAACTTTTGCTCTATTGTAGGATGCTCAAAACCGTATCTCAGTCGTACAAACTTTCACTAGCTTGGATGCCTTCCTGCATCCATCCTTGCACATACATGCTGGAACAATTCAAAGACACCACGGTTTTTACATGCTCACAGCAAAAGGCCCCAAATATCCCCTCTGCTTATTTAAATGCTTGTTCCAGATACAAGACCTGCCTTAAAGGATGAAAGCAGCATCAGCAACAGAGCTGCAGTTTTTGGTGCAATGGTGAAGTCAGAAACGCAATCACACTCTGCTCCCACAGTACCTCTGAGAAGCCTTCCAAGAGCATCCTCTGACAGGCTCGCTCATATGGGTCTGAAGGCATCAGCTTCTTCCCTGGAAATGCTTCATCCAAATACTCACAGGTGATTTGGGACTCACAGATCAGCTGGCCCTTGCTGGTCTCCAGAACAGGAACCAGCCCAGCAGGGTTCTTCTCAAAGTACCAGTCAGGTTTGTTCTTCAGATTGATGTTGATTACTTCATGGCTAAAAGAGCAAAAGAAACAAGACCCAGACAGGCTCAGTTCTGCTCCAGTCCACCCCATACCATGGTGAAATGCAGTCACCTCAACAGTTTAGTACTTGAGAGGCTCAACCCTCAAGGCCTGTACTCCCGTTTTCTTTGAAGTTGTTTGCAGGACTAATCCTTTGACACAAAAATACTGTCACACTTCGCTGGAGAAAGCAAGCACTGACTTGAAATGAGTCGTTTGCAGACTGTATGCATGTCTTTTATTAGTTTAACAAGCATCCAACTATCAGGCTAAAAACAAAGATCAGAACTCAGCACACATCACATTTGAGTTCAGGGGCAGTCTAAGAAAGAAGCAGTTGATTGCAAATGAGCTACACCCCAATTAAGAAATGCACCTGAGCCTTAACCTGCTCTTAATAATAAAATAATAAATCAGGATTGCATCCTACCTATTTATCTCCCCAACCTATGGCCTCACACAGTATTTATGGGAAAGGGAAATAGCTATTGATAAAAAAAAGATACATGGGAAATATGTCTATATTAACAAACCATAAGTTATATGCTGAGTTATATGTGTGACCCCAGAAAACTCCTAGTAAGCCCAAAAGTCTGCTAAACACAGCTGAACCTTCAAAACAACTGAGAAGTTACCAGAAGGCAACTGTCACATCTAGGTAGCCATAAAACCCCTCCAAAATCACTATGCTACAACAAACCTCCCAGCTCCAAAATCAGTCCAAAGACACTAAATAAAAACAGAATTAAACTGATCCAGAAGTTTTACTGCATCTACTCTTCCAAAAAAAAAAAAAACCCCATGTAAAAAACAAAATTAACTAACTCAACTCTCATCTTGCTATCAAGAGACCTGTTAGCATTCCCTATTCCAACATGAACCCCCAGCCCTGTGTTGGTTAACAAACCGCTGGCAGGCCTTGGACTTGGTAGAATCAGAAAAAGATGGAAAAACGGTTACTTTTAGTTTGTAAACTGAGAGGGACATTAGACCTCATTGAAGAATGCTGAAATGACATTTCAGAATGTTGAAATGACATGGCTATCTTGAAAAAGAAATAAACACAAGCACTGAATTTCATTAACTTACTACAGCACAAGAACAAGACAATGTTATGGGAACACAGTACGTTTCCTCTTTTAAAAAGGCCATTCACTCACTATTGTGTTTTGCTGGGCAGTGATACAACAGAAACATCGAATATTCGTAGCTTCCAGAATTTTCACCGCCACTCACATCAAAAACAAAAGTGTATGTTGTGGCTCTACCGACATTTACCCAGGACAAGCTATGACAGGCAAGAATCATAAAAGAAAACCAGCCTGGGGTTTTTACTTTGAGCCTTTATGCAGCTGATTTCACACACTGCCTACTTATTCAAGCTTTAGAGCAAAATCACTCACAGAAACCTCTTCTCCGTCAGTTCGTTCAGGGATGTTTAATTTAGGAAAGAAAGGAAGCCTGGCCCGCCGCTGGCTCCGTGCGGGCCCTGGGGTGCGGGGAGGCGCGGCGGGGCCGCGCAGAGCTCACCTGATGCCCTTGGCGCGGAGAACCAGGCGCGTCCGCTGCGCGTAGGGGCAGAAACGCATGCTGTAGAGCCGGATCAGCCCCGCGGGCACGGGCCCCGGCGCCGCGCTGCCTGCGGGGAGAGGAGAGGGGCTGTCACCGCCGGCACTCACCGCCCGCCCCGCCAGCCCCCGCTGTGCAGCCCCACGGCGCTTACCCTTGCCCACGCTGCGGGAGTGATCGCCCGACATTCCGGCACGACGCGATGGCTTCCGATCTGTGACCGCGATCTGTGACCGCCCCTCCGCGCCGCCCGCCGGGAGGACAGGTGTCCGGCCCCGCCTCTCTCCCTGCCTCCCTTCCCTCCCTCTCGGCCCGCGGGAGTTTGTTCGGTGGTGTCTCCCTAAGCTGCCTCTGCTGAGCGAGAGAGTTTGTTCGGTGGTGTCTCCCTAAGCTGCCTCTGCTGAGCGAGAGAGTTTGTTCGGTGGTCTCTCCCTGAGCTGCCTCTGCTGAGTGGGAGAGCTTGCTCCGTGGTGTCTCCCCGAGCTGACCGCCCTCCCCGCCCAGCTGGGACTGGCACTGTTCAGCCGCTCTCAAGGCTCTCCTCTCTCTCTCTTCGTATACAAATAATAGCACAACCACCTCTGGCACTCCCGTGGAAACAGGACACCCACGGCCGAACTCCGCTCCACAGGCCAGGTATATTTATAAGCAATGCCTCCAGCAGTTGGTGAGGCACCAAGCTCCCCTCAGTGCCGCCTCTTGCATCACCTAGCATCCTCCAAAACCCGATCCAACCCCATCTTGAGGGTAAGAAGAAGGGTTTCTCTCTCCTGCAGCTATTCTTCATGATAAAAACTCCAAGAGGAGACAACAACCCAACAGACAAGTGGGCACAGCAAAAGTTAAATCTGACTTAATTACTCCCGTGCAGTCATAGAGGGATTCATGCTTGCTTCTGCAAACAGAATCTTTGTGGGAGCATTAGTGTGTCCATAGAGCAAAAGAAAGAACCAAAGCACAGACTGAAGTCTTCTCTGTCCCTTTGCTCCCTCTTCACTTGAGATTAGGGCACCAGGGCCTTCCTTGTACCAGCTTTCCTTGGAGTATAATAACGGAAATGCAAGTGCTTTCCTCTTAATGAGTTTCACACACTGACACTATCCAAGTTGATCTCTGACCACAGAGGTAAAGTGATTCCCTTCCTGTGGCTCCACACACCAATCTTCAGGCTGGAGCTGTACGTTAATCAGAAACAGCACATTTGTAGGGACCAGCGGGCTGGTACGGCTCTTGCCAAAGGGAGGGAAAATCCTGGTCTTCCTGGCAATGCACATGCCTCTGTCAAACCCTCAAGGCAAATAGAGCATTCCCCAGTCTCATCAGTGGATCTGTGCTTGCACAGGAGGCAAGTTCTACCTGTTGATGCCTTTTGGTTTGGTTTTGTCACTGGATTTGGGCCTCAGACACCAGATCACAAAGACCAGTATTTTCTGTGGTGATCTCACCTGCAGATAAACACCAAGATAGTCACTAGTAACATAACCATGACCTTGACACCATTATCTATTGGAATGGAGGAACATGATTTTTGAGTCACTGCTGCTTGATTATGTACATATTGAGCAGGTCAGAGGAGAAAGGGAGTGGTCATTTGTTGCACAAGTCTGCCATGCCCTAGGCAAACAGAACCTGTACATAAAGTGTTCTTAGCCAACAAAATAATTTCTTCTACCATAAAAAAATGAACAACTGTGTTAGAGGACAAAGTCCCCATTCCTCTTACAAAAGACTGAGAAAGGTTTTGGGTGATGAAAACAGAGGAAATTAATTTGAAATTTCTTATAGCAATTATGAAACACACAGACAGTCTGCTAACTCACAGCCTGGAGACAGGCATGTAGGAACTCAAACCAACATCACAAGACCCACATGCTACAATAGGCTCTCAGAAATACCAAAGAAAATAAACCCACTTCCTCATTCTCTGCTGGTGTTGCCTGGCAATGCCACTCTCCATCATTGCTCTCTAACACTGTGAGTGCACATCAGTATTGCAAAGCTGCACACTGCCACTGTGCAGGGAAGTAACAGCAAGCAAATACAAGCAAGACACTATAAATAACACTCCTCCCTTTAGGAAAGGAAATCTATTTTTTAAATACTTGGAGGTTCCTACTGTGTTACCAGGCTAAAAGCCTCAAAGTACAAAGGAAAAGGCTGCAGCTGTACTTTCTCTTCTTTCCTGGGGAAAACTTCTCCTCAGCTTACTCTGAAGCTTCAGGAGCTTTATAATACAAAATCCAGTAAGAACTTTTGTACTTTACAGAATTACAGAATCATCAAATTTGGAAAAGACATTCAAGACCATCAAGCCCAACTGTCACCCCTAAACCGTATCACTCAGCACTAAATTGGAACCACTCCTGAATGCCTTTAAGGATGGTGACTCCAGAAAGACCCAAGAGGCAATGGGAAAATAGGTACAGCTGTCCTGCTAAGAGACAAGACAGACGGCACTGGACCAGGTGCAGGGCCACGCAGGCTGACGAAGAGACAGAGCCTACAGTCTCTCCCCCAAGGCTGGTGCGCTCCTACACTTGATTCAGCACCTGCTTCCTAGACACAGCAGCAATGATGACTCAGGTTAAAGCCACAGATATCAGCGGCTCAGGAGTAGAACTACCTCATCTTACCCACATAAGAACTCCTACGACACGCTTCATACTACCCGCTGCTCCACAGGAAAGCGAACACTCCCCCTACTGGGCTCTTAACTACCCACCCCCGCTCATTGATTGGCTGGCGCAGGGGCGCGGGCCAATCAGCTGCGTGCTCCGAGCCCGGCCAATGGCGGGTGCCGTTGCTGTTGCCAGGCCGCGCGGGCCTCTCGGTCGGCGGCACCATCGCGGCGGGGCTGGGCACGGCGGGACCCGGCATGGAGGGACCCGCCCGCGCCGCGGAGGCCGCGCTGGAAGTGAGGTGGGGGCGGCCGGCACAGCCCCCACACGCTCCTGAGCCCGGGTGGGGTGCGCGGTGTCCTGCGCTCTGCTCACCCCGCGGCGGCTCCGTGAATAGGGCGGTCACACTGGGAGAGGAAGGGAGGCTGCGCTGTCGGGATCTGTCAGGACAGCGCGGGGGGACAGGGAAACAAGCACTTGCACGGGCATGGATCACAGGATCACAGAATCAGGCGGGTTCAAGGGACCACAGTGGGTCATCTGGTCCAGCCTCCCTGCTCAGGCAGGGTTATCCCAGGGCGTGGTGCGTGGGATTACATCCAGACGGTTCTGGAATAGCTGCAGTGAGGGGGACTCCACAGCCTCCCTGGGAAACCTGTTCCAGTGCGTGGTCACTCGCACAGTAAAAACGATATATATATATGTATGTATATAGATAGATATAGATATCATTTATATATAACAGCCTGAACCCTCATCCCCATAGGCCTTTCCTGGATGTATAAGAATGATAAATTGCACTGTCACCCCGTGACTTTATCCCTGCATACAAGTTTCCTAGATTTCATTTTACCTTCACAAACAGAAGTTACAAATACTTCATTTCCACTGATTCAGACCTAGTGTTGGAGAAAAGCACAGAGCTAGTCCTGTAAACAGGTTCAGAGAGGTCTCATGTGCCATGGCACCCCATACAACCTGTTCTTGTACGAAGGAAGGCCCACAAAAATATCAGCTGGAACATCTCCTCTGTCGCCATGGCTTTCAGTTCATCTCCACAAGCACATTGTCAGTGCTCCCACTCCTCTCTGGGTCCACTTGACTCCTCTCCTATGTAGCAAAAGAAGCCAAGAGCAGAAACTCCTCAGAAAAGATAATGGGAAGTTATTGGTGGACATAAATTTATCTCAAGACCAGTAATTTTAAAATGTTCCTAAGTATGAGAGTGCTGAGGCTGTAGTACCATCTCCTAAGAGTACAAAGGAGCAGCAGCTAAGCTGATTTTATGACTGACTTTGTGAAAGGAGCATAAAAATGCTTCTGGTCATTGCAGAGAACAAAGGTCTTTCCCAGTCAAATTCTCTGATTTGGAAAAAAGAGCAGAGCTGGGATGTTTCTGAATGATAATTCAAAGAGAAGATGCTAGCAGCAGTGTTGTACTCGGAGGGTGTCTGTTACACTGCTGGAACTTTCCTGCCATGGTACCAGCAGGCTAAACTCACATGCTCACTTAGTGGTAAATGCAAATCCCTTTGGTAAGATGACCCTGATGTTTGTCCACACACTTTTTGAAAAGTAAAAACATCTGCAAGCAGTTACAAATTTGTTGACATGTTGTAAGTTCATAAACAGGGTCCTCTTAAGTAATTTATTTCATTCCTTGTGTAACACATCCTGTTTACATTCCAGAGTTTTACCACGTTAAAGTACTGGAATCTTTAAAGCAGAACAGTCCTCCTGGTTTGCTTCATATAAACAGAAGCTATGCCTTTATATTTTTTATTTTATGTGTATGAGATGAACTATGAAAGTGCAAAAAGGTTAAGCAAACACAGCTGGGTCCCAAGTATGGATTTTACCCATGCAATTCTTTCAAATAAAGTTATACCGTTTGCTGAGATATATGAGTACAAAACCAGAGCCTGTGAATTTGGCTGACTTTATTTTTAGTGAAAACTGAAAGAAATAAAAGCATCTCTTCATGTTCTTATGCCAGTCCTTTGTGCTCCATCGGGGTAAGATTGACCATATGTTTTTGGAAACACTGAACTAGTGACTCATAATACCAGATCTCAGTTATTGTGGTTTGCAACACGGGTATGAGGATGAATCTAACAAATCCCAAGTATCAGTTCAGTGTAACTTAGGCTACAACATTCCCTTTTGCACAGTATTTTGAGAACTGTGCCTTTGATTAATGTTTTAACATTCAGTTGCTCTGTTTTCAGCTGGGTTCAGGGATTCTCAAACAACTTTGGCTTTGTCAACAATCAGACTGTCTGCTACCCTTGTGGTAATTACATCCTCTTCCTGGACATCAAAACAAAGAAGACAAGAGCGCTGCAGTGTCAAACTGGCCAGGTGGGAGCCTTTGCAGCAAATGCCAACAGTCAAGTGCTGGCCTTTTCTGACCGGAAGCTGAATCCCATCATATACATCTACACTTTTCCAGAACTGAGTAAACCAACAGAATTAAAAGGTAGTGATGTGGTAACCCTCATCATCATCATTTCATTAAAACAATGCTTTAATAATCCAGTTTCTGAGGTTGGGTTTTTTTATAAGACTTGAAAAACAGTGTGACAGGGAACTGTCTTATGATGAGATTCATGGAAAGCAGGGGAAGGAATTTTCCACTGCACTACTTTAACTTAGGTTCAAGCTAGGGAGGAATATGACCATACATAATGAAGCTAATTTAAAAGGAAAAGAAAATGAGTTAAATGGAATTAGGAAAATGTAGTCAGAATAAGCAATAAAATCATACTGCAGCAGACTCCCAAACAGACTGCTGAAAGCCAGATGAGAAGTTCAAGATGTGAGAGGGATGAGGGTTCTTGCAGTTAAACTTCGGAGTCCAGGATCTAATGCATGTTTTTGCCTGCTTCATGTAATTTTTCTCCGTAGTTAAGTTGCTTACCCTATTCATGTTTCAGTTCCCTTGCCATTTAAATAAGGATCATGCTACTTGCTTTCTTCATGTATATGAATAAAATTATGACTGCAAAGGATTTCATGGGACTTGAGGAAAAATACTTTACAATTTCAAGGTATTATTGGAAAAAAAAAATTGAAAAAACTCCCAAGCAGTGGTACATGGGCAACATTTTTATGATCTAATCAAAAGAATAATCTGCAGTGAAGCAAAGAAATCAAGGACCTGAAGAATATTTGAAGAGTTAAAGTGGATATAAAGGAAGTGAGAAGAGTATCTGTGGTACTATAAGATAAAGTCTGGGACAGTCAAAGACTATGTTCTTTATTTTTACATTTCAGGTGATGTTCAGCTGGACTACACCTTACTTGCATTTAGTTTCACGGGCCCATATCTGGCCAGTTACTCTTCAATCCCAGAATTTGTTCTTTCAGTATGGTAAGAGTAAAAAAAAAAATCTCTATTTGCATTTAATACATATTTTTGTGTGACTACTGCTTTAGCATAGATTAAGTTAACAAATGTGGAAAACATACTGGTTGCCTTCATCTCTTTTTTTTTTTCGTGACTGATCATTGTCTGCAAACTTTCTGTACCAAAATTGCTGTTTATTTTCTAGTGTTAGTAGACACTAGTTAAATTGGCTGTTAGCTGGAGCAAAGTTATCTTCTACCTTCTTCCAAATTTTGTTTTTTGGAGTACTTCCAGGGCCTTCAGCACCAGTTAATTATCTGTTGGAAGTTGAGCACCATGCTGTTTGTGGAAGAAAGTTGCCTGCTGAAAAGAGGAAAAAATGTTCTAAAGCCAGTTTGCACTGGTTTGTCCCCCTGGACTGTTCAGTTGTCCTCTTAATTACTTTTGCTTGATCTTAGTTCTGGCTTATAATTTTGCTCAGTGATTACACTAACTTGGATCACAGGTTAGATCATAATTTTCTGCTCTTTGACGTGGAATATTATGTAATGCAGTGCAGATACAGAAAGGTAGAATATTTAGTATTTTTATTGTACTGTAAAATACAATCCTGCTCTTCCATTGCTAGCAAGCTCCCATTGACTGTGGAGTCTGAGCACTTCAAAATAAATGGGGAGGGTGGAGTAGGAGAAAGGCAAGCAAGGACATGTAAGGAATAGTTGGTATAGTCTCAATTTACTGATGATCTTTTCTTGTACAATTATAAGTAAAGTTGCAGAAACTCCTGGAATTTCAGAATTTGGTAATGAGAGTAGATACTATTACAGATGCCTCTTCTTTATCCCTTCTGAAGAAGAACAAAGTTTGCTGTGAACTCTGATCATGCGCAGTAGTTCAAGAAGGATGTCTGTGTGTATCACACTGGAAACCAACAAAGCCTCACTGGCCTGACAGCTGACACACTTGTCACTTACAGCAGAAGTTACACACGTGGT
This sequence comes from Rhagologus leucostigma, assembly GCA_013397725.1. NCBI lineage: Eukaryota > Metazoa > Chordata > Aves > Passeriformes > Rhagologus > Rhagologus leucostigma. The sequence goes on from VZTD01004105.1 coordinate 284,988, forward strand.
CCAATGTGTTCATTGTGTGCTCTTAAACAAAGATGCTCCATACTGACAGACTTCTCTATATTATTCTTAAAACCAGAAATACCTAGAAATGTTTAAATGCTTTATGGTAGTAGCAATTTCCAAGGCCAAACAATTTTAACCAGTTTAATCAGCATGTTACAACTATCAGCAGCTAATTGTAATGAAAAACCATCCTGTGTAGTGCTGTATGTTTCCCCTCCCCTGTGTTTACCTTTCCAGGTGGGTCCCCCCTTCCCCGCCCCTAGTCCTAACCGCTCCCTCAGGTTTTTCCCATTGATGCTGTTACCCCAACTCCGCCCATGTACCGCCCCTATGCCCTGTGACCATTGGTCCATGTGCTGTCCCTGCCCCCCTCGCCCCCTATAAAGGACCCTGCATGGGAGGTGGTAGTCTTTCTTGCATTCTACCCTGCCTCGGGGTACCAGCTTCTGCCTGGGGGAACCATGCCATGTGCTGGCTCTCTACCTTTGGGAGCGAGCACATGTGCTGGGCCTAGGCTTCTGCAGCCACCATGCAGAGAGCATTCTCACCTCCTTTACCATGGTGTTGCGGGGCTTCAGCTTTCCAGAGGGTGCAAGGGGCAGCCTGGAAGAGGCACGGGAAGCGGAACAGCCGCTCTCCCCGAGCAAGCGTCACTGTGCTCTCCGAGAAGGCTGTGGCATGCCATGCCACCGCAGGACCTCCCACACCGCAACAATCCTAAGTCACAAAGAATTTAGTAACAAAATACAATTATGTTAGACTATTAATCCTAGAATTTATAATAATTTGAACAAGGATATGATTTCCTGTGAAATCAGGACCTTCATTTTTGTGATTGGATTATATTGTGCATTTATTGTAGATATGTGTGTGTATAGATGACTGAAATCTTAGTGTTGAGCATTAGATGTCATGACTATATGACAATTGCACAGCCCCGGTACTTTAAGCAGCTAGTTTGGAATCAGAGGTAAAAGAGATGTTTTGAAAGATGTCAGTCTCAAAATATAAAGAGCTTTTGGATAACTAAAAGCTGCCTTACATCTGAGATATTTTATCCCTAATCTTTGTTCTTTTCTGTTCAAAGGAGAAGCTTAATGTCAGATTCTTTTTCAGATACATGTTTCACCATAGTTTCAGATCTTAGTAAATTATCTACTGTAAAATTCAGTTGGTGTTATCTGGTAGGTATGAGACAAGAACATGCTGACAGATCTTTAGAAAGAAAGATACACTGATATCTTTAAAAGTGAGAATTGTAGTTTATAGCTTCCTGTAATTTTAATGAGGGCTACTGCATATGTGTGAATAATTCCAATTTTTTGTATAGGCTATAAATGTTATCCATTGTTTGCTTTGTGATTATTTCTGTGAATGAATTTATTACAGCCAGACTAAGGGATTATACTGAATCTATTTACAGTAGTGTATGCATTTTAGATTTTTCCTCTCAGCAATAATGACAAATACTAAAGCTATAAATTTTATTTAGATTAACAGTCAGATTGTTAGATAAATTAAGAAACAGTTTTAACCATTTTCTTCAAATAATGTTAATCAGTTCTTGGATAGCACCTAAAAATGCAAATGCCATCAAATATTAATCTGAATATTGAAAAATATGCAAATTAGATGAGGAGAACATAAAATAGGTTATACTGGACGAAAGAAAAGTCGGTGGAAAGCAGATTCCCAGGCTTCTGTCAGCTATACATAACAGCCCCACACAAACTCTGCCTGGGTTTGTGCCCAAATTAGTCAATGCAGCCATAGCTTCTATGTCTGCATTCACAACACAATTACTGTATTATCTAGGTAATTAATCCATAGATAATCATAGGCTGACTGTGATTTGTTTCCTCATTGTAACACCTTCCAGCTGCAAGCATTGCAGTCATTATGTTACAGATTGGAAAAGCAAGGCTGGGGTACTGAAGAGTTAATTGTTTGGGCCCATTTCAGTAGTCATTGATGGAGCTAATGAAAAAAAAATCCATTTCTCATGACCGTTGGTCTTTTCACAAAAGGGAGTGCATGATAATGTTTCTAAAATGTCAGTTATTCAATCATTTTCTAGCAGTAATAATTTTATGTGTGGCTAATTAACCACATCCTTTTCATTCTCAAGAGGGCCTAACTTGTTTGACAGCAGAAATTTTTTGTCAGTGACTTTCAAAGTATTTGTTTTCCAAACATGATCTTGAACATCAGTCATAATCACATCCAGATCTTTGGCTTCAATGTTTTTTACCTGTTTAATGAATTTGATTTTCTTTTCCTCTCTTTAATGAAGGAATTGGCAAGAAAATATCCTCCTGTGCAGTGAGTCTCAGCCAGGGCTAACAGGGACCTCTCTGAGTTTTAACCCTATGAATTGGCAGCAGCTGTGTTTTGTTGCTGAGAGCTCCGTTACCATCTGGCACATTGAAAGGTGTAAGGACGAGCATCACCTTACACGACAGTAAGTGGAACACCCCTCAGGCTAAGAGCAAAATCTACAAGTGTATTTTAATAACAAAGACAACACACATCTATTTGCAAAGGATTTAGTCCCACTTAGTTCACCTAGCAATTGCAGTCAGTAATTGCTAAATCACAACCACTATGAATCTGTCTAGTCAATCAAGTGAATTAAATTTATGATTTCATTTCTTAGTACTCACATGACCAGATTATACACACCATGAAGCTAATACTAATCAGCTGCTTTGGCAACCTTGATCAGAAGCTGTATGACTGAATTAAGGTAGTGCCTCGACTGCTTTTCTGTAAGTGTCTACGTTGAGCATTGCTTTTGTAGCTATGAAACCATCGAACCTGGATCCATTTCTTTCTATTAAGCATAGGTAAACAATACCTTGTTGTAATCACAAACTGTACCAAAAGCCTTATCAGTTTGCTATGTGATTTCCAGCTTGTGTGGCTAATTTACAGCTCCAGAGAGGATGGCTCTGTCAATGTAATTCACAGAGCACAGCAAAGCTAGACTTTATTTATGCCAAAATGCTTTTGAGGTTGGTATAAAAGTAGTATGTATCATTCAATTTGGAGTCCTCGAAGTGTAAAACCTATACTTCGAGGTGACAGCTACTCCACCATTCCCAAGTGCATTTAGTCTTGTTAACTATTAATGTAATTAATATATTGCCACTGACTGTTATACTAACGAAAGTACAAACAAGGCCTTAATTTGTGATCTGAAAAAAATACCGAAGGGTTTTGTGCCTTTTGTCACAGAATACGTGTGTAAATACAGGCATACTCACTTTTCCTCCATTACTTTTGCAGAAATAAAGCCCATTTTGAAAACAGCTTCTCTGTTTTGTATCAGCATTTACTATTCACATTTTTTCTCCTCAGACTGTGTCTTTTGCCTTTTCACAGCCCCGTGGAACTCCCTGATCGTCATGGGACCGTGACTCCTCGCAAGGATTTGTTTTTCCCACCTTCTCGTAATGATAATCCATACCATGGCCCTGATTTGCCTGTTTCAGCCATTGCTGGACTGGAAGGAGATGAAGCAGAAACATTTGTGGTAGTTACTGAATTTTTTTCCTTTTTACTATTCCAAGTCATGATACTTTCTATACAAATAGGTGTTAATAAATCCGTAATCCTTAATGCTTATTAAATAGGTGCAACCCGGTAAATGGATCTGTTACCTCAACAATATTTTTGAAATCCATTGACAGGAGACTGAGAAGACACGAAGCTGCTGCATCGTGCAGTACAGTGGTGAGATGTCTGACACAGGTCCTAGCGCAGTCATGTTATCTGTGCGGTGGAGGTTTGAATCTCTATCCCAGAAGCAGCATGAAGTGTGTCAGCATTTAACTGTGCCCAAGCTAAAATGGCGTGCTGAAACCTTGGAAACTTATTCCCATGCTAAACTGATAGTAACCTCGCATATCCTTAGTTCCCTTGGAGATTGCTTTCTTTTTGACTTTGAAAATGTCTCAGGCTATGGAAACATTGAAGGCTTTATTCCAGACAGCAACCCCTACTTCTGAAATACATTCCCATACCACTGTCAGTGTTGGACCTTGCCATTTATCTCACTTGTATTTATTTATTTACTTTTTATCCTCCTTTTAGATGCCTGTTTTTAGAGGCTTCAGATGTGTTCTCATTTTGTTTGAAATTTACTTTCACCTGAATACAAACTAGAAGTGTGAAAACATTTAACTTGCAAACTGGGATTTTCTTCTAAGAAAAAGACCATCAGTTTCTGTTTGGTGGCTTGTGATATATATGAGACACCAAAACTAGCATGCATAAGATGACACTGGCATTATACTACATCTTCTCAATGGACAAGTGGGAGTTCTGCATGATCAGACAGTGTGCAAAGAAGAATCAAAAAATAAAAACAGGAAATGATGTTTTCCTGACTTCATCCTCTTTTTGTCACTTCATGCTTTCACAATGGTAGAGGTTTTTAACTGTGTAACTGGTTTCCTATGGTTTCCAGGACAATCAAGAACTATAAACAAATATCTTTTATTGATTCTAAATACATGTGAACTGCTGATATTTGAAATCACTTAGAACATGGAAAATGAAGATAATATAGGCTCATCTGGGGCCTTGCCCTTTTCTTCTGCCTTACTGCCTCTTAGGTTATTGCAGATGATAAACTTTGCAAAACCCACTTCATTCTTTTTTCTGTAAAGTGAATTACAAGAAGTATTGGGGGGAAAAAACAGCTCCTATATTGGGTCTGTGAGGCTTGATAGAATTTGTCCTTGAGCGGATGCTATTCTGTTCAGCAGTAGTAGGTTCTTATGCTTGACCTTGCAGAACCATGTTGTAAACTTTTCCACATGGAAAAGTTTGTGCTATCAACGATACTAGATATATACACTAAAGATCTCTATAGGGATTTTACATTCCCAACTGCCTTCAGAAAAGCCTAGATTTCTTTTTAGCACCTTCAATGTGATTATATTCTCCTTATCCATATAAATATTTCTGGAGTAAGAGTAGGCTGTTCTAATAGTCTTCACTGAAGATTTCCTTTTCTTACAAATTATATGGTAAATATTTTGATAGTTATTTACTGTCCAGTTTTCTTAGATGGGTGAATTTTAGTTGTCAATATTGGTAGGTAATGAAAAACAAGTTATTTAGAAATGAAATGGTTTTTTCATAAATCCAAGCTCTTGTTCCTTTTGTTGTGGTGATGGTATGTTGTTTCCCGTGTACTAAACTGGGAGGTTCTACACTCACAGCCTAGCACTGGGAGGCAATGAGTTTTTTTCTGGCATGTTTTCACCTTGCTCCAGACTATGGTAGCTGAGTAATTTTTCTTAGGACTTGAATTTATTGTGCCTTACAGCACTAATTCTCTCCTCCACGCATGCCTGTGCGCATAAACTCCATCTCTAAGCGAGCAGAAAAACTGAGCACTGTTAGATCTTCTAAGCCCTGACGCTGGACGGAAATCACATGCATAAGTCCTGTCAAGTTAAGCACCTCTTTCCAGCACCCCAGCACTTAAAAGCAAGCTCATTGTCAGTCTGCTTGTTTGGTTCTTGGAAGTGTGCCAGTGTTCCATATTCTAGAAGCACGTACTGAGGCGGTTTATGTACCCAAGTGTAACCACAGCGGGGCAGCAGAGGGAAGGGAATTGAAATATCCTACAGTTTTCCATCCGTTTGTTTCTTGCATGAGATTTTTCTAGATCAGAGTTTTCTAAATTTGCTTTATCACAGAGTCCCAGAATATGCTGAGTTGGAAGGGACCCACGAGGATCATCGAGTCCAACTCCTGACCTTGCACAGGATCATCCTCAGGAGTCACACCCTGTCCCTGAGAGTGTTGTGCAAATTCTGCTTGAACTCTCTCAGGCTTGGTGCTGTGACCGCTTCCTGGGGAGCGTCTTCCAATACCCAACCAGCCTCTGGTGAAGAACCTTTTTCTAATGTCCAACCTAAACCTCGCCTGACACAGGCCATTCCCTTGGGTCCTGTCACCACAGAGTGATCAGTCCCTGTCCCTCCTCTTCCCTTCACAAGGAAGTTGTAACTGCAATGCCGTCTCCCCTCAGACTCTTCTCCCAGCTGAACAGACCAAATCACCTCAGCTGCTCTTTATACAGCTTCCCCTCTAGACCCTTCGCTATCTTCCTAGTCCTCCTTTGGAAGGACACTCTCTAGGAGGACACTCTCTAATAGTTTAATATCTTTCTTATATTGCAGTGACCAAAACTGCTCACAATATTCAAGGTGAGGCAGCACCAGTGCAGAGCAGAATGGGACAATCAAGCCCACTTGAATCGACTTCATCTCTAGCACCAATTTTATTCAATTGTCTTTTTGTAAAACTTTTTGTGGCAAGGATCCATCATGGAATTTTTTTTTTCCCTGAAGAAGTGCTACTCAAAAGGGAGAGAAGTTCAAAAAAACACAGCATTATTATTATTATTATTATTACTGTTATTATTATTATTATGATGCACCACCATACCAATGCACACTCCAAGAAGCAACCTGGTTTGGCGTTTACATAATCTTATCCTAGGATTAGCATATTTTACCTAGTTTATGTGTAAAGACAGTCATGACAGCAGGTCCAAAGGAATATTACAGAAGTTATGTTTACACAGAAGCTTGTGTTTTGCAGAAATTCAGTTACAACTTTCCCAAAGATTTGTGATGTTCAAGTGTTATAAAATCAGTGAAAATGCCTGTATTAGATGTTTCTCTGGGTGATGTAAAGCCCTATTTGCTATAGATTTACTACTGTTAGTCCTATTTGATTTATAAAGTAAATATTAATATACTTTATTTCTGTAACATTTTTCCCCTGAGAAATTAAAAAAGCTTTGTAAGCATAAATAGAGTGTAAGTTACTTACCAGGAATCGTATAGCAAGTGCTTGGTATATTTTGCTAATGAAATCTAGGTACTTACGAGTGTCTGTCCTATGTTTTCAGCACAAGTCCATCCGTATTTCCTCTTTTTTTAGAACCTTTAGTGAGACAGCAGGTGTATTATAGAATTATAGAACCTTTTTTTTTCATCCATCATACTGTTTAGTGATCCTCACCACTTCTGCACACATGCATGCTGCTTCGAATCCTGTCTTTTAAATATTCTCCCAAGGTTTTCTTGTGTTTTGTCCACCTCTTCCCCTCCCTGAATTCTCTTTAATCTGGTTCTTTCTATCATGGTATTTTTACGACCTCTGTTACTGTTGTATCTGAACAGGCCACTCTCTGTCTTTAATAATATTTGCTGGAGAAGTTCTGTTCTTCCTGTTTTATGGACGACAGATTTATGAGAGTTATTTTAGCAAAATGAAATTCAAGGCACATGGGAAGTCCAGGTTAGGGATATTTCTAGCACTTATTTGCAGATGACACAAAGATTGACAGAGCTGTTTTACAGAACAATTTGGATTATACAATAAGATAAGCTGTTCAAATAAAATGTGTTTTAGTACTGCCAGGTATGCAAGAACCACGTGTTCATGTTTTGGCTATAAAGTGGAAAAATATTCTGAAAAGCAGTTTGAAAGGCATTTGGCATGGTGAGGTCATAATAAGTAACCATTTAAATTGGGGCTTCCAGTGCCCCTCTGACATTTAAAGAAACCTCTAGGGGCTCAGTGTGTTGAATTTTATCATAATTTTATCATTAAAAGTTTGGGAGATGCCCTTGTTATAGTGGGTCAATATCTTTGTGAGGATAGGGAAGATACTAGAGGGATTTCCAAGCTAGGGATAAAATTGTAGCAGATGCAAGTGCTGGAGAATAAATCCAGATAAATGCAAATTTAAAAATATATAGTTTTTAACTGAAAATATAATTCATCATTTAAACAAGCTTCTAGAGAGAGAAGTGAGTTCACCACTTTCTCCAGACATACTTTTTTGGAGAATGTTCTTTGTCAAGTTACTGGCTTCAGTGAAGGGATGACTGAATAAAATAATGCTGATGTTAAACATGATGTCAGACTCTATGAGGTAATGATCTTTTTTTTCTTACCTGAAAATGTATGTAACAGCTTGTACAGATATTTGTCAATTGTTGATTGAACTTGTTTATTTTCATGCTGAAGCCTAGAAATTGTATTAAGACTTCAGTGCATCCCACTGCCCACTGCTGGACTGCAACCTCAGAAATATACATGGGCTGTAAAGAAGGATACATTTTGGCAATTGATGCTGAGAAATACAGTGTTTCTGTTCTTCAACAAAAAGCTCCACCTGGTAAGAAATAGCTGAGTGTGTTTCATTCACGTAGGGAGGGAAGCAGATAGGTGAAAGCTTTTTTTGTTTTCTTCTGTTCTCCTACTGGGTACCTTACAGAAACTAGAAAGCTATACTGTTGAACCCTATTTTTTTTATTAGTACAGTAAACATATGAGAATGTCTTCTGGGCTTCTGTGGGGGTGTTTTTAACACCCAATAACTGATTTTTATTTTTCTTTAAAAACAGAACCAAAACAAAACCAAAACAACTGTAAATACGTCAAAATTGATTAAATTAACTGTATTTCCAGGAGTTCAGATTGTTTTAACCAGCCCTAATAGGCTAACATTAAACTATTAACATACCAGCTACTATTAGTAGTACTAATAGCAGTACTATTTTTACCATTAGTTAAGTACCAATAATTTATTTTATTTTGCATGAAATGTTGGATAGTCTTCATTTGCTTTGTTAGATAAAGTTAGAAGTGATCTTTAACGGCCAATGAGTCTTCAAACTACAAAACTGAAGCAGTGTGGCTTAATAGCATTCCTTAATGCCAGCTCTTACATAGAGTGTTTTATGATGAAAACAAGGCTGCAAACACTACCAGGCTTTACTGGAGAATGTGTGAAGCACAAAGAGTGAACAGAAGATACCTTTGGCTTCAAACAAAGAAATCTGATTTTAATTTATTCTGGAATGGGAGGACCTCTGATTGATTGCAACTCACCAAGGTGGTTTGTGTGCCCTATATGTATTCCCACCTATCTTTTTTCATGAGGACCTTTGGCAGGCTATGACGGACTAAAGTTTTACATCAAGGGCAGCCCATTTCACACCTTCTTTTTCTGGGAAACCTGAGGTGTCTCCTCTGCTAAATGCCACTACCCTTATGTGCCCATTCAGAGGGTTCCCAAAATGGAGGATGCTGAGACACAGCCAGCAAAAATTGTTCCTTTGGCAATCTGTACCCCATCATCCTTTGATGGGGTGGAAGTTGTCAGTCCTACCATACACATGAAGTTCATGCTTTGGTCAGGTCTAGGAGGAGTACTGGAATATGCTGCTTCCTAGCATAGAGCTGTTTCTCTAACAAACACTGAATTAGTGGTAATAGATAATCTCCTGGTAATCTTATTTTCTTCTGTTCACAGATAGTACATGATTTTTTAAGCTGCAGCAAATGTCCCTGGCTTTCACTTTTGATAGTTAACACCAAAACAGAAGGCTGCTTTTAAAACAACCCAACAAACCAGAATTATTTCTCTTTTTGAAACTATTAGAGTGTTAAATTTAGCAAATCAAGAGTTGGAAATCATCAAGAAATGAAAAGCTGAGGTGTGATCAGAACTGGTTTTGTCAGTTGAGTAGAAGGCAACAAGAATATTTGCCATTTGGGATTTTTCTTGGCCTGTATGTTCGTCTGAGTGCTGTCCTAAAACTGTATAACAAAATGGTCTGTATTTATATTGTACTGGAGCTTCTGCTCAATTTAAAACAGACTGCAATCTGTATCTATTTAGCAGAATGCTTAAGTGTATGGCCAGCTTTAAGCATATGCTGAATTCCTGATATGGTGTTGCAAACAGAATCATAAGCAGCCACAACATCTCACTTGGGCATTGTTTTCAGACTGGCTGAAGTTTCCTTATAAGTGTATCTAAAAAAAAAATTAATCATTGTTAGAAATAAGAATACCATAACGTAGCACTAGAAGGGAGATAAATCTGCATCTGTACCAATTTCCACGCCAAGTCCATGTTATCTCCTTTTTACAGCTGTAAACTGAATAACAGAACTGTGCCTGCTCAGTTGCATAGATGGCAGAAATGGTAGATATTGAGGAAGAATGCACATTTTTCATCTAGTGTACTGAACCTGGCCTTTTGTTCAGTGGAGTGGAATACAACTGACTTGTATTGCAATACTGACATACAAACAAGGTTGACATTATAAATTGTTTTCTTTTGTGCAGAGTTCATGCAGAAAATAGCAGATGTGGTGTCCTATGTTCGTAGAGAAGTGCAGAAAAAGAAAGGTATTTCCATGTTCCAATGAAGCTAATAGATTTTTAGGCAGTACTGCTGATGTCTGGGAGTAATAATATGTGAGTACAGCTGGAAGCCACTGGTTAGAAAAACTTGTCTCACACTGGCCTCTGTAAGACACATTGTTGGCATTACTACATGTGTTTATATGACAAAAGATTAATAGCTTTTGTGCTAATAGACAGCCAAATTAAAAGCCTCAGGAGAATGTGGCAGTGGAAAAATTTCTGTTCGTTCTAATTTAAATTGGAATAAGTGGTGCTAGAAGAGGTTCCCTACTGCTTAGTTTTAGCATTTCTTTAGAACTGCAATCACTTGTAATTTATCTGAGTTAGGATTTAGGGGTTTGTTCCAAACACTTTGTTTTGGGCTCCACAGTACAAAAAAGATAGCATGGATGAAGTTCAGCACATTTCCATAAAGATTATTGCAGTCTTAGTACATGACATACAAAGATGGTCTGAGAGAACTATGTTTGTTTAGCCTGGAGAAAAGGAAATGAGGGATTTTACTGTTGTTTTAGCTATTCATTGAAAGATTACAGAGAAGATACAACCAGACAGGCAAAGGACACAGTTCGCATCAACAGAAATTCTGAGTATATATTAGGAAATAAAGACTTTCACAGTGAAGGTAGTCAGACATTGGCACAAGTTGCCCAGAGAAGATACAGAATTTCCATTTTTGGGTATATTCAAACCTTAGCTGATATGACTCTGGACAACATAATCAAACTTTGAAGTTACTTCTGAGTTTGAAGTCGGCTCTGTGTTGAGCAGGGGCTTGGATTAGAGGACTTCTAGGATCCCTTCCAACCTAAATGACTCTATGATCATTTTACTCACAAATAAATAGTAAATCATCCCAGACTTGGAATTGCGACACATTGTTGCAATAAATTAAATTTGATATTTTATGTTGGTTTTGTGCTTTCAGGTGGCAAACCCAACAATCTGCAAAAAACAGTTTTACTTGCCATGGCATTTTGTAATGAGGGACTGTACGCAGCTGGAAGTGTAAGGCATCCTTTATGCTTTTAACTTACTTTTATTGTGTGAATATCAAAGAACATTCAAATGGAGTATATTTGTAGAGGTCACTGCAAAGACAGGAGTTAGGAAAAAGTGAAGGGCTGCAGGACTATAAAGGTCCTTTCTGGTGTTGTCTATATTCACTTTGTTAAGACTTGACACAGGGGAGCAGAGTGGGAAAATACTCTTTTTGTAGTCAAAGACGCAATAAAAGAGGACAATCCTGTTTTTATTCAAAAATGTTGTACAGGAACAGAAAAGAAGGATGGGAAAAAAATAGGAAAGGAGAGAAAATGGCCAGTGGAATTGCCAAATTGTTTTGTGCAAAATCTAACTCAATATCTAACCCAATCTCACAATGCCATTGTACATTCCTGCTTAAGAGGGGGACAAATTCTTACACTGTCTCAAAAAGAACAACATGAAATCTAAAGCATTAGCTGATGAGAGAGTCTGTTGTTATCAAACATGGACTGTCACTAAGAATTGTATTAAAGAACACCTTCATGTTCAATAGATTAATTATCTCGGTTTAGAGTCCGTTTGACTTAAACATACTAAAGACAAATGAGACCATTGGTGATGGGATACAGTTAAACACTGCTACTCTAGCCATTTCCAGATCTTGCAGTTCAGTTTGCCAGATAGTATAAGTGACATAGACCTCATGTGGATTTGTACTTTTCTGCACAGGAGGGCATTTTAATCTTTTATCACATCAAAGAGCTGCAGTATGAGATGAAAATCTGTGCAGATATCTCACAGCCCATATCCAGCCTCGTATTTTCTCCTGATTACACCAGTCTTCTGCTTGTCACTGACCAGGTACAGCATTTGAGACAGCAGCACTACAGAATGGGATATTCCTGTGATTCTACATGAATATGCTGATACTATTAGTACAAAACGTCTAATGTAATCACACAAGTCAACAAATTATATCAGAGGTGAACATAGTCCATTCTGTGTTTCTACTGAAAATTGGAAAGACTTTTAATGAAGCACAGAACAATTGTCTCCTACAGATGGGGGAATATAAAGTACCTAAAGTTGAGATTTCCCAACAGAAGTCCTTGTGTGTGTGCAGTGGAGTACATGTTCATGGTCTCCCATGTGTCCAGGTCATGGACTCACTGAGCATGAACTCCAGACTTGATGTGTGCCTGCACAGGGAGAAAAGTGTAGCTTGGGTGTGTCAGACCTACTGTGACTCTGCAGTAGAGTTGTTCTCTATACAGACATGAAGTTTTGTCTTGGTTTAGAATATTATTAATTTCTGGCATCACATGAGATTGGGTGTGTTGAAATTATTTTATTAAAGGAAGTTTGAGGAACAAAACTTCTTGAAAATGTGATTAGCTGGATCGCTCTAAGATGAACTAACCTCATCTTCAGCTAGTGTAACAATATAATCCACTAAATTCAGATCAATCCTACTGGGTACTTTTTACCTCAGGTTAGAGTCAAATATAAAGTTCAAAGGGTGAAGCTCAGAAAGATGTTTGCGTGGTTTTTTAAATCTTTAAAAGCTTTTAATGAAAAGTTTCATAGCCAGTGATGGATTATTTCTCTTTATTTGTCAGGGGACAGTCTATAGTTACAAACCTGCCCATAGTGGAGAAGCTGTCAAACTCTTGGACACATCCAGCAGTTGTTTTCTGGCAGCTGATTTTCTCACTCCAGGGAACAACTACTGTGTGGTAAGAAATTGTATTATTTCTAATATAGAATAGTGGGTCTTTTTGGGTAACCAATATGTTGCTAAGGCACAAAATGAAAAGCCTTGCAGAAATCAGGACTGTTCTGATATTTGCTAGAGTTGTGTAACTTCTCATTAAGGAAGTAAATGGCATTCATTCAGCTATAGCCTGTAAAAGGGTCAGAACTTGCCCTAGAATGCAGGTTGGGTAATTTATGTTGTATTGGTTCTGCTGCTGATTTGTGTGACTTATATTGTTCAGGAAGATACTGAGCAAAAGATGGATTTAATTCAGAGAACTGATGTTGTCCAACAATTGCTACTGATCTTTTCAGCCTTCTGCTCAAATTGGAACATCCTGAGAGATACCTCTGTCCTGGGTCCAGGGACAAAGAAGGCCTTACTCATGGACCTGTCCATTCTTAGAGATTCCTTGCTTTTCATTGTCTTTTACTCCTGCAAGACATATATTTTAACCATCAGTTCATTTCCAGGCCATGAATTCTCCAAGTAGCCAGCCTAGAAAGCCTGGGGTCATAGCTGATAAAGTTGTCTGAATCTCTTTGTTCACCATTAGCATGGGAATGCTGAATTTTACCTGACTGTGTAAGAGTAGTGTGAAGGTTGAGTGATCTTTAGCCTTACTTTGAGAGATTACAACATTGCCTGGATATAAGAAGAAATCAAGTATTGTTTTGATATCCATCATTTTTCATGTGAGAAAAACAAGACCTCTCCTCAAGGCTTTCCTGTGCAGAGAAAATTATAAGCAGGTTCTTCTATTTCAGTCCGAATGGTGGGAGTGCTAATATTGATTAAGCTTACATATTTTGCCCTAAATTGTTTCATTCTGCTTAAAGATCATTCCTGTACTTGCAGGAATGCACAAAAATAGTTGAAAGTATTCCTTAAGCAGGTGTACCTTTCAGCAACTGGACTTAATGAAAAGCTAAATAATCCCAAGTGAAGCTAGTAACCTTTAATCTGCTATGATCAGAGATTAGTTGAATTTATATTCTATAGGAGATCACTAATCACTTCCAGACTATTTGGTTATTTCATCCATTTTTGACTCTGTTTTTCTCTGTTCAACAGTCTGTAACAATTTCAGGTGAAGTACAAGTTTGGTCCTTGGAAGATGGAACTTTCCTCAGCAAGCTAAACCTTGGTACTGAGGTACATGTAACCAGGAGCTTATATTGTGACTAATACTTAAAATTTTTATATTTGTCAATTGATATCAAAATATTCCACAGATTTGGATCAATCAGTGCTGAGCAAGGCTCAGTAATGTCTTTGAGCAACCTATGGATGAGATTTAAAGATTATCTTTCAGAATGTTTCCTTGAGCTAATCCTGTCATGTGTTTATCTTGACTACAAAGCAGAGGAAACATTTCAGCCAAAGGTCCTAGTAATGTGTCTTTAAGCATATCTTTGTAAACAACATCTAAATTTTAATATGGTAGTCCTTTTTTTTTTTTTCTTTTTAATGAGTAACAGAAAAGTTTCAAAAGTGTAAAACCTAAATGCCTTGACTGATATGAAAAACAGGTTTTAAGAATTGAGTTGATAAAAGTATTTCAAACTGTTAATGCTTTGTCCTGATTTAAGATGCATTCAAACCCTGAAATCTGACATAGTAAGGGAAAAAATCCCTTTTTATAACAGCTGTACGCACAACAGTGCACTCACTGTTTTATTTAGGTGAAACTTCTTTCACTTAAAATCTGGAGAGTGGATGTAATGGTTGTTTTTTTCTGGAAAGAACAGAATTAGCTTTTGATGTGTAGCTACAAAGCGTAGATAAAATTTCCATGATGTCTGTAAAATACTTTCTTTGTTAAAAACTTGTTTTTTAAATAAACCACTTGGGTTTTCTTCTTCAAATTTTAGGGACTTTTAAATAGCAAAGGAAATTGCATACTAACAAATAGCATAACAAATAAAAATATGTTGAACTGTTAAGTATCTTCTACTTCTCAACTAGGCAACTTCTATGGCTTGCTGTCCCTCCTCCAACAGTGTTGCTGTAGGGACCCAGATAGGTCAAGTCTGTTTCGTTGATGTTACCAAAGCTGAAGCTCCACGAGTTGTTCACAGAATTTTTCTTTCCAAACTTCCAGTGCTCTCTTTGCAGTAAGTATCTAGTAGGGTAGGAATATTGTCAGTTTATTTCTTGAGTAATGATATTAGTTGAACAAAAAGATTTGAAATTTTTATTCTACAAATAACAAAATATTTTAACAGCTTCTATGTTTTTCCAACATATTCTGAACTGCTTGCAAGACTAGTAGCAAGATTTATATGAGAGAAATGTAATAAATCTGTATTTTAAGGAGGTTTAACTGAACACAGAATATACTGATGTGTAGGATCCTTTCTGAAAGATCACCATATGCAGTAACTATGCACAATTCCATGTATCTAACTTTAAAGGGCTATTTCTCACTGAATATAAATTTAAGGTTTTGTGAAGTTAAGTTTAAGCCTTTTGGTCATCTCTTTTTATATGGTGGATTTTTGTTACTGTTGTTAATTATTCATTTGCTTAAAGTTCTGGAGATTACCAGTCCTCTTGTAATTAGCTCTAGTGATCTAAAAGGCTTTTTTTGTTTGGTTGGGGTTTTTGTTTGTTGGGTTTTTTCCCCCCAATTATTGAAAAATCTGAGATTATTTTACTCTACATTGCAAAAGATATAATGGATTTTGCACTGTTAAACTTTAATATAAATCTGCCTGTTATTTGAGACTCAGATGTATCTCTTTTCACCTAAGAGCTACCTAAGATAGGACTTTAAAAATAGATACAGAAAGCAACTTGTTCAAAGTCAAATCAATGCAAAGATATCTATTCCAAATAATATCAAGATCTGCATAATGGTTTTATTTCTTAAAAATTAAATGTAAAAGAAAGATTTAACAAAGTCGTTAATGCAGACTGCTATGGAATATGATCAGCTTTAGATTGACCACCCACTCAATTAGAAATTGCACTCATAGCACTGGGCTTTATATCAGGCCCTAACCCTATAAACCCAGAAGCTGAAATTTATGTTTATGCTCTCAATGAAGTCAGCAAGTTATGGGAGTGAAATTATTTCACTGTTTTTGTTGACTGTATTGAATTGATTTTTACTTGGATTTGCATTTTACGTAGTTATGATCGGAGGGGCCAGTTCCTCATTGCAAGGGCTGCAGAAGGACACATCTTTATTCTAGATGCTCATCCGTCAAAATTATTCCAAGTTCTGGGGTATATAGGTAATACATGTAACAACATTAATTACATTTTCTTCTCATTGTTTTCTGCATTTTAAGTGTACTTGCCAGTCAGGCTAAGCCATTCACCTTCATTCTACTTATTTTCTTGGAGGACTAAACATATTCTTCCCACCTATTTTGTAAGGACCAGAGTTCTTTTTGGGGTTTTTTGTTTTGTTTTGGGGGTTGGTTTGTTGGTTGGTTTTGGTTTTTTGTTTTTTTTTTTTTTCCCTTTGTAATTTTAGTTAGCAAATGTACCAATATTACCTTTCTTTCAGAGTATGTAAAAGTCACAGGGAAAGAATGGATTAGCTGACAAACTGGTCACAGCTCCAGCACAAAAGTAATAGTGGTTGCAAAGAACTTAAGAACTTTGTGAGAATTTGAACTAAAAAACTGTAGGTTATGATCATTGTGTGTAATCTCCTGTTACAAATTTCTACCACAGACATCTTTAACATGGAGACTGCTGAAATTGTCAGCTTTGCTGATTGATAGTGAGGAATAATATATGATGAATTTCAACTCACAAGAAAATTTGAAATTTGTGAATTTATTTTTCCAAAACCAGTATTCTTGCAGATAATATCTGTGTGTGTCAATATTCACCATAATTTTAAGTCTAAAGGACATTATAGTATCATTTGAATTACTTTAACAAACAGAATTGTATCTCCTTAAATAATTTTTGTAATTTGCCTGGATGGTTTGTTAGAGGAGGGTTTTTCTGTGCTTTATCTGGCAGTTATCAGCAGACAGCCTCAAAATTGCTACAATTCAAGCTGGAGGTAAATTCAGATTTGACTGTTTAATGCAATAATAACATGCTGGTGCTTAGGGATTCTCAGCACCCAGTGCCTCAAGTGGAGTTGAGTGCATGCAGCACTCCTGAGCTGAGGTGTATTCTGAACAGGGATCTCGTTTTGTGTCACAGGATAGCTTAGTAAAAACAAGTTACCATGCTTCAGTAAAAATTTCCGTTGATGTTCCTTACTTGTTTCAGTACTGGCAGATGAAGTGCTCCATCTTTCTGTAATTTCTGACTTAAAGAATGACTTAGTTGAAGTGATGGTACTTCTTAATGTAGCAGAGGTCCAACAAGCCAGACTGGAAATTTTTCATCTGTCTTCAGCAATTGCAACAGGTAAGAACTGAAATATATACTAACTTCTCCTAGGGCAATAAGCCTAGTGTCATATTTTGAAGTTATTTACATTTAATTTTTAAAAGGCTTTACATTTTACAAACTTTTCAAAAGTGGTTTTGTAGTTTTCAACAAAGTTAGTATTTTCTTTAAATATTCAGTAATATTGGACTTCTTTTTGTGCCTATTTTTAGACATATAAAATGCGGCTTTATTTTCAAAGTTGCTGAAGATCTACAGTTATTGTTCATTTCAGTTTTATATAAGGTGCCTTGTCACTCTTAATTTCAAGTGTCCCTTTAAAGCTCAAATTAGGGAACCAAAAAGAATAAAATGCGCTTTTGAAGATGTGAACTGCAGTGTTTTAACCAATACCACCCAGGCTGTGTGTTCCTCACGGCAGAGATTCCTAGAACAAGTTCTAGATGAAGGCAATGGTGACATGAACCTGCGTGCAAATTGGCACTGTTGACGTAATACTCAAGAAGCAAAGTAAATCAGTGCATGCAAATTGTCACATCACTGTGGTTAAACTGTTTCTAGTACTTCTTTAGAGCCAATAGAGCTATTCCTTTGCTTCACTGCAGTGTGCTACATCAGCACAACTCACTGAATTGGTGTTAAATCTAAGTAATTAATTCCCAGTCTCTTCCCTGAAAAGTTACATCATGCTCACTCCTTGCTGAAGATCATTTTCATAATTGCATGATAGACAAAGCACCTGTATTAGTGGTAGTGATGCCTCTTCCTCCCTCTTTTTTTGTCAATCTTTTAGATAAATATAAGTATGTGAATGAACAAGGAATGTTTAATGCTAGTGACTTGAAAAAGGAGCAATATGATCTGGATTGCCCTTTGAGCTCAGCAGTCAGATTGAAGGATAACATTGTGTATGGCTACTGCACCTGTGCACCTTTCATCTGTAAATACCACCTCTCTGAAGAGGTAATTCTCTGCAGTTGCTTTACTTTGGGTGATGGTTAAATACCAGCAAACAAAGGCTGTAGATGAAATTAATATAGCAGGATATTATCTTAAAGAAATCTTCTCTCCATGCAAAATATCCACTCCATACATACTCATCAACTTTTAGTATCCTACCAGTTGCTCAGAAACCTGGCAGAAGTAATGTCCTTGTTCTATTGTATTGGTTCTTAAAGTCCACACTGCTTGCAGGCACTTCACAAGTGGCTTCTGTGCTGGAGCTGTGGGTTTGTGCAGTCTGCTGAGTAACCTGGACATGCAGCTCCTGAAGGGACAGAGCCAACGTGAGCCCAGGCCTCTCAGATGCAAACCCAGCCCGGCCTCACAATGAAGTAGTGGGGGCTTCAGGAAGCCACTGTCATTGCCTGCTGAAGAACTGCAGCTCTCTGCAGCTCATAGGTGTCCCACAGTTTATAAGTCAAGTCAGGTAAAAAGGTGAATATTCTAAAGGTCGGCATTCATACTTGACATGTCCCATCCTTTCTGAGCTAAGAAATTCCAGGCCAAAACATACTGAATCCAGACCCTTTTGCAGAGATGAGAAGCAAATCAGCAGCACAGCAATGGCACTACTTCCTCAGCTCAGTAATCCAACAACAGTTTAAACTGCAATGCATATGGTAACCCACAAACCTCTCATTAATCTTCTCAAAATAGATATCATCTGAACTGCTGCTAACCTTTTGCTTGTTTGGCAGAATAAGTTGGAAGATCCATCAGTATATTCGTCAGTAAAGAGGATTCCTAGCAATCAGTTTGGATCAGGTTTGCTCTGTTTATCACCCAACAGCCAGTGGCTGGCAGCAGCAGCCAAGGATGGTGTTTTGTTTATCTACAGTACTTCTACTCTGGTAGGTGGGCGTCTGGGCACAGGCTTTGTTTGATTTACATGAGACAGAAGTGTGAAAATTACTTTCCTTCACTGTAAACTTTTCCTCACTTGAATAGAAGATGTTTGAGAAAAATTTATGTTGAACATGAACTGATAGAGTATTATACAAGGCCATTGTTTTTATAATGAATGTGTATACAAACCACTTAGTTCCTTCTTCAGTAAATCTTAGTGTAGATAATTTTGCTACTGTTCTTTATGTCCTGCAAAATCAGTGTACTACAAACTTGTCCCCTGTGTAGTCAAACCTTTTAAACTTAAAAATCCTAGTATTTTATGTACTTTGTGTTGCCATTTTGGATTGACTTTTATCTAAACATAAAGAAACATCAAAATATTTTTTAAATTTAAATAATAAAAATAATTTAAAGATGTACTTCATTAAAAAAATGCATTTGCTGATACTGCTTCTATGACTTCTCTAGGATATACTTGCTCAAAAGCATTGTCAGTCATATCAAGGAAGGGGAATCAGATCCATGGCATTCTCCCTGGATGGCAATTTCATCCTAGTTAATGGTGAAAACGATTGTGCCCTGGTGTGTCTGAAGTGGAAGTATGTATAAAGTGGCAGATTAATATTGATTGTGTCATTTCTTGTATCCTGATAGATTAATTTTTGCATCTACTTGTGATTCTAGATTTCCTTTTTCTTAGTCTAAAAGTAAGCAGAAGAATTGGATAGAAATAAAATCATTCCTCTCATCTTTAGAGGCAGCCTGGCCCCCCTAGCTCAGGAAAAGTCTTGCACTTTGGGTCTGATTGCAGCACAACATACAGGAGTATCTTCTGGGAAGTATCACCAATAGTGATACTTCTTACCATTCTCAAATCAGCTCTGGAAAGGGCTCTCTGGGGATGTAAGGGATATAATCTCCTGAGATACTATTTTAACTCAGTGATGAGGAGACATCACAGCTTTAGTGGGAATTCTACTGTGGCTACAGAGAGCTCTTAGCAGACATTAGGAATAAGAGACACTTGAACGTACAGCTTTTCTGTGGTAAAATCAATGTTCAGGTATATGCATAGATAAAAGATTATTCTGTCAGAGCAATATTTCTAATATGGGCAATCCATCTTTCAGAATTTTTACTTCTGTGGAGACTTCACTTAATTATGCAATTCTAGAACTCAAACAATCCAAAATTATTGAATAGGCATTTTTAAACAACCTAATAATTGTGTCATAAAGAATATTTAATACTTTGTCCTTTTCTGTAATACACAAAAAATACATCCGTTCCCTTTCTGTTTACCAGGGAGATAAAAGAAACTGAAGTTGAGGAAGCTGCTCTTTACTGGCAATCTCTACTTGAAATACTGAACAAGTCTTCTTCAGATGAAAATTCTGTTTTAAAATCTATGCCAGAATTGAAGTTTGACCCAGAATCCATATCAAAATCACTTCCAGTAAAGAAATTTAAGGTGTTTTCTTTACTTTTATGGGGAAAAAAAGTTTGATCATTATCCTAAAATTGTACATGATAAAAATTGTCCTTAATACAGTGATCCTTCTGTTAAAGTGGAAGAATAACCCTGAGGATAGGCTGATTATGCTTAATAGTAATTTGTGGAAGAGTACTGTCAAAGAAATGGAATATTTATGGGAAGATGACATTCACATCTTCAGTTTCACTTGGTTTCCTCAGTCACAGAAAACTGTGAAAGTCAGTTTCTCCTCATGTGAAGTTATGTGTCGTTCCCAGAGAGATGTTACTGCTATACATTGTGTGTTACTAATTCTATATTTTTCCATTGGAATCAATCAAACTTGTGATTACAGAGATTATCCCAGTCAATCATTTGAGTCAAAAGACTTTGCACAATAGCAAGGGTTTGCAGGACCACATCTGGGGACTGGTTAGGCAACAAAAATGTAACATTCTCTAATGTGGTGGTGGTGGTGTTTCTAATGGGAGTCCACTTTTTCCTTCATTTCCATCTTTCTTTTCACTCTCTCTCTAAGTACCTGACCTAGATGTTTATATTCTTAATTTCAGGAGGCACCACTGAAATCTTCCAGTGTAGAGGTGACAGAAGAAGATGGAAACATCATGCATACCAGTGACATGACATGGATAGGCCAGAAAATGCAGAAGGTACTTTCACAGAACAAGTACTAATCAAAGCCAGAGTTTTCAAGGGTCATTAGTTACTGGGGGTGCCAAGGTGTTTGCTGGAAAGGGATCTAGTTTTGAAAGCTTTTCTCACATTTGGACCTCTCTTTAACCATTGCGATCCAGACTTCTAGAAATTCTAGGCCAAGGTTATTAACACATCAGAGAAGGTGCCAAGCACAAAATAGGAGCTCTGAAGACCAGAAGAGCACTTCTACACAAGGAGTAAAGAAAAAAAAGCAAAGCAAAAAAACCAGCCTGACAAATCCACTTCTTTTAGAAACTTACAAAGACTTTTTTATTCTAAATGTCAAAAAGTTGCACAGAAGATTATTACCAGAAACCAAGCAGGTTATTCAATGAAAAATGAAAATTTTCAACAATGAAAAATCTAAGGATTAAAGAATTCTGGCAGTAGGCTTTATGCAGTTCAATGTGTCTGAAAGCATTGCACTTGTAATTATGTCTTTCTTTAGTATTTTCTTTTTTTTGAGCGCTATTGCTGTACAACCAGTTTACAATGTGACCTGACTGTAAAATCTGTTTTCTCTTGTGCAATTCTAAGGATTATCCTATTGAATTAGGGTTGTGTCTGTTTCAGGTATTAACCCCTCTGGCATTTTATTTTCTGTACAGATAATGTTCCTGAAGATTACTTCAGTATTTTTTTTCTCTTGCCTTTTTGTTTGTCTTTCAACAATACATTTGTTGTATGTCAGGTTATGAGAGAAGACTCTCACAGATTTGCTAACCAGAAGGAAGAGGTGCAAACGGGAATTAAAAAGCTGCGTGAAACTGTGAGTTTCTTACAAGGGTAACGGCTCAGCTTCCCAGTTTTGTTTACAAGAATGCTTCCTTTATGGCTGTGAGCTCTAGCTCTCAGTTACATTTTTGTCATAAACTCCGAGCAGACAGGTATTAAAGAGATGTGTTTCTTCAGGGACCAGTACTGAAACTGCCAGGAGCTACTGTCTGCTTCTTAGTTTCCTTTGCTCCAAATGAATATTTTGTGCCACCCTTATACCTTGTACCTTATACATATCTTATACATATACCTTATACATATACCTTATATATATCTGTCCCCTCAGCAGGCTTATTTCTGCCTAACAACCTTCCATTATAGAAAATACTGTCCTTTCCTTTTTCTTCTGTTTCTTCCCATAAGGCAGTTAAAAGTGCAGGTAATTAAAATAATTTTCTCTGATATCAAGTTCTATAGTGTTAAAAATAGCATTTTCCCTGTTCACATTCAAATTACTTTTTATTCCTTGTATTTATTTTTTAAAAAAACAGATTCAGAAAATGATGCATGAAAATGAGCAGGTGCCAGACATTGAGAAACTCGAGTACTGGGAGTTCAACCTGGATTTAGAAGAACAGGAACGAGTGCAAGAAGAGGCTGAACAAGATGTGGCCAGGGTATGGCAGAATGGGGTAACATTTTAAAACTATCAGTGGAAAGGAGAAAAATGAGTGAATAATAGAGGATTATTTCAAAGTTGCTGCTCACTGCTGAGAAGCAGAAAAACAGAAAAGTATTTAAAGTCACTGTTTGAAGCAGGTGAAACTGCTGATGCAGACAATAGAAATTGGAATACGATTTATGCCAGAAACTATAAATCTCACACTGTGGCCTTGGACATGTTCCTTAAGTTCTAGAATGCTTTTCTTCAGATAGAAAACGATGCCTTCAGTACTATGCAACATAGTTTTTAGAGAAGATAGCAGTGATAGTCTAAGATGACGAAATATTGATAATTTAGTTATGTTAGTTTTCTTTCAATAACTCAATGCAAATTGCCCATATGTTGTTACTTTTCATCACATCTTGTTATTTTCTCTTCTGTATCTTGAAAGGCGAGGAAGGAGATTGAGATGGGGAATTTATCCTACTGCTATCTGCAGGATTTAATCAAATATGAGTGCTGGGATGTTATGTGTGTAAAAGGACGTGCAGTTAAGGTAACCTCTGCTTTCTAAGACATTTCCTGCAGTAGTTTATTTATTCCTTAAGGTACTGAGACAAAATAACACATTTCTGATTTGCTTATGGTGTGGGAAAAACTTTACTTCTTCCCAGGGCTCAGGAAAATCTTTTATTCTGTTCATTTTGTCTGAGCCTGGCTGATTTTACCTTCTAAGGTGGAAAAGGGTGCCGATAAGCAATTAGGCAACACTTTAATTCCTTGCTCTCAGACAATATATTTACACAGTATTTCTAAAAGGAGAAGTAAATACTACTTTTCTTTGTGCAGTCCGTATGACTTCTGCTACACAGAACATAAAGGCAAAGTTTAACCCTGATTTTGCCTATTTTAAACAGAGGGAGATGAGTCAAACTGATGATACTGGATTATCCCAATGACAGTGAAAGAGCAAGCCATTTTACAAAAAAAAAAATCTAGTTCTGGTTTAATTCTGTGGATAAAGATGGGTAAAGAGACGACATCCATAGATTATTTTTAAAAACTGTACTTATTACATCGTCTGTACTAATTGATCCTCAATTTTATTCCTGATTCTAAGAAGACTTTGTAACTGTTTAGCATTCCGGTATTGAACAAATGAACTGATAGAAGCATTCTGAAGAACTTCTTACTTTGGGTTTTTGTATTTTAAATTTGAGCAGTGCTTCCATATGGATTGTCAAGTGAGTAATTATCCACTGAAGGAACGTAGTAAAGAAGAGCTGGAAACTTTGAAGAAAGTTCTCCAGTTAAAGAAGACTGAGACAGCTGATCTTAAGGTAGAGATCATGATGTTTTGAGCTTCTTTATCTAGTTACATTCCTAAGGCCCATTTTCTTGCTGTAGAAGTTGGCCCAAAAAATTTAAAAATATAAATAAAGATGAAATGTTGCTAAAAAAAATGTATTAGCCTTAAATAATCACAGAATAGCTGAGGTTAGAAGAGCCCTTTGGAAGTTATCTAGTCCAACATTCCTGGAGCATTTACTCAGGCCAGTGAGGCTTGGAATATCTCCATGGTGAAAGAATCCATAACCTCTCTGGGCTACCTTTTCTCATGTTTGACAACCATCACAGGAAAAGTAACCCCTCAAGCCTTCTCCTTCCTGAGGGTAAACAATTCCAGTTCTCCCAGTCTGTCCTCACACGTAAAATGTTTAAAATCTTTACTCATATTAGTGGCCTATCACTGGACTTGCTTCAGTATTCCCAGTGTTGTACTGGGGAACCTATAAATGCACCCAAAGTTCCAGATGTGAATATTTCAACTTTCATTATTTTGATCACTGAGCTTAATTGAAGAATATAACCTCTAGAATTTTTTTTATGGTGTGCCACTGGATCGTGTACAAATCTAACACGGTTGCTATGTTTGTGACTTGCAGGCTCAGAAGAAAAATCTTGAGGCTGACTCTGAGACTGCTTTATCTGAGGAAGAAGGAGAGAAGGCAGCAGCAGAAGTGGCTGATGATGGTGCATCTCACTGCCTAAATGGAAGCCTGAGCTCTCAGTATGGTGGGGACACATCTAACCTATACCACCAATGTGACTTGCACACCAGGGAGCAGAAACTCAATCAGACAATATTATTGAAGGTGATATCTTCTGAAATTTCTCTTACTGCAGTGACACTCTCCTATCTGTTGGTTTTCACAGCAGTCACAGCCACTGTTACATTTTGGACATACTGACACTAAAGAATGGAGAGTTGCACCATTCTCTGAGTAACTGAAACAAAAGCTGATAAATGCACATAGTGATGTGGATTTGCCAGCTTGGGTTTGGAAGAACAACATTTTATGAAATTGGTTATCCAGTTTCAGGGTATCTGTATCCTTTTCATGGTACATTTTAGTAAATTGTCACAGTAAGAGAGACATATGCTACCCTTCTAAAGTTCTACTTTTCTTTGTTGAGATCAAGTATTTATGGTAAAAGAAGAATTTATCCATTCAGAATACATGCTTTTTAAAATTATTATAAGGTCTGAGGTGTTCTTAAAAAGTCAGTTTCCAATGTTTGTTTGTTTAATGGACACATTTTACTTATATATGTCAGAAAATCACATGAAAGCACATTGAAACTGCAGGTTGCATCAGGAAAATATATCCTTTGTTCTGCCTTCCTGCACCTGTGATTTACAGTCTCTAGATTTACAGGTCACATGTTTTTTTCTTTGAAGCTTCTCCTTCTTTTAGCTGAAGAGGGCCAAAAAAAAACCAAATAGAGGACGGCCTGATTTTTTATCTAACTTTGGCAGCAGCATGTTTCTTTCAGACTCTTTCTTAAAGGCCAAATATGTAGAAGAAAATGAATAAAAATTTCTAGGGAAAAGAAAGGCAAAAAGAGATCATCTGCCCAACTCCATTTAACAAAGTTTGAACTCTGCCCTTATGATTTTCACAAAAAGGGTTTACCAGTTTGTCTCCCTGTCACACACACAAATACACACATTTATGATTCTGATGGCTTGAGGAGTAGTATATAAAAATGGATGGATGTGACCTGAATAGTACTGCTGTTTCTTTTTCTGGTATTCCAGGATGTCATTTACAAAGTGAAAACTACTTTTAATGAGGAATTTGATGTAATTGTACAACAAAAGGAGCAGGAGATAGCACGAGTGAAAGAAGCAAACGTGAAGATCCGAGAGATCTTGGAACAGCTTGAAATTGAAGTGGAAGTGTGGGAGCCAGTCCTTACAGATGATGAGATGCCGGAGCGAGCGCTCACTGTTCAGGATTCAGAGGTGTCTGAAAAACGCTTCTTTCTATTTCACCCATTCAAATCCAGTTCTCTAGTTCTTTGCATTTCCAGACACTGCATCAATACTGAAAAACCTTAAAGCAAATATGTCTGTATACTTAAAATCATCTTTTTGGCTCATTTTCTTCCCTTTCCTTTTTAGGAAGAAAAGACTTAATAAGTCAATCTGAAATGACTAAAATGTATACAAAATTAATTTGTTGCTGTTAAAAGTTTTCAAAATGCCCATAAATTAGGTAGGAATTCTTTGTTCCTGACATTCAAACTGGGCTTTCTGGAACTGCTTCCATAGTTAAGGGTTTCTCTGTTTGCGCTGAGTGCCATTTTGAAACAAAGTAGTTTCCAACTAAAAATCTAAGTATTAGAGCGTACTTAATAATGTACTTAAAAATTCAGTTATTTACAAAGAAACACCGTATTTCTTATGCAGTATATTCCACTGATGTTATCTGCTCATGTGGTCAATCTTTTCCCATTTCTTTGCTCTCTCACCCGTCCATGTTATCCACTGTAAGAACAGGCATGCACAAAACACAACTAGTATCAACAAAAGTGATGGTGGTTTATATTTTAGGATATTTAAATGTAGTTTTTGTGACTGTACAAAAGGAGAGTTTTTATCTTGAGGAATATCGTCATAGAGCAGAGATACAGAAAGCATTAAGAATTTGTATTACACCATTGTCATGGTTTAACCCCAGTCAGCAACTATGCACCACACAGCTGCTTGCTCACTGCCCCACCTCACCAGGGTGAGGGAGAGAATTGGAAGGGTAAAAGTGACAAAACTCATGGGTTGAGATTAGAACAGTTTCATAATTGAAATAAAATATCATAATAATAACAGCAATGATAATAATAATGTAATTAATGAAATTAAAACGTAATCATAAATGTAATTAGGAGGAAAATAATAAAAAGAGACAGGAAAAACAACTGATGCAAATGAAAAACAATTGCTCACCACCAACATACCAATCCCAAGGCTGGGGGATGCACTGTACCAGCTACTAGGAAGAAATTTAACTCCAGCCCAGCCAAAACCAGGACCACCATTTTTCCAAAGGTTGTTAGTCCACATGTGATCACGTTTGGAGAAAAGAACCCTGATATGAACCTCATTTTCTTCTTTCAGATTAAAGCTGAGAAATACTTGACTCAAGAGGAGAAAGAGCAATTAGAATTGCAGGCTAAGCTTGAAATGGAAAGACGCCTTGCTACTACGGTAATTAAAGTAGTATCCTTTTTACAGACCTTTGTCTCTGGTTAGGCTTATTTAATTAATGCAGCACTGAAACATTCCAGTAATGTAGTATGGGAGAATTAATTTAAACTGGTAGGTAACATTTTGTGCCTTTTCTCTCTTATTATTGTTTACAATCAGAACTACATAGGTCAGATGGGGGGAGAAAAGAGAGTGTTAGACTCACAGTTTTTAAACATGTGCTTAGGGGCAATTTAAAATACTATATCAGGTGGCTGGGAACTAGATACATGTCCAAATTCATGCTACTGCTCAATCAGGAGCTTTGTGCTTGATATGTTTGTTGATTGAGCAGCCTCTGTTCTCCAGGGATCAGACTACGAGACTGTAGTGCTTTCCTCTGGCTTTAAAATGTATCTGTAAAAAAACTTAGATGGTTCTGGCCCCCAAACAGATGCACAACAAGACAGTGACGCTACAACTTCCTTCATCATAGCTTGCCAGTTGGCCAGGAGTACCCTATGCCTATGTGTTCTTTCCAAAACTACCAAAATGGCAGTTTTAGTAAGTTATTTGGCACATGAACATCTGTTTACCCGAAAAAACTCTGAAACTTTCGGCATGTTTCACACACATCCCCAAAGAGCATCAATCTACTGGTGACACACTGAATAATCTAGAGGTGAACACTGTTATCGTCCCCAAAACTTGAAATTGCTACACTTCTTTTGTACCTTCAAGTATTTTTTGTGGTTGTTCCCAGGACGATGAAAGACTGCGTGCTCTTGATGACATGATGGGTGGAGTGCTAGAAATCAGGAGGGAAGACATTTTGAAAATGGTGAGATGTGTTTCTGCTGTGTCCTTTAGGAAACTTCTGGGCTCTTATGGCAATATGAAATTCAACCAGCAAATATGTCCAACCTCAGTGACAGAAGAAAGCTGGAAAACTGTAGAATTGCATTATGACCAGATAGGCTCCATAAGAGAGCATACGGAAAAAAGACCACAAGATTCTACTGCCTGTCTATGATTTACCCATCAACACCTGTTCCTATCACAGTGGAATGCTGTAGGAACATCATCTATTTAATGTATTATTGTTACATCTATCTAATATATTACCGTTATAACAACTGTATTGCTGGGGGAAGAGTCTATCATCCATGGCTGTGATCTTACAGAAAAAAACTGTGTTTCATTTATCTCAGCAAATATAGATAGTACAGCAGTAGAGGAAGAAAAGGATGTGAAGGAGTGCCACAGAAAAAGGGTAGGGCAGACCCAAGCACTCCTCTGAAATCGATCTGTTTTGAAAAATTAGGACTCCACTTAGAAGTTTACGTTAGCATGGAGTTAGATTTGGGGTTCTGAAACATAAAATGTGGTGTATCTTGTACTGGTAGTAGTATTTGAGTACCAAATATTTGTATTTTACAAGATCCAGTAGTGAATTCCTGTAAGCTAGTTAGTCTAGCACAATATATATACACTCAAATTACTGGTGCAAGTAACAGACCGGATCAATAGAATATGTATGTTACTTTGACTTGTACCTTACTAAGAAATACTTTTCGTTAAATTTAGTTCATGCTGTAGTTTGTTAGTGTGCTGATGTAGACTTAATATTGCTTTTTAAGCATATTTTTCTTCAATACTTCCAGGATATTCCTCCCCCTTCTTTTATATCCAGACCTGAGGATCTTTGGACTGAAGAAGAAAAGAAAACATTTGAAGACTATGAGAAAAAAGTCAAGGAACTGAATGAAGACAAAGAAGACTATAGACAGGTAAATTCAAATGAGAAAAAGATGGATTTGTTCACAGTGCTCAAGACCAAAGCTTCCGATCTTTCTCAGAAGCAACTTCTAAAAATGAATAGGCTAAACTAAGAATAAATGGTCATCAAATATCATGTGTCATATTAAATAAATCCTACCTTAGACAGTAGAATTAAGCAGTCTCCACTTACAACAATTACTGTGGGTAAAAACTTGTGATATCTTAAGAAGGTAACTTTCCTTCACAAATGTACCAGTATTTCTAAAATGCGTTTTTCAGGTTCCATTCCCAGAGTTGCTGATGCCATACACAAATAATACAATTATATTTATTCTTCAAAGTGGTATTGGAACAACATAACTTCGTAGCCTGGCATAACTCTCTTTCCAAACAAGTAATTTCTGTGGCCTTTTGGCTGAATTATACAGTTGCATATTGTGCATTCTCCATCATCTCATATATATAGATATATCTCGAGAGAGACATCAGAAATTATTTGTTCCTCCAGATGTAATATTGCTGCTCTTGTCCTTTCCTTCCCCAGTTTCTGAGAAATGAATGGAAGAAACTTGAAGATTCCATCAAGGAAACAACACAAAATTTTGATGAGAGTGTCTGCAAACTCTCTGAAAAGAAAGTGAAATCAGAGATGGTCATCCACCAGGTGTTGCAAAAAGCATTAATTTTTCTTCTCTGCCTCTGTGCAGCAGAAATGTTAACATTTTTTTTATTACAATCATTTCACAGGAAGAACTCAAAATAGTCAATCTCATTTACGCTTTACTGTTGGATGAAGAGTTGGACACCAGGGAAGCTGGACTTCATAAATTCCTTACAAAAAAGAAGAAAGAAAAAGTAAGTTATCATTTGGAATGCTGTTGTTAGGAGTAATGCAATGTTTACAGTACAGTTTCATGTGAAGTCTGCTCTTTCCAAACCAAAATCTTGCCATAAGGGGCTTTCTGACAATTTACGGGGTCATTGGTTTTTTTTTTCAACTTGTACAGGTGAAATCCATTATAAATACATCTGGTTTTCTTGATAGGTACTCAGCTCGGTTTATCTGGAGTTCTTTGCTAAAACTTCATACATTCAGAAGGGCATGCTGCTATTTGTTTGCTACATATAATATTCTTTAGTACCTGGTATCAAGCTGAAAGTACCAATTATGATGGATTTATGACAGGAAGATGCACAAAGAATGTGTAATGCCATCACATTTTTCACTGAGTGTCCAGTGCAGGTCAGGGCCATGCTGATGTGTGTTGCCAGTTCAAAGCATAAGACAGAGTGAGAAGCAGAACATACCACTGAGTACAAAGTGTTTATAGTTTTATCAACCAGTTTAACCTCCTGAAGAGTTTATCCATTCCTGTCTAATCCCACAGAAGTCAACAAAAGCCTGGAGAGCACGGTAGGAGATCTGAGTTTCAATGCAAGTCTCTTACTGTGGTAGTCTGCAGGTTGGTTCTGGCTCTTGGAACAATATTCTCCCATTTGCCCACTTTGTCTTCATGGAGCTGTTCATGAGTCCACAGATAATGAAGAATAAAAGTGCTGCTGCCTCCACATGTCAGATCTCCTGCTCAGCCTTTGCAGAGTACTGTGTTTGGAGCTGCCAGGAGCCCTTTGTGAGCTGCAGGGAGGGATTCCAAACAGGCATCTAGCCCCTACCACTGAATTGGCTGGACTAGTTTTAAAGCCATCTGAGGCCAAGTGTATACCAGCTTACAGTTCTCAAAATACTTTTTCTTTTTTTTTTTTCATTTTCTAAATGGTCCCCTTGTACAAATTTTGGTCCCTGGAAACTGTCAAATACAACAAAACTGTCTCCCCAGCAGAGTATTAGCATTTAACAGCCTCTATAAAACATGACTTTAGTATCCTGACACATAGCAGAACTCTGCCATGACAATGAGGAAAATGCATTCTAAAGTTAAGAACTCTCCACTGAACAACGTTTGAGATTTTTTGACTGGTCTTACCTGAGATGCCATGACAGTAAAAGGAAATCTCTGGGAAAAAAAAGTATCAACATATGTTCTTACATTCAATGTTTCAAAAGGCTTGTAAGCATTTCTTACACAAATTTGTTACATTCTTAAGCAGCAGGCTAGTTTAATTTCACAGCTCCTTATCTTCTAGCAGTATCTACAAGTGATCCCTGAAGAAGGCACTATATGGTTTCTAAAAGTAGCTCACAAGGTTTTCTCTACAAATAAGGCAGTGTCAGCTTTATCGGTGTATGTGAATAGCCATTCAGTGCTTCTGCTGGCTGTTTCATTCCTGAAATCTTTTGGTTTTACTGTAGGTCAAGAGTGCAAGAAAAATCCTGACGGCAAAAAATGGTGTTGAGGCTTACACAGGCCCCTATAAAGACGCAATACATGAAGAGAAGGTGAGACTCTTGGAAACACAAGGAGGTTCAGAAGTTAAAAGCTAATGTTGTGTCTTGATAATGAGAAGAATGTGCTTCTCTGTAAGCAAGAGTTCTGGTCAACTCACTGATGAATGAAATTAGGCAGTAAAGGACAGTGTGTGTCCTTTAAATTGTAGAATTTATGAAATAGTGCAGATTCCCATGATGTTTGGGAGCGCTTGGAAAAGCACTGTATCCTGTATTTCTAAGATGTGGGCATGTTGATGCTTTTTTAAAAAATGATATCGTGGTAACAAGAAAGCTTTCTTCCCCACCCCTAGAGCCTGGAACATGGTTTTATAAAGGAGTTTGCTGATATACCTGAGGATCTCCTTGATGAACTTTTACAACTTTACAAGCATCGACCAGAGTAAGATGCCCTCCCATTCCATTGTTTAAATACTAATATTTCTCGTGAGTCAAGAATGAGAATACTATTTATTCTAATAGTCTGAATTATATTACCTGCTTTTTATTGGATAGTTAACAATAGCTAATTTCCCATTATGCTAACAATTGCTATTTTGAATATACATTTCCTTATTCACACCACAAAACCTATTTTAAATGCAATCTAAATAATCATCAGGTTCCAAGACAATATTCTTATTTTGTGTAGTCTTATCTATTTGCTTTTTGCAAGAGATTGAGAGCGTGAAACATTCTTAGTTGTTTGTGACCTTCTTCTATGCAAGAGAAAATACAAAGTACGTCCTGTCTGTGCCCTGTGTGTGCACTAGGACCCCATGGACAGAAACCCTCCTTGACACAGCTAACCCCTATGTGAAGGGATCACCTGAGGATTACCAAGATGCACTTTCCCTTTTAATGAAAGCCATGGATGAACTGGATAGTCCTGAGCACATGCCTAGTGGCTTAGACCAGTCTGTGTGGGAACGTTTTTGTCTAGCTAGACGAAAAAAAATGGAAAGTGAGGAGTTGGTATGTAAAATTCTTTATTTTGCCCATATACTTCTTGATATTTTTGAGTCTTAAACTAAAGTGGAGTTATCACATAGGGTCAAGCTAATGGTGAAATGCAGGATACATAAACTCCATTGGCCTTTGAAAGTTTCTTCTGGCCACATTCAGTTCAGAGTAACTGGGAAACCTATTCTCTAGTTCTAGCTGTAGTTGTTCTTCAGAGGAAAAATTAGCATATTAATGTGGATGGATTTGATCAGAATGATTGTGACCTTGACATAGTTTCATTAAAAATAAAAAAATATCACTTTCCTTTTCTCTATCCATACAAAAAAAACCTATAAGGTATTTGACTCCCATTACCTGTTGAAGTCATCCTCTCCCATTAGCATTCTACACTTGCACCAATGCATTCCAATATTTTTCTAGAATACAAAGAGCAATTCTTAACCAAAGGTGTTTCTGGAAATTTCTAGCCATATATTTGCTCATTATAAAAACATGAATGTGTAAATCTGAATTATCAGAGATACATGAAATTTGACCAAAAGAGAAGCAAATATGATTTTCCTTCAAGTGAATAAACTATGCATATATGAACAAATAATTTTCTGAGCAGAGTATAAGGATTGTAACCTTTATGTCTCATATGCTGTACTGAGATTCTCAAAATACCAGGCTGCATATTTATATATACAGACATCTTCCTAAGAACTTGTCCTCTCTGTCCTTGAAGAGGCTTGCCCTGACATACTGACAGTTGAAAAAGCTGGGAATGTCACAATGTTGCTTGCCTAGGTGAAATGGAAGGCCCTAGCACTGGCAGAGATGCAGGCCTTTTTCCGGAGAAGAGTGAATGAAAATGAGAAGATGAAGTCAGAATTGGAGAACATTTTCCAAGAACTTACTTGGTAATTTTGTGTCTTTTCCTATGTTCATCTGACCTTTAATACTCCACTAAAACAGAACCAAAAGTTACAAACAAAATTACACATCTCTGTTCTCCAACACTCTTTTATCTAGGTTTCATTGTTGCTTGGACCTGCAATATTTCATCTTTTCATGTATATAACATAATTTTCACATTCATTATCATTCAAGACCAAATCCCAAAGTAAAATATACAGGAAAATGGGTGCTGGCTGAAAGTCTCTTCTGTTTTCTTTTCAATTGATATTGAGATCTCTTTTAAGTAATAACGTTTTCCCTCAGAACATCTGCTAGAGTATGTTAAACTGAATCTAGTGGTTGAAACATATACCATAAGTTGCAGATTTTGTAGTCACTTTAGCAGCAAACAGAAGATAGGCTGTCAAAAAGTAAGCCCTACATGGACTTACCACCATTATGTAATAAATATAACCACTGAGAATCATGGGAGGATTTATCTAATCCTGTTGAAATCACTAAATGCTGTTTTTGTTTTCTGCCATCTTAGGCTGCAGGAGGAGAAGATGAAGCTTCAGCAGAATTTGACCGTCCAGTTTTTGCTAAAACAAGGACAGGTGGAATTAGAAAGTACTGAGGTCCCAGACTACAGTGATGCTATTCTCATTAACAGGAGTGTCGTTGAAGAACTGAATTGCACTCTTGCGGTAATTCATGTTATCTGAAAGAAATTTAAGCTTTTTAAACAAATGTATTGTCCTTTGGGAGCTCTGCTTTTTCTCCAGTTTGACATCTATTTTCAATTCACTACAACACACCGGCAGGCTCAGTTGTAATCTAGAAGCTATTAAGAATACTCTAATGTCTCTTCTCATGATGTAAAGATTGCAGTGCAGACTGCTTTCTTGATGTTTGGTCAATACAATTCAGATCAATGAAATGGCAACAGTCTTTAGACACACCATCACTTACACATACATTGTAAATAGAAAATGCTAATATCCTGGGCACCAGTCCAAAAATTCCCTCGAGGCAAACTTACAGTCATGTTAAGAAGCATTTGAATAATAGCTCACATTAAATTCAAAAATTAATACAGTTTTTAATGTAAGGTGAAATTGGTGATGATACTTAAAACAGTTTTTCATACCCTCATGAAATGTTCATTTTTTAGGCATTCTAGCTGTACAAAAATTGCCTTTTACTGCTACTGCACAAAGCCTTCAGTAACATCTGCAAAATACCTTAAACAGAGCAAGCTTGTATTTTGTAGACCTAAAATGCCTTTCCATTCTTACATAAGATAGATAGATGGAGGGAGAGGTTAGTTGTCATTTTCTTCGTCTACTTCTATGATCCAAGGCTGTGACACAGAGCATAAAAGAGAACAAACTTCCTTAAAAGATAACCATCTGGAGCAAAGTCTGGAAAGAGACTGCAGTATAGCATGTTTAACTGACTAAAATTATAACTTTGGAAGCTTGCCCCTCTCGTTGCAAACAATTATTCCATCATCTGCAAAGTGTGTTAATTGAGATTTATCTGTTTTTTTAGGCTCAAGGAGAAAAAAAAATTACAGCCATGGTAGAATTTAAAGACTTCTCTAAAGGGATAATACAGCTGGAATGGGAACACAAGAAAATGAAAATGCAGATACAAGATCTGACAGAGAAGGCTCGGGATATT
This sequence comes from Rhagologus leucostigma, assembly GCA_013397725.1. Classification (NCBI taxonomy): domain Eukaryota; kingdom Metazoa; phylum Chordata; class Aves; order Passeriformes; genus Rhagologus; species Rhagologus leucostigma. Next base: position 320,012 of record VZTD01004105.1, read on the forward strand.
GTAATACTACCTATTTCAAAAGACTGCCAGCTAGTGAGTTGCTTTCTCTAATTTATATTTTGACTGCAGAAAATTATGCTGCCTATACCTGTAAGAAAGATCGTTTGTATTTATACCTCATAAGTCTCTTATTACCAGAGAAATGTGATGCCTAATAGGTCAACAATTCAGCTTTCAAAGGGAAGTTTTACTCATGAGATTGAGCAGTGATGAAATTCTTTGGGATGTTCAAGTGTAAATTAAGCCAAATTAGCCCTAAGTATTAGTGTTTCAAAACTGACATCGAATAAGGAATCAGGATTTTGCAGCCACAAGGAACAGATCTTTTAAATCGAGCAGCATCCTTTTTCAGTGGAAGGTCTGAGGTGCCCGCATCTGGTATTGCACAGAAATACTGTAACTTTGCGCAGAGGCTGAGCGTTCCTACGGGAGCCTCATCGAGTCCCACTCTGAGTCCCACTCTCTCACTGCCCTTTGCTGGCCCAGCAGCAGAACAGGGAATTTTTTGCCATGCCTGGTAGGCAAGAGGGCACAGCCGACCAGCATGTCAGAACCTACATAGCTTTGAACAAGCCCAGCTGGCAGGCCAGGAAACAGAGGTAAAGGCTGTGGGACACAGCCAAGGATAACGCTGGGAGAAGAAAGGAGGAAGAAGAAAGGTTGTAGGGAAAGCCTGAGGGTATTGCAGTATGAGACATAGAAGACTGCAGGGAAATCTTATGGTGTTGTGGTGATGATGTGGGTGGCATAAAGGTTTGGAGTAAGGGATGTTGAAGGATGGGTAGGCTGGAGATACAGCAGTGCGGACAGCTGTAAAGCACAGAGAAAAAGAAAAGTGTTGGACAGCAGGTAAGGATATTGCAATTCAATCAAAAGATTAAAAGAAAATCCAAACCATACGTTTTGCTAAATCTTCATTTGTTTTGGTGCTCTCCAAACGCTTGTTCTGAATCACAGCCACAGGACTTTCATAACTAACTCCAATCAACAGAACAGCTTTCCAAAGAGGTGATGTGACAAGGCACTGAAAACTTCTTGTGGCAAATTTATCACCAGTGTTGCCGTTAGCTCAGACTTCATTAAACTGATGAGCAGAACTCTCCCCCTTCAGAGAGAGTTAAACTGCCCATGGCAAAGGCATTTACCAGTTTAATCAGAAGTGAGTGCCTTGAGGGGCTTCACTTATGTCACTTTTTGAGTAGAAATATGGGGTTAGTGGGAAAGACAAGGCAACAAATACCCCAACAAAAGGAACAGAAAGAAAGATGGCTTAGATAAATGTGTGTGGGCAAGGACCTGAGAACATCTGGAATGAGGGCTGTTAATGAAGCAGTGAGTGAAAGAAGTTTAATTCTGTAGGCAAGGAGCCTTCTGGGTCTTTCCTGCTTTTCCTCTTCTAACTAGAACAGTCCACAGAATTCCACCTGTGACTTTGGTGGGACAGTACTCTGGAAGGATGAATCTACATCTACAGAAACCTGTCTACTGCCTGTTACAGATCCATAAAACATTATGGGGTTTACCATTTGTAATTTGATAAAGAAGTATTTTAGTCGCAGTGTGCTCAAGGAAAAAATTAATAAATTCTCTGAAACCTCAATTACTATGCAGATAGAACAATAAAAAAAGTAAGAAAGACTAGCAAGCCATTAGACAGAAAATAATAATTTTCCCTCTAGCCTAAAGACAGACTGTCTTAGGCCTCCAGCTGTGTTATCTCAGACTATGCTATAAGCAAAAGTATAGCTTTGGGCTTTTGACAATCTCAGCATGCTTGTTTGGCCCTTGTTTCCATTATGAATATATAATAGATAACATCCTTTTTAACAGCTGTACAGTCCAGTACTCACATAGCATCCAAGGGTATCCTTACAGTGTCCATTTATGATCACTAGTAACCTTTACCACTGCAGAATTCTAGTTGTTTGAGTTTCACATAGTATGATTTTCTATATAGAAGGGTGGAGTTGTTGAGAATGAACAGGCATAAGATCATTTCTTTCTGGTTTTATTTCTTCAGTTCCTAACCGTGCAGAACTATGACACCCACATTGCTCAGCACTTAGCAGGGATGGAGCAGAGTCTTAGCGTCATGGATAAGGTAAATCCAAGGGAACCACCACATCTGAAAGAAACGTCCTTAGTTTAAATGCAGCTCCTTGCCTTCATTAGCAAGAGGTGTTTGAAAGAGTAAGTCCAATTCATATAGGCATGCTAACTCAAGGACTGTTGGAGTACAGACATAATAGCATACACACAGATTATCTATCTGTCTATCTGTCTATCTATCTATCTATCTGTCTATCTATCTATCTATCTAATGTATTTGTACATCTGGCTTTCAATAGTTTCCTCAACTTGAGCTGTGCTGTCTACAGCAGCAGTTCTCTAGTGTTTGGAAGCAGTCATCATAGATGGATTGCTGCAGAGATCAAGCCTATGGAGAGAAATCTACTTGCTCTGTTATTGGAATTAAATACTTTCCTATCCTGAACATCTGAATGCAGATCTGCTAATCACTTCTTACACAGCACTGCCTATAAAAGTCACTCTTCCATTTCTAATGAAGCATTCTTTCAGTCTTCACTGCTTAATGTTTCTCTCCAAGAGCACCAGCCTGTTCAAAGTATCCTTCCCCCTGTATTCAAAATAACAGACACAACAATCTGATTTGCTGGCTCTCTCATCTATTTCATCATTCAAATTTGACTGTCCTTATTTTTAATTGATTCCCCTGGATTTTCTTCAAGTTCTGCTAGTTGGCATCAGCCTCCTCTTCCTCTTCAAGCTTTAGTATTTATCTTGACCCTTTACAGCCCATCCATCAGCATCAGCAGCTCCCAGCCACCAAGAGCATGTCCTTAGCTCACTGATTCCAGTGAATTCCTTTTCTCCCTTTGCCTTTCAGGTTTTATCTTTAACATATCTCTCTTCCTGACCCATACCTCTTTATTCCTTGGTTGTTTCTTAAATTAGAACTCCATAAATATATTGGGATACAGCGTGTGAAAGACACTGTACAAAGTAAACTTTAGAATGTGCTACTAGTCAAATCAACATAAATGAAAGTTTATCAAGCTACAACACAGTGCTTAAGATTATAGCTTTTCATCATAAGTTTGTCTGAACAGTTTTTCTATGACCTCATATATTTTCTTTATTCATTTCAAAATGGACAGTTGCACAAGAAGAATGTGAAGAACCATCAGAAGAAAGTTAGAGAGCTGAAGAGAGGCATCCGTCTAAAAGAGCAAGCAAACTACGAGCTCAGCCTGCAGCTGAAGGAAATGCTTATCTCTGTGTCAGAAAGGATGCATATCTTTGAGGCAGCTGGTGAGTCCAGTGATGCACAATAAGGCACAAGCAAAGACTGTTCAGAAAATAACTCCAAGGCTGGACAGTGCTGTTCTCCACCATCAGCTGAGGGGCAAGGAATGCCTGTCTGTTACTGTGTGTGCACAATGAGCTGAGTCCTTCCTGCCAAAGCCTAACATGGTTACTGAAGAGTTACCTGGAGACTGTGGCTCTTGTAACCAAAGCTAATTGACTAAATTCCTGAAAGTATTCAAGTCAAAATATTACAGTCATTAATAACTTCATTAGGCAAAATGCTTTCATTTTTTCTGAGGGCTCAATGGGCTTCTTTCCACCCTGCCAAGAGAACAGAGGAAGTAATGTGGAGCTAAGAATGGTATTCACTATTAGGAAAACTATAGAGATCTTTCCAGTAGTGGAAAATGGTTACAGATTTTCAAAACAGTGGGTACTTGCTAGAAACTAAAGAAAGCACACCCACTGCCCTCAGTACTATAAAGGCTCTTAAGCCAACTGTGAGCCTTTTTTAAAATGCTTGCCTATTTTATACAGAACTTGGAATAACCCCAGGACAGGTCCCATATAAATATAGTCTACACATCCCCTATGAGCACAGGCTAACACTAACACTTTATTTTATGCAGACACACGGGATATTTCTGAAAAGATCACAAAGCAGCGTTACCAAGAGATTTTGAAGCAGAAATATCTACGGAACTTTATAAGGGAACAGGAAAAACAGCTTGCAATTCTTCAGTCAGAAGCTGAAAGTCTGAAACCAAGAACACTCCATATTGTTTAAAAATCAGAGTCTAGGCAGATGAATAATACCGTGGTCTTATCTAAGGAAGAGTTTCAACAGCTGATTCTTTACCCTGAACTTTTCTTTCCACAAATTATTTCTTCTGTAATTCCTTTAAAAATAACTTCCATTTGAAAGATGCATGTTTGTCTGGTTTGTATTTTTTACCCCCGTTATATTTCAGTTGATGAGATTTATTTCTATAGGTTTTATTATATAAGCCATATTGCTCATTACAGAAAACAAAGGATACAAGAAATTGTAGACTGATAGAAGAACAGGTATATTTGTATGTCCACTGTTTGCAATATGCAATTGTAGAACCTTTTAAAGGTAAAGAAATCTAAATTCATGTCTGTGGATTTGACATAATAATTTACCCTTGTGATGGCACAGGTGTAGGTTTCTGAGCAGATGTAGGGATGCTTCGTCCTGACCCTGTGTGCGACCTGGCCCCGTCCCGAAAGTAGCTGTGCTTCATCATGGTGTAATTACCCACAGCCAGCAGGAGCTGTGGCTGCTGCCACGGGCAGAATCACAGAAAAACCAGTTTGGAAGCATCTGGCCTCCTGAAATAGTTGCTGGCATCTCCCACCCCTTTACAATGACATGCAGTGTATTCTCCTGCCAGATCCCTCCACAATAGCTAAGAAAAATAAAGAACCTGTGATAAAATTAACTACTGCTGGAGCCCAATATACCTGCTCAGGCATTTTCCCTGCTTTTTATTTCCATGCTCCATGGTGTGTGTCAATTCCTCTCCTTTCATAAATTCACATGACATCTAAACCCATTTCATTGTGAGAGCATCAATACCTTTGATACCTCAGCTTAAAATTCTACATTTGTAAGAAAAAACTATTTCTGTTGTGATCCTGTACATCTCCTTTTTTGCTTTACCATCGCTAACTGGGATTTTTAAGGATTCTAATTACATCTCACGTATTGAAACACTTTTTATCTTCCTGCTGAAACTGCCCTAGAAGCACCTGAGTTCCAAATGTGCCAAGGCTCTCAGGGAAGATAGCTGGCCCCTTCACCAGGCACCATCATCTTTTTGTACAAGCCTAGCAAGGCAGAGAAATAGTGCTTGAATACTCAAAATATGATTAGCAGTAAAGGTTGTTCTGCATTAAATCTCTGTGGACAGCAACAGTCAGTATTCCTAAGAGCAAGTTGTAGGTACAGGCTTAAGTCTAATGAGCCCTATCACTGTTAAGAGGGCAAGTATGATCTTTGGTTTTCTTTCTCTTGAGCTGTCTAAGAAATTACTCCCTTATTAAGGAAACAGGACATAGCACCTGTAAACAAAAGAGGTAAGGTATAACCAATAAGAAAACAAGATTCCTAGCAGGGAGAGTTGTAAAGTAGTTAAGAGTTATGTATTGTTACACTTGAGAAGCAGTGATTTTAGGGAAAATAAAAAACAGAAGTCATCATGATGAGAAAATAAGCAATTTCGAGTTAAAAAAAAACTTTAAAAAAAGGCATTTATTGGAGAATAAATGAAATGGTAAAGATTTATTCAGCTTTATGATGCTGTGTTTGAAGCAATCCCATTAACCAAGGCCTTGTTTTTCTTATTTATTTGAAGAGAGAAAACACCTTGGCTCTCAGATGGAGTAGGAGAGTAGAAAGTTGGTTTCAATTTTCTTGCCTTCCCTTGTACTACCTCAGGCTGTGGCAGAACGCTTATGAGACAGCAGCCCTGAAGAGACTGTCTGGACCAGTACCTGAAAACAACTGCATTATGGCACATTTCCCTCAGTAGGAGTTAAAGCTAGTAAGAACATCTTATCACAACTTTGGAATATTAACATCATGAAAATTAGTTACCTTTATTTAACTCACAAAATGCTGTTATTAGCCTTCATTGGCTGACTGGCACCAGGAAGACATTTGTAAAATGGAGATGCATCTACAAACAAACTGAACTCTTCCCCATCTGAACATAAACAGAATTGACAATTCGAGTTATTTCAATACAAGTAACCATGCAGAGATTAATCAAAAAATGGACTGCTTTCTACCTGTTAAAGTATGACTTAATTTTATTTTTGTTAAATAAAAATTCACTGACCAAGGTATTAAGCCAGGTTCTCCAAAACATCACCAGTTAGATTTTTTTCCATTAAGTAGTGCCTTTTACAGTGCCTACTGTATGTATGTACACAGCTTTACAAGTATCTCTGGAGAAAACCTCCTAACCCCAAAGCATAAAGTCCGTTGTCTGACCAACACTTCTGACACAATCAGAATTTATTCAGTCTTTTCTGCTTCTGTGTCTGTGTAAAGAAAACTCTGCAGCTGTAGATTATGCATCTACAAAATCTTCTTCTGTTCTGCTGTAGTGCAGTAACTTGTCTTCCAACCCAAAAGTATCGATGAGCTGAGTGAGACTCACTTTCTTGCCATCTGCAGAAAAGGCCGACTGCAGTTCATACAGCATCAGCTGGGTGCTACTTCTCCACTTCGCTATCAAAGCCTGCAGCTCAGACAGGTTGTTCTGAAATTGGGACAAACAAAAAAAGAGTCATCATTTGCTGACATAAGGGGGTTTTGATACCCTGAAGATATTCCTATAAAATGCCTTAAACTGAGACAATACACAAACACCACACTAAAAAACCAGTGAGTAAGTATTGCCTCACCTTGGATCGATACATCTTCACCATTTTGAGCCTACGAAGTAGCTCTTCCTTCTCCTGCACTTGTTTCACCAGCTTTACTTTTTCTTCCAGGGACTGTTGCTGACCAAGATCAACCTGTACCACATCTGAATTCTCTGCTGATCCACAGGGATCACTCTCCTGTAAGGGACTTTTGAAACATGTATGTCCAGTGCCATTTCCTTCCAGGTTTTCAGAACCATCTTGTAATCTGGAACAGTCTGTACTTTTCTCTGGCAAGCACCCTGTGTCAGCACCAGCAGAGTCTTTTTCTTCGGTGTCTATTTTGAGCCGCTTTGCCACTGTAAAATTGGCATTAAATGAACGTCGTGTCTTCCTTAATCGTTCCCTCAGAGCTGCACTCATTTGCTAAAAAATAAAAGAACCCAAAAAACCCAGGTGGTCAGAATAATCTTAAATTTTTATCAAATCTCAAACAACTGTTTACCCATCATTATTAATTACATAGAGTAACTAATATATTTAACTATCATTCTAAAGCCAGACTTCCTAATTCTCTGTATAGCCTTCAAAAACTTGAACAAAGTTAACTTCTTCCTTTCACGTGTATTTGTACACACAGCTGCAAGATACGGAAAGATGTAGCTCCACATTTTCTTGGACCAAATCCTGTATTCTGTTGAGGCAAACTTACTCATCTAGTCTTTGTGTAAAAGAAATATGGCATATTTCAACTTGGCTAATTTTATTATATTAAGTTCAATTTCCCCTCTAGTATAATAGAGGTAAGGGTTATTTTTCCTGCTGTTCCATCCTATCACATATCTACATCTGCATTAGAACTAGTACAAAACATCTGTATTCTAGAGCATGTTAGAAATATCTGTATAATTTTGGTTTGTTCATGCTTTGAGATACTTCACAAGCACCTAAAAAAGTTTTTTCTTCAAAATAACTGTTTTTTATAATCTATGCCTAACATTTTTATTTATAGAAATGCACTAAAATACGGGAGCGAGGGATTAGTTATGGAATACTTTCAAATGAGGCCTATCCTGCATAGATCTGGATGCTGAGTGTGACGATATCACCATTTCATGTGCCAGGATAAGACCAAAGCAGAGCTCAGCACTATGGAGAATATACAAACTGAAAGCATTGTACTTCGTTCCACTGCAGGCGGAAGTCACAGAAAGTCATCCTGCATGCATAGCAACCCAGAAAACTAGGATTTGAGAAAACTGAAGATGACAGGTTAAAACAAACAAGCAAAAAATCCACCACACACCCTATATAGTATTTAAATTTATTAGTATGGCATTTGGGTTATGTTGCTCCATCACTTTGTATTCACAGCAAACATCTGCATTTTCAGAGCAAAGTATACCAGGCACATGGCTTACCTGCTCAGCCTTGTAGCTATAGGTATAAGGTACAGGCATATTGTTCCAACAAACAATATCTCAGTGACTTCTGACTCCTTGATGATTTCACAAGCATTTTTGTTACTATGAAGAATCACATTATTGGAAAAGTACTAAGTTTTCATACCTGTTTCCCTGAACTAGTCCCCTGCGGAGGTGCTGCCCCAGAATCCTTTGGAGTATTGCACAAAGGTGGCAACTTATCCAGCACTGACTCTTCCATCTCGAGATGAATAGCAGTCTCTGTTAAATGACAGCACGAATTATGATGTCATTTTCACCTGATTATAATGAGCCATGTGGCTGCAGAAATGAGTAAAAAGCTCTAATATGAAATTCAAAGGCTTATTTTCTAATCGGCATGTTCAAAAAAGACATCTGCATAAGTTACACAACTGTTTCATGTGCTAAGTAGCAACTTACTTTGTGAACAGCTTTTCTTTAAAAGGATGCATGACACTACTAACTGCCATAAAGTATTTTACTACCAATTTTATATGTTATTTTTCCCCTCACTCCTAAGGCTCCGTGGAGCCAGGAAGATTTTTGTTGTCCACATGTATAAACAATTAATCTTTTCTATAGAACAAAATAATTGGCTATCCAGGTCCGTGAAAATAATCCAGTCTCATTTGATCCTTCTGGGGATGCTGCTTTAAAAAGTAATTACTCGCACAGGTAGAAGTTTTGATTAACACGAAGCATCCCAAGCTCACTCAGAAAGGCACCTTAATTAAAATGGTTAAGTCACACCTCCCAGCAGGAACCAACTTCAAATCGATTTGGCAATGTTTAACTTCGTTTAGCAATTGTGAGCCACCTGCTAATGACCAGAATGCAGCTGGAAAATCGACAGCTACACCTCTGCTCACCTGCAAATTGCCATTAAGAGTTTTGAAACAGAAGCCTCTCAAGAATAAAATCCTGCAAAGCAAAACTGGGCAACACAGGACTGGCACAAAAGGCTTCCTCTTCAGAGATGAAAATTGCTAAAGCTTCGGTATGCCAAAGCCTTAATAGCACAGCAACCGTGGTCTTCCTGGCTTGATACCAAAGGACGCAGGTCCTCATTTATCTTAGAAGCCAACATTCCACCCCAGCTGTTCAAAACTGAGCATACGGTACTCTATTAAAAAAACCCAGACCTTAGTAAAGAGTCTAGTTAATTGGGTATTTTAGCAATTTATCATTTAAACAGGAAGCCCGCAGCATCCATTAAATATCATGGAAGTTTAATACTATTATTTCTCGGTGTAAGCAGGAGCCTAGAAAAAGCTACATCAAGCTTATGTATACTGTATGTCACAAATATGTAATAAGTCTTCCCAAGCAGCAAAATAATTTCAAGCCTAAGAGATAGCTTTAAAAAAACACAAACAATCCTATGATTCTCTGCCTTTACTTTCTAATGCAGATTCGTTTACAAATGACCATAACAAATACTTTTTGCACTGGTTTGCTAATGCTGTTACTTGGCAGCACATTCACACAGATCTCCTGCACTCTTAAAATCCTTTCCCTGTATCTTAGGCTAAGAATCCTTGACATTTTCAAGCAGTGATGCTGTTCACCACACAAACAATTCTGTCAAGTAAAGAAAACTTGAGTTAGAAGGGGAAAAGACAATTTTGCTTTTCAGTACTTACTTGACTTTTGCACTTTGGGTACGTCTTTGACTACGTCCTCAGTTTTCCTCCTTATACCTACGTTATATAACGGCATTCATGCCTTTTACTTTCTCAACAACAAAAGGCTCTATTAACACTCAATACAACTTTTGCCTTGCTAGTTTTCCACCCGCAGAGAAGCAGGACGAAGGCTGGGCAGCCCATAAGCAGGGCCACAGACCCGTGGAGCTCGTTCTGAGGTGCTGCACCCCAAAAACGCAGCCACAGCACCGATCCGCAGGGCTGAGGAGCGAGGGGAGGCCTCTCGGGGAGCACAAACTCCCCAGGACCCGAGCGAAGGAGGAAGAAACCCGACAGAACCCCGCTCGCTCCCCTCACACGCTTCAACCTCCCGCTGCCGGGGCAAGGGCGGGGGGGCGGCTCCGCGCCTGCGCACGGCGCGTGCCCGGGCGGCGCGAGCTGTTCGCGCCTGCGCGCAGTGGGAGGCGCTGTGGGGCTGAGGGGCGGGCACGGAGCGTGTGGAAGCTCTCGGTCCCGGCCCCGGGCTCGGTCCCGCGGATGGAAAACGCGCGACATCCCCGGTGACCTCGTAGACTTTCGTGTTGCATCTGGGCATGCCAGGCGATGCTGCGTCCCTTAGGCCACCATAGGCCCACCACCGCATGGCTGGGGTCAGGACTAAGGCCAGGTGGCACCTCACAGAATCAGGCTGGACAAGACCTTTAAGATCATCGAATCCAACCTATGACCCAACACCACCATGTCAACTAGACCATGTGGCACCAAGTGCCACGTTCAGCCTTAAACACTTCCAGGGGTGGTGACTCCACCACCTCCCTGGGCAGTCTGTTACAATTCCAGTCAGCATTTCTGTGAAGAAATTTTTCCTAGCGACCAACCTAAACCTTCCCTGGCCTAGCTTAAGACGATAAGACAGTGTCCCTGCAAATGTCCCTGTGCCAGGGAGGGGGTTCTGCCTCAGAATGGAGTGCTCCCCACCATGGATAGCACAGTAGGCCCTGGCTCTTATCGCAGCCGAGGGAACTGCAGCTTTCCACCTCAAGCTGCCAAAGCCTCTATCCCAGGCACTATCTCCTCACATAAGGGGAAAAAGTGTAGCTGAGGCACGCACTGGGAGATGTGTGACCTGAGCAGCACTGTCATGGTTGTGGGAAAGAAGTGAAAATGAAGACATTTGACTGGAGAAACAGGCAGGGAGATTGTGACTGTGACAAGGAGCAACTCCAGCTGTGGCTGCACTGTGCAGTTCAGGATTAGAGAGTTCCCTGACGCTCAAAGGCGGCGCTGAAGCAAGAGCGATCTTCCTGTCTCTGTCAGCTGCACACCTGGATTCCCATGTGGATTTACTACTCTCAAAACTGATTTGTGCAAAATGTTTTTCAACTGTAACTGTCAGGACCGACAAAATGAGCTGCAGAAGCCGTAACAGCAACAGCTCCCAGCCCTTAGGGATGATGTCCCAGTGGTTCCTCCAGCACTGCCCACAGCCAAATGGCCTTGAGCTGTGCATCGATGCCTCACGCAGCTGTGCTGAGAGCTGCACGTGGGGTATGGGCACCCACATGCTCTCACTGGATCATGCCCTTAGCTTGTGTGTCAGAACTGCAATAATTTCCTGCCTGGTTCCTCCTCACAGTTACAGACGAGGATGCTCTCTTTTCTCTTCACCTCGGGTAACTCCCATATTTACTGAGACCAGAGAAAGGCTTGAGCTGAGAGGTGAGTAAGCACTGAGTGTTGTAGGTGTGATAACATGTTAGTAGTTGCTGTGGTTTTGACCATGAGTATACATTGATTCACTCATTTCAAATAGAATTTGACTGGGATGATAGCAACCTTTTACTCTCCTACAGTAAAAGGTATTAAAGCATTCAAAGCCCATCTACAACAAGTTGTGGTGGGAAATCTGAGAACTTGAGGCCTTTAGGTTACTCCTTGTATAAGATTTTATCTGTGGGTGAAATTGATTTAGAAATAATATTTTCAGTAGCAAATGTGGGAATTTACATTATGTGGTGTACGATCTTTTGTAACCATCTAGCAAAAAAAAAACCCCGTTGCACGATACCTCAGGTGCTGAGGCAGTTTGGATGCATTTGTTAAACCTGCCCTTTTTTGGGGGTTGGATTTGTTTTTTTAAACTTTCAGCTAATTTAATGTCACAAATATTTTAATTTTTTAATATGTTAAAAATGGACTCCTGAGTGCAACAGTGAAAGTACTAATAGAACTTTTGCTGCAAATTTATCCAGAGGGTTGGATCTCGGATACTCTGGAGCTTTGAGATGGCGTGTCTCCAAATTCACAGGGTATTTCCTTCAATCTCAAGGATGTTCCCTGCTTTAAATTACTCATGCTGTGTTGTACAGACACGTTAACAGATGAGTTGCACAAGAACAACAGAAAGTTTGAGATTTTAGATCATTTGCCAGGTGAGATTCCAGTAAGGTTGTACAGGAACATAACACATGAAAAAGTCATCCTGTGCATTATCATTGTGCTTAATTAGAGCAACGCCCGTGTGCCCCACCCCAAGTGGGATTACAGATTGTTTGGGACTGGGATTATAGAATGATGGTGCTATGTGTTGGGTGCATGAGTTTAGTGTGCTACATCTAGAGTAGAGGAAAGGAAATACTGTCATCAGTATTCACTGATTGGTAATGACTCTAGGAAAAGACTCAGTTTAGGTTGGTATTAAGTGTTTAGCTGTGTTTGCTCCGTTTGCCTATGGATTTACCTGGTGTTTACACAGTACTGCAAAAACATGACTCACCCAGCATTTGGCTGGAGGCTCCTGACAGAGCCGGGAACTAGAGTGCCATCAAGCAATGTCCAGTAAAATATCCGTTATTTTTATTGCAGAAACACAATAGTGATGGATATTATGTTATCTTCAATTTAATGATGGCGAACCAGAGTCAGACTGAAACCTTCCTTTCAAAAACTGCACATCTGTTTCCTTTGAGGAAAACAGATTATCCATGTGTCATTGATACTAGCATGTTTATGGCACACTGCAGAGTGTTTCTCCTGCTATTCAGTTAAGCTCACCAGTATGTGCACACAGGAGCACATTCACTGCAATACAGTGTTTATTAAGCACTATAATGCTATTGTTTGATTTCTTTTATTCCTTTTGTGATCAGAATAGTTTGAGGTAAGCAAAATAAGTGAAAAAAAAATTTAGGAAATTGTGGACTGGGTAATAAAATTATTGATCTCCGTTTGCTGAACATACCACTTCCCTTCAGAGAAATTAGTTTCCCCAAGGAACCAAAAGGAAAATGTCCTCCTTGGTTTTATTTTCTTTGATATTTCTGTGATGATGTTTTAGTGATTGGATTATTTTTAATTCCAAGTGTACACCAGTTTGTCTGCACAGTTGAAAGATATTATCTATGTATCCTTTCAATAATCTTGTGGTACCAGAAGAGCACTGGGGCTGACACATCAGCACTCGCAGGACAAAGACATGTTTTAATTCCCCTATGGGCATCATCTATGGTAGCAAAGCCAAAATGGAAAGTCATAGTAAAGGATATTGACTTTGAGTTTAGAAACTCCAGTTTGACCTTTATGGGCTCTTCTCTTCCAGAGTGTCAGGAGCATCGAAAAACTTCCATTTAAAAGTTTGCTGGGCACAACAACCAGGCCTTTTCCTCCTAAACATTGCCACTGAGTAACTGGGATGTTAGTCAACAACATATGTCTTAAGGCACATATGTATCACCCCCTTCTCTCATTTTTCTGAAATCTGTTGATCTTATTTAAAGCCAAGTGATGTATCCTGATGCATGGAGTACACGCTGCACTGTCTGTGTATTCTCTTTTACCTGAGGCGGGAGGGTGGGGTGTTTTTATGTGCCTAACCACTAACTGCTGCAGAAAGTTTTAAAATCCTACCCACTTCAGCATCAGCCTAGGGCGGTGTTTTTGCTGGCTGCAATTCACTTCTCAGAAAGATGTTCTGACTTGCTTATAGCCACTTAAATATACCAAGGGAAGGACTTTATAGACCACATTCCCGGAATAAAACCAGTTTACTACAACGAAACCTGTCCTTGGGAGATGGATTCTGGTCTCACAATGGTGCAAATGCCCAGTAACTAAAAGTGAAGTCTCTAGAATGACATCAGCATAAGCTAAAGCAAAAGTAAATTTTTTTTGCCTTTTCTGCTTTACATCTGTGGCTTGCAATGTTCAAGGTACCTGTCTTGAAAAGAAAAACTGCCTGGATTTATTGTAGCTGAGGGGCACAGCAATTTGCCATTACGAAAGATAATGTAAGAGCCAGGCAAGACGGGCGGCGTAGTTCTCACTGCTGCATGTGTGAGTAACCAAGTGGGTGAGGCACAAAGCTAATAAAAGGGGTCAGCATACGATGGTCTCTTATTTCTGTGTCTGTGGGATTTTCTCTGACATAACAAGCCTAAGATTACAGTTTGAGGTCTTTATGATAGACTGTAGCAGACAAAGGAAATGATAAACAGACATTCAGTGTTCTTGTCTTTGCTGGAGAACTGATTGATCATTATTTTAAGAAAATTCAAGCCTTTTAAATCTAAGCCCTTGCCCAAGCTAGTCCCTGGTACTGCTTTTGTCATCTCTGATGGTCTGAGCATATTTTTGTGTTAAAAGTATTTGAATTGTAGTGGAGCTTGAAGAGTTGTTTCATTTTCTTACATACCTAATATAAGAGTTCACTCCATGCTGTGTGCACATAACTCTTGGGTTGCTCACATTTTTCTGTACTGCTGGAATTGGTGAAGCTGGCAAAGTAAACGTGGTTCATTTGCAAGCACAGCCAAGCTGGTTTGAGAAGTTACCCATAGTTTGGAGGCCTTGGTGGGACCCAGTGGATGAAACTGGTGTACCAAACAAGTCATCCAGTGAGCAGGTAAGCACAGATGGAGACTTCTCCTTCTTCTGGTGGTTTCCCTGTTGCTCTGAGTGCAGACACGAGTGAGTAGTGTCCGTCATCACCTCAGCAGCACCATTAGTTACTTATTTGTTTTAGAACAAATAACCATTCTACTAAGCACACCCTACCAAACTGCAGCATCAGCAGGCAAGGTTTAAAAATACGCTTCCGCCCTGGAAACAAATTAGGTCATTTACCTGAGGGTAGAGAAAGCCTTATAAAGTAAAAATTTAGAAGTCTTTTCCTAAGGATGAAATATTAAAGTGTTCATGGCAGTTTTCCATCTCTTGATACTGCTGAGAGTATCTAGGGGGCTGAGATTTCAATGTGGCAGTGTTGTAGGCAAGGACCACCACCTTATGTTGCAAATCAGGTTCACAAGTATTATACTAATGTGAGAGCTGGCTTAAAGCTCTCTCCTGGTTTCCATACAGTTAATAACAGATGTAACATTTCAAGTGTGCATGATTGTTGTGAGATGAGGGATATGTCTGTGTATTATTTGTGCAAACCAAGTCACATGTCTAAGGATAGCTGCCTCAGAATTGTGAGGCTGGAAATTCACCAAAATTTGTGAACAGATATGAAACTGTCACTTCTTAATGTAATGGTTGAGGCAAATTCTTGAAAGTCAAAAGACTTAAGGTACTCAAAAACAATGGGAACTCAATAAATACTCTTTTATCGCTCCACCTCCCAAAATACTTAGCTAAAGGGAAGACAACAAGAATGTCTTCAGTGCCATTTCCTTTAGCAGGTAAAAACGTGCAGTGAAGCCTTTTTGACTTTTCCTTGTTTCTTGAGTGAAATATGCTGTTTATGCCAGTTATGGCTCATTAAAAATTAAATTTTTCAGTGTTTATGACCTGTATTGCTTTTGTTCCAATTATTTCCTAAGCAATTTCAGTTCAAATTTTCTATTCATATTCCTATCTGAAATAACTGCATTTTGAATCTCTTTCTCTACACAGACATACAGAAAGCTTTACTGATGAGTGTGTAATATTTTCTTACAACCTCAGTGGTTCAAGTGATTACTCTTACGTTATTTTTACTGTTGTTGTGCTGTCTTCCTGCGGAAGGGCATCTTAGCCCTTGTGACATTTGAAGTCATTGAGATAGTTCCTGCTGAACAGAAGGGAAGTAGAACTCTGCTATTCTGATGGAAGTTAGTGAAAGTGTGGCATATGGAGTCAGGTAATGGTGTTATTTCATGTGGTGCTGAGGATACTGAAATTGCAGCTGACTGCATTAGTGTAAGTGTTTCACACTGTGTGGGAAAGCAACCAGTCTCCTTCTCAACACGTTAAGGCAACTGTATTTTGGGTGAAGAACATTTGTCTTGAGTGGAGTGCAAGAACACTGAACTGATGCTAAGTGAACCAAATTAGCGAATGCCACCTGCTTTAACTGATGGGATGTTTTCCCATCAGTAGCCCACGTAACTTTGAGTCTGTGTCCCAGCTACAGCGACCTCCGCCACACATATCAATAGACACTGAACAAGCTTTCTTTGTCATCAACCTCTTTGATGACAGCCATACCATACCATATTACATGACACTCCTGAAAACAGAAATCTTGCAGGTTATTCACAGCTGAAAGAGTTATTCTGGTGTTGATGTTTTAAAGTTTAGTGCATTTTTTCCTTGAGTTAATTACAAGCATTTTGTGGGTAACATATGCCAGAATAAGCTATGTCATCACTGTTAAATGCATGGTGGTAATTCAACACATGGGTATGCACTGACAAGTTTTCTCTTGAAAGGCTCCTCAGGATTTAGATCAGCAGATAGATCACTCTTAAATTTTACGTGGTGTATACCCTGCCTGTTCTGGAGACTGTGAAACTGGGCATGAATAGCCTTAAAGCTGTCTACATGATGTCTGGATAGGAAGTCTTATGTGGGATTCATTTTTCTAGGATCAGCAGTGCACATATAGGTGTACACTACTTAATCACGTGTGACATGAGGGTGCAAAGGTTAATCAAGAGTATCGTTACCTACTCCCTACAGTTTACTCTGCTTGATGACATGTTTCTTTTCCATCTCAGTGAGGAATTCTGGGTCAGAAGTTTTTTCCTTAAAGCAGGATTCTAACTGTCTAAAATCAAGCCTAGAAGCTGTGCAACTCTCTCTGTTTAGCACTTCCTAGTCCTAAAGTTTTCTCTCAAGCCTAGAGACATGCTTTCTCACAAATACCACTGTGATGTGAGACTATTTGTCCCCGACAGTTCCTGAGTACTTGACACAGACATATTCTATGAATATTGCACATTCACACAATACACAGTAAACAGTTCTCTTGTATTGGATCATACGCTTGCTTGTTGCTAAATTGTTTAAGTGTTGGGAACTGTACATCCCAGTTTTTTATTGTACACTTGACTTGTATTGCTTCTAGATGCTGGTCTTTTTTTACTAGTTTGTTATTGTTTCGTTGTGTAAACACTCTGCATTTGTTTTAGGAAAAGCTGAGGGATTCCACTTACACTGCAAATAGCTACAGTAAAGTAAACAGAACAGAAGTAGGAGCCTGTAATTATAACAGCCCCTGTAACACCAGCCCAGCCATGGTTCACTGCCCTCCCACCTGTGAGCTGATTGCTCTTGACTCTGGCAATTGCATAATCTCTGTTTCCATTCCATCTTATTCCCACTTGGTCTCTGTCTGCCTAAGTTTTCATTATAATATTTTATGCACATGTATTGGCTTGTTGATTTCTTTATGTTTTGCTTGATTGCATACACTTGGCATGTGTCATCTACCACAGATGCTGTTCCGTCTGCTACATTTTGGGTGCTCAGATACAGGGGATTGAACCTCTTTATGGATGAGGTTGGGGATGTATGTGTGTATCAATATCTCACTGTGCATTAGGTATTGGGCATGGCTGTTTATTGGCAAATGAATTTGCTTCTAGACGTATTAAGAACACCAGTTTCCAAAACACACTGTTCATGCCTGCACATTAAGGAAATACCTTATGAAACTATAAGTTAAACACTGCCTGCTGGTCAGGTAGATAAGGTTCACAACAGTTTGGCACTGGTTGTCCTTCATTAGCCAAATTTGGTAGTTTTTCCCTGCAGTTACAAATTAAAAGACATTTGCAAAACTGCCAGATTTATCATCAAAACAGTAATTAACTGAAATGTCATGCAATTAAAGCAGACGAGCATGTGTTTGACAGCCTTGGGCAACACTAGAAATGAAGTCTCCAGCTCAGCACAGTACTTAAATATGTGTGTAGCTTTAAGCACGTGGGTACTCCCTGTGAAGGCTGGAGGTAGTTCCCAGTGATTGGAGGTCTAGAAAACTCAATGTCTGAGGAAAGCTTCAGGAACAGGAAAAGCTTAGTTTGGTGTTGAAAACCCTAATGGCATATGTGACAACAACATTCAAATACATAAAAGATGACAACAAGAAAACAGATGAGTTACACTGAAAAGGGAAGAGAGGAAGTGATTGTCCACTCAAGGTGCTTGTTTGGAACTTCAAGACATTTTCTAACAGCAAGTATGGGAGATATGGAGCAGATCACATCAGGAGGCTCTGAAACCTCATGGAAAGTTTTGAAATTGTTTTAAAGAAAAATTTGTGAAGAATAATTAATGTGGAGGTAGGCTTTGGAAAGAGAGATGGACAAGATACCTAATTGAAGGCCTTTTCAGCCTTATTTTCTACAGTTGTGTAATTTTATGTGCTTAAAATGACGCATGTGCATCAAAGTAAGTGTATAAGACTCTCACGGTGTTCTTCTTTACAGGCTTAGACAAATGCTGTTCTGACAGAAGTTGGAGCCGTGGATCAATGCTCTTATTGGGCCTCATCTTTCAAAATGAAATGGATTCAGTGAACTCAGTGTACTGAACTCCAAAAAATACAAACACTTGTTGGTGAGGGTTCTTCAGATCACCACCTATACTCTGTTTTATCCATTAGTTTTATATTGCCACTGTGCCTAACAGAACAACTTCTTAGTACAAATTTTAATATTTGGGGGAGGAGGTGTAAATATTTTGTTCTGAACTCCTTAATTTATGCTGAAAACTAAAGACATCTTTAGGTGTTGTAGTTACAAAGCCTTCAGCTGACGACTCTAATCATGGTTGTTATTAAAGTAGAATCCAAAAAGCACCTTTGCAGGCACTGGATAAGGAAGGCAGCCACCGTACCATGCATCTGGCAGCCCTGTGATAACAATAAAAATACCCAAAAAGCTCCATGCCAGCAGGAACATCTGAAATACATAACATATGGAGTGAGGATGAGCCCAGAATGCCTTGATTTTAATAAGAGAAAGCTGCGTGTTATCACAGGTCTCACAAGACTAACTTCTGATGGAAGCAAATTAATGAGAATCTGAATGGCTGTGAAATGAAAGGTTTGGGTAACAACTAAGTTTCCAGCCAGTTGTCTTCCTGAGAAGAAATGACAAACAACAGACCTGGCTTTTGGAAAAGGCAATACTTTTGTGCTTTGGATAAGAAACAGGATTTTTCAAGCAGAGGCATGAAAATAGAGATGGGCATAGTCAGAAAGTTCAGAGCCAAGTCAGAAAACCTGCCAGAAACTGGAAGCAGAGGCAAGTTAAATAGCTTGGGTCCGAGTTTTGGGTGTTCATTTGCAAATGTTTTCCTCAGAACTATTTGGAAAAAGTAATCCGCCAGTCTGAAGTCAGTGATCAAGTCCTGAAAAGGAAAGCTTCCTTTTTCATCAGGGTTCTGCCCTTCCAGCTGAGCAGCTGGAGCACAGAGTACTTGCCATCATGCCGTCTTTCATCCTTTTACCTTTGATTTTAAATGCCTTCTTGGTACTGGAGAAAAGCTGGTTTGTAAAATGAGATCCTCTTATAGGTGACATTTTATGAAGGAGTGATAGAATCACCCCTGTTCCTGACTGGGGAGAGCAAGGAGTAAGAGTCACTTGGAGCTTGGGAACCAGATTATGTAGAGGCTTTCCCAGTAAAGCCAGCTGCTGCTCATGTTTCTCTGAATATTCCTTGCTTAAATCTTTGTTGTTTTGCTCATGGAAACTGAAATTGTAATACTTATGTTTAGCAAAAATGGTGAACTATTCCATTCTACCTCTTACAAGGCAGAAATAAGTAATATGAAAGAGCTCATACTCATCTCTTCTGTTCTCTTCTGGGTCACAAATCATCTCTGTTTATTCTTGAACACACAGTTTTGGGTTGGAATTAGCGTATCACTTGTCGTTTGTATGGCAAAGGTGTGTCTGGCTAGAGATTTGCTTGCAGAAGCATGATCTCTAATGAAAAGTGAGAATCTTGGAGGGTTTCCCATTCTGAGGGAATGGGAACATAAACAAAATAACCATTAATGGTGCTGGAACTGCTTTAAACCCACATGAGAAGAAAGATGCAAACTAAAAGAAGTCCTAGATTAAAGGACAGTGAGAGATCATGAAAAAAAAAGATGGGAAAACACTTGTTAATGAGCTGTAAGCCATGACATTTTGCTTCTGTAATATTGCTCAAATATTTACTCTTATTCTAACTATTGATAAATGGTGTGTCTCTAACTGCATTGTAACTCCAGCCACAGTTTCCAGCTTTTACATAGGTCTGTTCTTAACTGACTCAGAGTCGAGACAAAAAAGAAAGTGCGAGGTCTGGCTTATTTTAACCCTTGTATCTGTTTTTTTCCAAATGGTTTCTGAAGGGAACTACTGAGTCTGTGTTGTGACTGTTCTCTGGGGATCTGGTCTGTTCTGTTTCTGTGGGAACATTTGTATGGTCAGGAATTCTGTGCCAGGGTGATGGATGTAGATGAGAAACTTGATCCAAGTTTGTTGAAATGCTGCATGTCAAAGTAGAAGGAAGTCCACAAATGCTATAATTTTAACACAACGAGATACAGGTGAAAGACATTGTGAAAGACATAAATAATTGCTATTTTTAAAAATCCATATTTAACAGCAGAATATGAGAAAGATAGACCTTGCACCTTTTGGCCAAGATCATAAAAATAAACCCCAGTATAGAAAAACAATGCATTCCAATTTCAGTCTGTGCCAACTTCCTCATGAACAGAGCAAACACCTGTGTTATCTCCAGAAAACCATTTGGGAAAAGGCAGCACAGTGTAGACACTTTACTCACTCCAAACTTTTTCAATGACTAGTTGAAAAAAGAAAGACCACTATGCTTTCTGCAATCATCACATAAAGGAGTCTTTTTGTAAACAACCAATTCACCCTAAAAGTCAAGACAGAAGCATTTTCTGGTGAAGACACCTATAACTTCCCTATGGAAATAGAGGTGCAGTTGAAGTACTAAATTTGAAAAACTCACACAACTGTTTCACTGTGAATCAAAATAAGAGCTTCCCTCCTATGAGCACAAAACTTAGGTATTAATAAATTCCCATAACTACTTGCTAAAAAGAGAAGATGAGGAAAACTTGTGAAAGAAGTAGAAAGAGGACTGTTAATCGCTGTCTTGAGGAGGATACTGAGGAATTCTTGAAGAGTGGAAGAGGTAGAAAAGTGTTGGAAACGTAATTTCAATAATTAGGGGAATGTTTCCGCAGAAGAGACAACTGAAGAAATGAGAGCTGTCTCTATGAGATTGACTCTTCTTCAGTAATTTTTGCAGTGTGAGGGAGAAGGGTCTCCAACCTCAGTACTGACAACATGTCTGCAGCTTCCAGCTGCCACGTGAGGTGTGTTCTAGAGAGCAATTTTACCAAGAGTCTCATGTCCCATCTTGTGCTTGCAGTTCTGCAGATCAGCAGTCTTCTAGTCATGTGTATCGGATAATAATATTTTATGCCTCTGGAATGTATCCACTAATAAAGGAGTGCCATTTAAATTCGGGCTTTGCAAGCCTGCACATGGCAGGTTGAGCCGTGTGCCCCAGGAAAAGCAGGTGCAGCATTATAGCAGCCAAGAAGAAGGATTCAAGCCTTTCTGAGGACCAGCGCAGCAAATAAATAGCCGTAGAAATAGGAATAAAGGCAGTTTCACATACCTTCTTGCCACAAGCAGTTAGAACAAGTGCTATGTTGCCTTCAGAACCAAAATAAGATCCAGATTGCTCTTTTATTGTGTGTTGTTAATCCAGATCTAAACAGATGCAACAGGAACAAGCCCAATCCAGATTTATGCCAATGGAAACCAGTCTCTTGATTTAAAACTGTTTTGCAATACTCAGATAAGCATATGTGTGAAAATTGATTTATGGTTGTGAAGAACCTAGGAGAACAAAAAGCTGGTGTGAGCTGAAATGCCCATCCCTAATTATAACAGCAATCTGTACTGTGATAAATTCCAATCCATGATAAATCCATAATGATCAGTGGCAATAAACAGGGCTTACAGCAGAACATGTTCCCTTAGAGAGAACACCTTAGCAGCCCAGCAGGCACTTTTCATTCTGTTGTTTACACTGGCAATGAAAAGTGAGCACCACCCTGAAATGCTTGAGGGCCTAATCACAGGAAGTACCTTCCTAGCAATGAAGAAGGATCATGGTGACAGGGACCTTCTCTGGACAGAAATCTTGTAGAACTCTCTAGTCTTCCATTCAAAGTCTGACTCAGGAAATTTGCTGAATGCTCTCAGTCTTTGTTATTCATGGTCCTGGGGGATAGCCAGGACTTCTCAGGATATACAGAGCAATTCTGTTCTAATGTTTGGTACAAACTCCCTTTTTTTCCCCTTCAGAAAGTTTGCTACCTAAGCCTGACAATTCTCTCAAAAATCTCATTATTTTAAAGGAAGCATTTTCTCAAAGCCCCTTCATCCCAGGACAGGCTGTCTGATCTCATGGTTGGAGAGAACAATGTGAAAATCACAGGTTTAAATCACTGTACAGGTGTTTACATGTTCAAAGTGACTATATTCACCACTGGGATGGCCTTCTCTCGCTTCTTCACAAAAAACCAGCATGTTTTGATTTCATTTTGACATAGGTTTCAGACTAAGGTTGCGGTTCAACTCTCCCTGCAGCAACTGGTCTGGTGCTTTCTTCACTTATTCCCCAGCAGTGATCTCAAGTGCTTGGCCAGGTTCCTTGGACTGGGTATGAGCTGTGGGCTTTAATCACAATCTTGTGTTTAATTTCATTCTCAGTGCTCAGGTACTTCCAGGAGATATTCTTGTTCTATGCACAAACTCACCTGAGTGACACAGCATCAGTGGCACTTCTGTTCCTAAAGACCCCTGGCTTGTGAAATAATCCTTGATCCAAAAATGACCCTTTGAAACTTAGCAGGGAAAAGGGCTTGCAGGGCAGAAATGTATAGAGCTGGAAAAGGGGAAAGCAGAAGAAAACTGCTCTTGGAGACCCTCCAGGCACCATCCCCTTCTGCCTGCCTTTAGCATTTGCCTTCCTGCTAACGAGAATCCCACTCTCTGTATAGGAGGTGAGTTGCTACAAACTGTAGGTGAGCCCGCCAGAGGTTTTTCATCAGGGTTCTTTTGCCAATATGTGTTTTGAATTTTCTGTCAAGATTGCAGACAGAAATCATGCTTATTTGCCAACATCCATAATTTTCTGAGGCAGATCTCCAAGATAAGTGGAGCTTTTGTCCAGCTTTTGTCTCCAGCTTTTGTCCTGTATGCAGTGTTGCACTGCAGTTCTCCTTGTGTTGCTTTTTGTAATGGTGCTTAAACTTGCAGGCTTTGGACTGGCAGAGGTAGAACTGGTAGAATTGTTTGTTTGTTTGAAATATTAATTGCTTGAAATTTCAACCATAGAGAAACCATGCTGGTGAGCTGTTCACAAATCATATCTTATTTTCTTTCGCGCTGCGAGAAAGACAGGGTTTTTTTAGTGTTTTGGGGTTTTTTTCCATGGTGCCAGTTTTTTGTAAACAGCTTGCTTTGAATTTTCTCCACTATGTATATTGGCAGCACAACAGCCAGGTCATCTGGCACTGGTTTTGTCCCTCTGCTGTCTGCCTGAAATGTTTGATATGTGAGGTTAGCATGCATAGTTTTTGTCTAGAAGGCACTGGTGCTAAAACTGTTTTAAGGGTTCTCAGGTGGGCTTTCAAAGAGGCAGGAGTTTTCTAAAAGCCGGGGGATAGGAAATTATTTGATTCCTTGAATGCAACTTGCATTCTATGGTAAGTAAAAGTCAAGGACTGGTTCCCTTTGACCAGGCAGAGTGAGCAGGGGGCTCATTGGGAATAACTACCAGCATCAAACAAGAAACTCAGTCCAGCTCATAGCTGTGCTGCCATATGCAGCATGTGTTGCAGGCAACTCTTACCTAGAGGACAAAGTGAAAAGGGATTATTCATCATGCCAGCACTGTGAAGGAAAAGAATCTTATGGATGCAAATTACTTTGTTTAAACTCGCTATGAAATCCCTCAGGGTGGCAGTGATCAGGATCATCTGCTTCACAGCCCTGTTCCCTGGCAGATGCTGTGGTGTGCTGGACAGCTGGGGTAGCTCCCTAATTTCTATGGGGACGGCAGGGTGGGGTTGGAGAGAGGGGGAGGGAGGGATGACAGCAGGTCACCTTTGCACACAGGTCTGTTTACACCCAGCCGTGATGCCATTAGAGGTGAGTCTGACATGCATGATAACTCCTGGCTCTGCCAGCCAGCTCCTGCTGTACAGGCTGACCTGTACTGAGATGTAAAATGTGCCCAAGCATCAATGTGCATAAAAAGCAGCATGGAGGACAGGGGGACTTGAAGATGTCACAGGTGTGTTTTGTTTGGATCTGTCACCAAAACTTACATTATCAGGAGCAGACACACAAGAGAATGCACATGTCCCTCCCCAGCCCTTGGACTGGGCTGCTTGCTAGTAAATATTAGGCAGTTGTATTGCAGAGCGCCGTGACAGCACCAGGGCCCTGGTGCTTGTCTCTGAGCAGAGGTACACAGCTGTCTACAGCTGCTGAAAAGACCCACTCCTCCTGTCTACATGGTGATAATAAGAGCAGCAAGCCCAAGTCTTCAGCCACTTCCTCCCAGTTGCTGTGCCCCACCAGAACGGTCCAGCGCCACCTCTCTGGACCAGTAGAGTTCAACAGTCCTGCACTGTTGACGATCTGTGTTTTATAATACTCCATGATATGAAGCTATGGCTTTATTATAAGTATTGTTATTTATTATTTGCACTGAGAAGCTGTGTGGAATGTTATATAAACCCAGAAGCAGAGCAGAAAGGCTCTCTAAGGCTAAAGTCCTTCTTTACAATCTTTGTATTAAGGACTACAAATAACCAAGACTGTTGATCACTGAAGTATCCTGGGACCTGAGAGATGAAGTTAGCAATGTTTTTTTGCATCCTGACATTACTCACCTACCTGCACCCCAGAAAAGATGATCAGTTCCCAACAAGGCTTTTGTTCATGCCCGGGGTTACTCATGGTGAGTTTCCCAAGTGATGTGCAAACCATGGACTCAGGGCATTGAGTCAAGGGGGTGACTCAAGAGACTCTGGTTGGTTCAGTGGCTGCGTGGCTGCCTTGTGTAAAACCAAGGCATGGCGGGAACTACAGTTGCTATACAGAAATAGGTGTGGCTTTTTCCTTGTGCAAACCATCCTTGTGTGAGCCTGCACTATTCCAGTCAGCTTCTTGGCTGATTCACAAGTTGTGTAATTTATGTGTCAATCAAGACAATTATCAGCCCAATGTGCACCTTATTCTTTGCTCCATAGCTTCTTTTGAAGCTGAAGATGACAAGTTATCGTAACTTGTCTGCTTCTAAACCATGAACACACCTTAAGCTTTTAGAGAATGGGCATGACAAAATGAGCTGGTTCAGCTTTGAGAACCTTTATCTTTGGACTCCGCTTGCAGAGTAAGAAGTGATTCAGATGTGCTGTAGCACATCCAGGAGCAATGAATGTGCAGGGTAGAGTTCTGCTTTATCTTCTCCACCTTTTCAGTGTCGTCATCAGATGTCGTAAACTCTTGGAGCACTTTCACCAGGAAAATGGTTCTGTCTTCAACTGTGATTTGATGTCTCTAACTGCCAGACTGAGGCATCAACTGAAAGCTCAGCATCTCTGCAGCTTCTTCTTGTGCTGGAAGCCAGAAAAGCGATAAACTCTGCGTCTGGTAGAACATTCCCAGGTACACCCAACAGGAGCGTGTCTCTACCTCAACAGACTTCTACAGCTTCTACAAGCAAAATAAAGCAGGACAGATGGGGTACGGGAGGATGGTGATTGTTACTCCAAGAAGAGCTCGCGGTGCCTCCACTGCTGTAACCACCAGTCCACACACCACTGTTAGTGGAGGAGTGGCAGCTGATGACCTGAAGCTGGGTCTGCTGCAGTTCTTTGCACTGTGCCACTGGACACCTGACTTTCAGTGACTTTGAGTATCTGAGGCAATTACTGACTTCGGTAAAAGGTGAAGAAGCTCAGGACCTCTCTAAATTATGTCCTTGATGTTGGTACTTTCCCAGTAGGGACCTGAGTGAACTAATCAATGTGTTTCAGCAGGCAGCACTCAACTCCATCTTCTCTTATATTGTCCCTGTTAAATGTGAAGTCAGTTCTCAAGAGGTTCTCAAGATGTGATTTATTTTCAGTTTCCTTTTAAATCACCTTCATGGTATACCGTACCTCCACCTTCTTTAACTTTCCAGTGAGAAACTGGCAAAATGACTCATGAAGAGATGCTCCTTGAGCACTTTATTCTTAATGAACATTAAACCAGGATGTTTGTCACAACATTGCAGGGATTAAAATACTGTAATTTTCTTATTTTATCAAGATTGTGATGGTTTCATTTTGTTTATACATAAAGAAAACTGGTAGAAAGAGGTAAAGGAGGATGGAAATTTCTCCAGTCCTGAGAACTTTGTGTGAAAATGTGAGGTCCTGTCTCTTGCTCCAGTGAAGCCTGTCTGCCATTCCTGTAAGTCTCCCTCATACTGATAGGTTTTACGGAGCTAGAATAGCCCAGTGCATTCAGTGCTGTATTTCCTTGAACAACCTGTGTGTCTGAAGCACATACTGGATTGTGGTAAAAGTGAATGTAAAATCAGATGAATGAAGTGCAGGTTTTAGGTGCACTTGATGACAAGAGGGACAGTTTTGTGTCATGTTCAAAGAGCATGAAGTTCAGAAAGCTAAAGCCACTTTTATCCTTTTAGTCAAGGCTTAAAGCCAAGTGCAGTTTGACCAGGTCTCAGGCTGAGTTCTACACCTCTTAATGCCTTAATTACCACATGCAGCTTGTTTAGACAACTAAGTGTTCTTTGATTAGTGTTCCAAAAGCAGAGTAATAGATGCTTCCTGCATGCAGGGAAGAAATGATGCTGCATAAATACCTGTCTGACTGAAGGTAAATATAAATATAAATATAAATATAAATATAAATATAAATATAAATATAAATATAAATATAAATATAAATATAAATATAAATATAAATATAAGGCATGGGATTTAGGAGATGCATTGATCAATGCTGAGGAAGTCTTGATCCCCGTCAAAAACACAGGGTATAGCCTTTGGAGTGGAGTGCAGTGCAGTGCTGTAGAGCAGCCGTGTCCCTACACACCTTTGGAAATTTCCAATATGGAACTTAAAAGGGCACCATCTTGCCAGTACAAGGCTACACCCCCTCAAAAGGTCTGAGCAAAAATCCACATGAAGTGTTAAGTTCTCTCCTATTCAGTGGAACAAATCTGTCAAAATCTGTGTAGGGCGAGAAAAGCCAAGGTGAACTCTGATTCTTAACAAAGAAGCATGGGGCACTGAATGGCACTGTTACATTCAGTAGGAGGAAAAATCTTTACACAAGTTATAGATGAGCTATAAAAATCTTTGCTTTTTTAGTATGTACAGGACACTTTACATACTAAAATGTACAGATTAAAAAACCAAATGGACAAATTAATGGAAAAGCACTTGTCAGCAAATGACTGCAGTGCTGTTGCTGTTGACTCTGTACACCAGGAAAATATCTACATGTGCTTGTCCTGTTCACCGGGTGTTCCCAGGGCTGTTACAGTGAGCTGTGGTTAGAAAGCAGGGTCATGAGCTAGATGGAAGTTTGCTTTGACCCACCATGGCTGTGCTTCTGCTTCGGTTCCTATTCAGTGAGAAGTATGCAGGTAGTATACATGGAAGAAATTTTGTTTCTTACTTAGTTTGGTGTATTTTTAATTTATTAATATTGCTATCTTCTGAATAGAGATAAATATCTATGGTGTTGGCAAAACACTTCAGATAACTGACTTGAGTTGTTTTCAGGCAGTTTGTAGTAGCTGGTAGTTCAGCCTGTTGTATTTGCAAGCAGCAGAACATGCTTAGCTTGCAGGCAGCTTTGCAGAGGCATCAGCAGGTGCTGTGTAATTTCCTGCAAGAAAATGCCTGAACAAGTCTCAGATCATGTATCAGAAAGTGTATAAAACTGCTATACATGTTTGTGTTCACTGACATAAGCCTTTATACTGTTGTCTGGGATCTTAATAGTTAATCTACCTGAGCAAATAGGAAGGAGCATTTCTTCTTTCAATAAAGTTTGATTCCTGGAGGCAGATCTTTTTTTCAGTGAGTGTCAGATAATTTGAAGGGTAGGGTGAGGCAGGAAACCACGACACGCCTTTGTTGGGAGTTGTATAAGAGCACGGGAATAGAAAAGCAAAAGAAGGGCAAGAATAAAACAGGATAAATGAAGAAGACGTGAACATTTTTGGATGATCACTCAGGTTCCACACACCTTTGGAAGGACATGATATAAATTGTAGGTGGCAAATTTTTGGTAGAAGGGAAGCAGTTGAGGAGAAAAAAGATTTTCATTTCAGTAACCAAAGCACTCCAGGTAAGTTACATTACTGAAAAAAAAAAAGGCAGAAAAAGATATCCTTTCTTTTCTGTCTTCCAGATTCCTTTAAGAACAAGGCTGACTTTTCAGGCAGGATAAAGGAGGTTTTGCATTTTTCTGTGGAGAATACAATATAAAAATGAGTTTGCGTGAAGGCTGGGTCGTTTTGGGTTTCTGTTTGTCAGTGAATACTACTCTTTTGAAGTGAGTATCCAGTGAAAGGAGTTTACTTGCTGGGAGAAATGAAATGTGAAGCCAAGTTATAGGTACATTTTTAATGCATTTTGTGAAACTATCGCAAAATAGATAAAGTTTAGCTGAATGTTCTCTGTTCCATAAGGGTACCGGCATGGTGAAATGCAATCATCTGTTGGCTGTTTTTAAAGCTGAGCAGATCTGGACTGTGCTGGAGGAGTAGTGATGGTAAATTGGAGCTTCAGATGGTGGGTGCAGGGTGTAATATTAAGGAATTAATAGTCCTGAGAATGCCTAGAACTGCTTCTGAGTGAAAGTTTGTGTTGCCATGGATTAACTTTGCTTTGTCTCAAAGAAGTGGGTTTATTATCAGCAGTGACTCATTGATCATGTACTTTGTGCTGTATTTTTGTCACAGAAGATCACGAGGCGTTTTGGTCACAGTAAGTCAGAAAAGTGTGATTTGAGATTCAGTTTGAATCCTTTCTACAGCAGGTCCAGCAATTTAAACATAGTGGCATAAGGTAAAAGACTTGCCTTTTCCTGTCTTCAGACTGACTTGAGTGACTTTAGGGAAGTTACTTGTCCATCTGTGACTACTTGCTGCATTTATGAAATGGTGACAACAGATCTTTCCTGTTCTGCAGACGCTTTTTTCATTAATACCAGATTGTTTGTCTCCTTTTCTGTGCCAGAGCCAAGAAGCTTGTGCAGGTCAGAATGGCCTATTTCTTTTTGAGTAGCACAGTTGAGTAGGGACAGTGAGGACACGTTTTTGAAAGGAAGGTGTCTGGCAGAGCACAGTGAAGTCTGGGCAGTGCTGTTGCTTTTGCTCTGAGATGTGAGCACATACAGGTGTCAAAGAAGCCAGGACAGGTTGTGGGCAGGGCAGAATTTGGTTCCTACAGCATGTCCAGGCTTTGGCTGGGCATCTAACTTGCTTCCCTGGCATTGGCATCATTTCAGCCTACAAAATGAGCAGATTTGGAAGTATGATTTGGTTTATTAAATTCTAACTGTGTTCGTTTTGGTAAAATGACTTGAAAGCAACAGCTTTAGAACAGAACAAGAAGATCAAATTCCTAGTCTGTGGGGTAAAAGAGATAAGGGATCATTTTTTAACCAGTTCTTTTAGTTCCAGGCCAGTGGCATCTGAAAGGCTTGGTTAAGAGGAAGGAGCATCGTAAAAGACGTGTGATATGATGGGAGACATAGTCAGTGGTATCATTTGGAGGCATCTACTGAGTGTCAGAGTATTCATGATCAAAAGGTTCTGCTGACATTAAATATTATTAATCTCAGCACCTGCAGGTGCCTCTTTCTCCTAATGGATTGTCTCACAGCAGGAACCTCTGGAGAGAGGAGAGAGCTGAAAAGATGTGCTGTGAGCACAACAGCATTGTGAGATGAAAACTGGGAGAACATTGTGGAGGGGTAAAAGTATCTGAAACGTGCTTGCTTTTATTTTTCCACCAAAGGACAGCTTTGTCGCTATTCCACTCCCCTTTGAAAAATGTCTGTAATAAACTTTATTACCATTGCATACAATACCTAGATTCTAAAATAATAAGAGGGGGTTAAATGTCCCATTTCAGAATGACTTAGTGTCTTTGCTGGTGTGCTGCCCTGCAGTGAAGTGGAACAGGGGGTGCAAGAGGTACCGTGTATTGTCAGGCTTTTGTGGAAAGCACAGATCTGAGCATATCTTGCAGTGCTGGGCAGTTATTACTATCCTGCTTTCAATGCTGTACAGAGAAGAAGCAGCTTGCACTGCTGCAGTGTGGCAGTGCCAGACCTCTCCTGGTTCCTAGTGCTAATAATGGCTGCAAGTTCTCTGTTTCTATGGGTGCCACAAGCACACTACAGCCCCTGAGCTTATGTAAAAGAGGCCATAGTGTGGCTCCCTGCACTGAGTGACCCCACTTCACAAGTTGCTGCTTGTTGCTCCAAGACGATTGCAGATGACTTCTCTGATTCAACAGTGCTGTTGCTGTGCCACAGACATAGCCCACAGCTATGCCTTTGTGACTCCAGATAGGAGCTGGGGAGATGAGTCAGGCCTGGCAGGTAATGGAAATGCAGCACAGTCGGCCTACTGGCATCCATGTGCCAAGCACACATGCAAAGGCACTGTGTGCTGGGGCCGGGCTGTGGCATGCACAGCTCCAAAGATGGGCTTTAACATACTATTTTTTTCCTAATTGATATCACAGCAAGATACTTCCCTTTCTCAAGGGAAGGCAAAGCTGCAGAAGATGCATTCACTCCATGGTGGTGCTGGCCTCTTCCAGCATCCATAACCAGTACCACCTCCCAGTAGCAGAGAGAAAGTAGAGTTCTGGGGCTACAAAGTAGTAGGAAAGCAGTTTCCAAATACAAAACTGTTCTCCTTGGCAAAAACACTGATAAAGCCAACAGTGCTGACATCTAGTCAACAGCTTCCAGCGTCTGTTTTTAGGGAGAGGGCTTGAAAGATGCTTCCACTGTTGATGCAGTGAGGAAGAGTAGCAGAGATAATGCCTTTCCTTGGAGTGAATGACCAGAAACCCTTCTGTTGCAGGGAACTGTTATCCTGCTGGAGGAGGAACTCTCCTAATGCATATAGCTCCAGTCTTGCATATGCCTTGGAATCAACACCCTGGAAAATCCCCTGGAAATCCCTAGTTTTAGCAAGCATTTTAAGAGTTGAGCAGCATCCTGCTGCCACCAGGTTGTGTAAGGACTTGGATGTGGCCTCAGGAGCCCCACTTACAGAGCTGTTTAGACAAGCTCAGGATCCGCAGTGCAGAGTGAGGGCTGTGGGCACTGTGGTATTCTCTACGAAGTGCAGATGAGTCTGTCATAGGGGGCTAGAAGAGTGGCTTGGCTGGCACTGTGCCTTCTCCACTCAAATTGTTCCTGTCCCGCTCTAGGAATAGCAAGAGCTGGTTAAAGACAGAGTTGAATCTGAATGTTGGATGTTCCTGCAGATTCTCTGCTGCATCTTGCCTTGTGTCAATATTTATGCCTGGGCAGTACAAGTGTAACATCAAGGGGGCTGCAGTTTACAAAAGAGTAAGAGGAGTCATGAGGATCAAACTCAAATTTAACAGAACTGGGGGACGTGGTCTTGGGTTCTGCATCAAGCTGGATTTTAAAACTTGGAAGGAATTTCGCCCAAAGTTTTTTTTAGACTCAGCATCTTAAATGTGTTGCTTTTGGTACAGATGGGCCTTCATTTTTAAGGAGGAGACTTCAAATCCGGGGAAGGGTTTTGCCCTATGGTGAGCTTTTGTGGAAACTAAGATCTCTTACTTCTCATTGTCTGTGGCTGCACAAGATGAAATGTTATCTTAGCGAGACTAGGAGTGAGCAATTGTGTGGTTCCTTCTGACAGAAGTGTTTTCTCTTCTAGATGATGTCTCTTTTCCACAATCGTGTTTTTTGTGGTATTCCTGCCTTGGCAGACAGTCATACCTCTGCTAGAGATTATAATTTTGACTAGAGAGGGATCCAAGTAGTGACAAAGTGTGTATACAGCATTCATAGCATTGATTCCAGTACTCTGTAGACTGACCTGAGCTGGCATTAAATTAGATCCGATTCCGGAGCCACAGACAGGGTCTCCAAACTGTTGCTGCTCTGCCTGTAAAGCAAGATAAAGCACTTCCTACCTTAAGTTCCTTGCTGCCAGAAATAGCTAGTTCAATGGTACCTCCAGTGTTTTTTCTGCTTTGCTGAAGTTGGTGCTGTGGCTTTAGCATCAGTGTACCCTGAGAATGCACTATTACTGTCAGCAGAGCAGCAGTATGTCTGCTGAGGTTTTTCTGGCAGTACTGGTAGGGTGCAGGTAGCTTACTCCTGCAACTTTGCCTCACAGTTAATCCTGTACTGGTGAGTCCTGCCCAGAAGAGATGTATGGGAGTAGTGTTTGGATCTACTGGTTTTCATCAAACTTTTATAGGGGCACAGCTGGAAACCATAACGTAGTGTAGTCTGGATTTAAATCCAGGTTTAAACTCCATCACTGAGTGGATTTGCTTCAACTGTCTCTACCTCACCTGTTGGCTTTACAGCCCCTCCTGGTGTTTCAGCTCTGGTGCCTTGTGCAGCATCCAGTGCTGTAGGTGCCAGTCCATCAGTAAAAACCATATGGCTCTAGAAGGGTGCTGTAAATTCCCTGGCACAGACGTCTTCCAGGCAGTCTAGTCCCCATCCAAAGGGAGCAAAGTCGTGGGACTTGTGGGGAGCTGTTGTCATTTCTTACTCTTCACAGAGCTCTGAGTGCAGTCCCTCTGTTTTCCTTGCAGGTAGCAATGATATGGATTCTGTAACAAGGAAAACGAGACAAGATGGATCAGAAGTTACTGAAAGACGTAAGGAGGAGATTTTAAATTTTTATATCACACCCCAGAAATCCCAGAAGGGAATGGCCATTTCTGTAAAGGATTAAATGCTGACCAGAGGTCCAGAACTAAATTCTGCTCCTGGCCCTGGTCTCTGTGTTGAAGTCAGAATAAGGAATAGAGTGGGCCAAGATCGGACATTTAGAGATGTGCATCATGACCTGATTGTTTAACCAGATGATTGTTCTGTGGTAGCATTTCTAACCAGTAGTAAAGACATTGGGATGCTGCTCATACCTCTGATATCAATGCCCTGGGTGGCCTGGAAAATGTCTGAGGGCTTTGTGTAAAACAGAGGTTAATTTTCTAGTGACCTTAGGAGAATCAACTGGTAGGAAGCTGTGAAGGGGTCTGACCATGGCTTTGCTGTTCTAGCAATGGCTGTGGTTCAGAAGCGCCCAGAAATTTTACAGGGATCTTTTTACAGGTAAAGGAAAAAAATCTTTCATGGCAGTGATGTTCTTATTCAGAGCTAGAAAGACCTGCAAAGAAACACAGCACTGTGTGATAATGAGCCTGTAGCCACAGCCCCAGGCGGTATGGTCTTAAGGGACTTTAATTTAAATGAGTCCATCTTCTTTGAACAAGTCATGTTTTTGCGTGGAGGATAGGTAGAACATTGATCCAGTTTGGCTGTATTACCATGCCATTACTTCTGCACCCTTTTCTTCCCTCAGTTATTACAGAGACTGTAACCACAAGATTGACATCCTTGCCACCCAGTAAGTAATTCTCAGTCATTGCATTGCTTTTGCTCAGTGTTCTGTACCTCTCCATGCCATTTATTTGTCTGCATTATTTTCATTATTTCCATAAATCCATGGGTGCAGCAGGTCTCAGTGCGTAGAGATCTGCACCCAAAGGAAAGCAATTTTCGAAATGCCTTTCTCACAAAACACTTGTTACTGGAGAGGAATAGTATTTGGAGACCTGGCTGGATATTGTTAGAAACAAAGCCACATACTCCACTAAGACTGGACGACCAGACTCTTCGAAGATTTACATCCAGGTATAGGATCTCCAGTGGTGATTGTCTGTTGGGAACAGGGGTCAAAAGTGATGTGTCTGCAGCCTCCACTGCTGGGGCTGCAGTATATTATTTTCCCTGTCGTCTTACCCAGTTGGCAACAGTGAGTGACTCTTTTTGGGTAATATCAGAGGTCACATGTCATTTCTACCTCTGCAGAGAAGTACAAGTTCCAAATAGGGAAGAATCCTCCACACTCTTTATCCCACCATATCCTTGATTAGCTTGCTGCAGCTGAGTTGGCAAGGAATTGTACTATCATCTCATTTATGATGAGGGTTAACAGGAGTATTCTTCAGTCTCTGTATGGAGCAAAACTTGACTACAAACCTGCTGGCTGTGGAGTGTGAATGCTTGTCTGCTCTGCCGAGACACTTCTCTGCAGCTTTATCTCTCACCAGATATGAAGCTGTACTTGTAATTGAGTGTGTGGACAACTTTGGGTTCCTCCTGTCTTGTCTTGCAGTGTCCTTGCTCTTCTTATCTCCTGCCTAGAGACAATGTCTCATTTTGTGCTCATCTCTTTCAGAAGGAGGAAGCAGCAGTGGACTCAAAACATCATCCCACACTGGAGGGAGTGGAGTGGAAAAGCGGTCGTACACCCATGGAAGCAGCTATGTGACCTCAAGTAAGGAATGAAAGCATTGCCCAGTAGGAAACAGAGAGCAAAGGCAGCCTCAGAAATGAGCTGAGGAGAGATTCAAGGCAGGGAAGTAGGGTGAGCCAGGGGTAAGGAAAACAGGATATATGAAAGCAGAAGTGGCAAATAGACACACAAAGCGAAGGTATTCCTTCCCTAAAGTTGGGTTTGAGAATGGGTGAGTAAATGGCAAAAGTCCTATTTTCCACAGGGAAAACCTAATTTCAGGAGAACAACAACAAAAAATGTCATTCCTACTGTTTTGAAGAAGTCATTCAGAAAATGAATTTTCCTTCTTTCAGTTTTTCCAAATTACAGGCTTTCTGACCATTTTTGTTCTAAAGGCAG
Source organism: Rhagologus leucostigma (assembly GCA_013397725.1). Lineage (NCBI taxonomy): Eukaryota > Metazoa > Chordata > Aves > Passeriformes > Rhagologus > Rhagologus leucostigma. The sequence continues at coordinate 355,133 of VZTD01004105.1, forward strand.
TTTTGATTAATCTTTTTGTTGATCTTACTGAGGGTAGAATATTATTAAAGAATTTCCTAGAAAATGTTTTCTTATGTTTGTGTGTCCATGGCTTTAGCACATTGAACACTCTGACAGATTTTCTGGACGTGCTAAATCAGTGTGTGCTGCCTTCTCCATAAAACCAGGATTCTTCTCTAACAGCATTCTTTGCCCAGCTGTTAGATGGTCTTAGCAAAGGCTTCTAAAGACTAAGCTTTCTAGCAGGTACCTGGCACACTTGTCTGTCTCCAGTGGGACTGACTGCATAACTCTCCTTACGGAAAACATTCTCTGTGCTCCAAGGGAGCTGACAAACCGAAGGGAGTGAAGTGCAGTTTGGAAACTCAAGGGGAGAGTTAGTCGTACCAAACAGACCTGACAGACACTTGCATGCCAGTTAAAGGCCAGGGTGTGGAATCACTTTGCCTCGGGGCACATGTGGAGTAAGTCCAGTGAAGATGTCAATCTAATTGTCTGGACTAGCACCAGTGTGAGAACTGAACCCAGTTGTGCAAACTCAGAGGACCATGCAGGATTACCATCTTCCTTTGATTACTTTTCAGTATGTGGAAGAAGAGAAAAGAACCTGAACTTCAGAGATACTGAATTCTTGCAGTTTCACAGACCATTCTGTAGTCTCTTCTTTCCCACTTTCTTGCAGAATGCCACTAACAGAGGCCTACTTGTCACAGTAGTTCTTTCTGCTGAATTGAATGGAAAAGTTACAGAACAAAATAGGTCCTTTTTGAGGGAAGGTTGGTGCGAAAGCACTGCTGAGATCACAAGGACACACTGTTTTTCTGGGGATGGGTAAACAATATCCAGTTTGATCCTGCTGATCAGCATAGATAGGCTGCAGTTTGTCGCAGAGCTCCCTTTTTGCTGCACCCTGATCATACTCCAGCATTAGATTTTGTGCAAGAGTATGAACACATTAGTTACGGCTGCTTAGTTCCTTCTCCACAGCACTGATGTGAATTAGGAGGGAAATTGTTTCCTCTGTCTACAAATAACAGCTATTAATAACCTCCAGGCTGTCTCAGGCCTGATGCACACTTCAATCACTTCTTCAGAAAATGGACTAAGTGAGAGTGTGGATAGCCGCTTTATAGGGAAGTGGACTCATCTCTGCTTTCCATTATCTCATAAACTGCATCCTTCAGCATTCTGAGTTTGGTTTAACAATCTCCCAGTTTTTGTAGCCTGTGTCACGTAACACTTGAGTTTACAAGTGAATCTGTATCCTAACCAAAACTCAGCATCATCCAGAACTAGACTGGTGTCTGCTTGGGGGAGATGGCTCACTACTGCCCTAGGCCAGAACCTGGTTTCATACATATCATTGACAAGATTTGTTTTGAAACCTGGTTTCATACATATCATTGACAAGATTTGTTTTGAAACCACAATAATAACCAATACTCCTCTCTGCGTTGAATGCTGAGGACAGCCAGCATTAGACCTGAACATTGTTCTTGTCCATCTCTAGTAGTGAAACACCAATGTAAATTTGTCCAGCTCAGAAGACAGTAACGTAAAGCACCCAGGGCATCCAGAGTGTACAGCCAGGGCTTCTCTTCCATTTGCTGAGGGCATTTTGTTTTAACTATAGGTGGAAGTGGTAGATTGAATTCAACATCATCATCCTCCAGCTACAGACAAGCCCAGTCTCCCAGCTCTACTCTCACCAAATCACCTGGCTCAACATTTGAAAGAAAAACCTATGTCAACCGCCATGCAACATATGAAGGTATCACAGAATGTGCCATAGAACGGAGGCAATGTGCAGTGCACTCTGAGGTCACATTAATGCAGAATTGTCCCCAGCAGTACAAGAATCCCATTGTGGTTTTCCTAGGAAATAAGCCACCAGGAACACAATTTAATGATTAAGTCCTATTTATCCTGAGAGTAATGCTCATTCCTAAAAGGAGTTGTGGCATATATTTGTTGAAAGATATTAGCAGCTCTTTCATGTGAAACCTGAATTGCTCTTTCTTTAAATTGAAATGTTTGCTGCCCACTGAGATCAAGCAGTTGCCAGGAAGACATGTTTTGAAAGCTTTTCGTGATCTTATGCAAAGTTATTAATGAACACCTTTCTGTTCTTTGCAGGGAGCTCCAGTGCCAACTCTTCTCCTGAGTTTCCCAGGAAAGATTTTGGTATGTTCTTTTTAGAGCTGTTCCTCTGAACTTTATGGCAAGGTCATGTGAGTTGATGACCATAATGGCTTTTTGCACATTGCTGTGTCCTGCTCTACCTGTGCTGCTTCTACCTGGGCAGTCATGCAGCTCCTTCAGATGAGTTATTTGGGATATACATTAACGGCTGACAGTCAGGTCTCTAGCTGATCATATTCAAACAGAGGGTGCATACTCTTTATCTGCTACTCTCAGCTGCTTTTGTGATGCTCCCTGTGTGATATAGGACATGGACAGGAGAAGACAGACGTGGGATACTTCATAGCATTCACTTCACCCTTCCAGAACAGCTGGGAGAACAGCTGCAAGCAAGAAAGTCCAGACTCTTAGGGGTTTGAGCCATTGCTGGATATATTTTTCCAGTAGCTCATTTCTAGACTTTAGCATATGGAAAGATGAAGTGGCTATCAAGTGGTATATTTACACTGAACATTGTCAGCAGGTATAAGCTTGCCCTGTCCAAACTCTGACCTGCTGATTTTACTCAGTGAAGATAGTGAAACATTATGATCAGGTCACCTTTTGGCTCATAGAGGAAGCAGGGTTTCACAATATCCAGCATTGGTCAGTGGGGTAAACAGGCCTATTAACTTCCTTTTGGCCATTTGAAATGGGACGTCACCATCTATGAACAACATTTCTCTGTACAATAAGAAACATCTGGTCCAGAAAGGCTAAAGGTGCTACTGATTCTTTAAGATACCTTATGGTCTAAAGGGCCTGGTAAAAACTCTTATGGTTCAATTCTCCCAGCTGTGCTCCAAGAAAAGTTACTGTCTGAATATGAGCACCCTGAGCAAGATCAGTATTTTGATTTTCAGAGGTGCCATAGGCAGTAAAGACTAATATTGCTTTTCTCTCATTGCTGTTCACAGCGACTGCCTCTACAAGAGGGAGAAGCCAAAGTCGAGGTGAGTGATGCTATTCTTTGAGAAGCCTCCTTTTGTCAGTTCAGCATAATTCATGTGTGTTAAATAGACCTATGCTTTAGCTGGAATCCACCAGTTTACATGTAGAGCAGTCAGATGAAGTACGTGGATCTACACCGCTTCAGATGTGAACCATGAGTCTGTAAGCAGTTGTTTAAACAAGCTTGGTGTAAAAATTGACCTTAGTAAGGTCATGGAGTTTGGAGTGTGTTGGGATCTGCTTGGGAACCTGGATGTCTAAGGGCATAGGACATAGTCTTCCATCTTGTCTGTTCACTACCATAACCTTAGTCCATCCATGCTCTGGGACCCACCTCTGGCATATTTACAGTAATTGCATTAGTGCTTCTCCTACTGCGATCTGTCTTGCAAACCGTAAAGCCGTACCCTGAAATAATCTCATGCTGGTAATAAAGAGATGGTGAGGAAACTGTGGACTTACTGTGATCTGTGTAGCTAGCTCACTGTAAAGCCCTGCGTTGTTTAAATCATTCAGCTCTTCTAATAATTTATTAACAGTGTTGGGGAAAGAAGGATTATCTTGGTCTCAAAGAGTGTAATATCTGTTTGCAGTTGCTTGAAGAGGAAACTATAGTGTCACTTTATTCGAGTTAATTTTAGCAGTGGGTATAAATCACAGCATGGTCTCGCACAGTCCTCCTGGAGAGTGTCACATTCCAAATTATTCTGCCTCAGATCGTCACAGTCTCCTCTAGCACACTACATACCTGAGCTCCCAGCAGAACTAGGCCATGCATAATAAAGTAGACACCAGAGAATCAGGTCCAGCTTCTCATATTACTTCAGAAAATAATTCCAATCCATCATCTTCTCCACATGAATGCCAAGATAGTATTTCTTTTATAGTGCATGCACTGTCAGATTTCATCTTGAGGAGCATGTATCACGTGTTCAGGCTGGCCACTTTGCTGGTGGGAAGCCAGTTTAAAGGCTTACCCCAGCCAAATCACATTAACTTTGTAGTTTCTTGTGCTGGACAGTAAAAGTCCAGTAAAAGCAAAGTAATAGCATTGGGTACCTGGTGAGAATGTTGACTGAAAACTGGACTGGTTACATTCAGTGAGCCAAAACAGAAGTCAGCACATGCTAAGAGACTGAACCATGCAGCTCATTGTAGAGATGTCAGTTTTATCCAAGAAGTAGTAGGGAATTTGTGTATTTAGTAAACTTCTTTTGGTTCTCTAATTTTTTTGTTCGGACGGACAATAAAAATAATATTTGTGATGAGTGGGAACATCAGTATGATTGAGGACTGCATAATTAGACCTTCTGTATATCTGACGGTAGCAGCACTATTGACTTCAACAGAGGCCATCAATGAGTGAAATATAATTCCCTGGAATTTAAAGTAACAAAATGTGACCCCAAAACAAAAAGTCACCCAAGCCAATTTGCGACTGATTCACATGGACCATGAGTACTGCTCAGATTAAGCAGCAAGACAGCAAGGTGGAACACAGACGGCAAGAAGGAAGGAATTCACTTCAGCCTAAAGATTCGTTCCCAGCCCAGGGCACAAATGAATCTCTCTCCATATTCATGATCTGCTTTTTATCTTCCCAGAGAGTGAAATACGAGTCCGACTGCAGAGCGCATCTCCCTCTGGCAGATGTAAGTGCCATGGCTTTTATTCCAGGGGCATCAGGGATAAGATAGAGGGTGTTGCTGCTAGGGTTATGTCTTTTCCTGTTAAGAACATTAATTTGAGTCCCCTTTCTGGACAAGGAAGCATGCTGTGGGTTAGGTGGTGCTCTTGCAAAGATGTAAAATGGTACTTAGTCCCAGAAACATTCCCTGGAGCTTTGTCATTAAGTGGCACCCCCAGAAAGTAACGACTTCATAGACTTGCAGATAAATTCCACTGAATGATTTAGATCCGGGGCAAGATTACAGATCAATGAACACTGGCTTTTGGGTGACGCTGGGCACTTGCTTTTCCTGCTAGGGACAGAGTTGGATGATGTGAAACGTTTGCTGAAAGGAAGTCGATCTGCCAGCTGCAGTCCTACTCGGTCACCATCCAGTACACTCCCGATACCGAAAAAGGCTGTGGTGGAGACGAAGATGGTCACTGAGAGCTCTCAGTCAGGTACTTGGCCTTTAGCAATGTTTCAGTCATTCCAAACAGCATTTGCCATAAAAAGTACTCAGTTGCTAAGAACATCCAGGTAAGAATACATGGTGTCCCAGTACAGAAAAAGGGACAGAATGCTGAAAGACTGTCTGGGTGTTGCCATAAAAAGAGCCATCTTGGGTATCTTTCTAGTGACTAGTCTAATTTTCATAAAAATAAGTGCATTCTTTCTGCCACCAGCTTAAATTCAGAGGTGTTTCTGGCAGAGATAAGAGCTCTAAGCAAATGTTTGATTTGATCTCTTATCTCCAAGTGAGATGGAGATAGTACTGAAGACAACATTTCAGTGAGTGATTTATTAGCCATACCATTTGATACTACCTCATCAGGAACTGTGTGACAGGACAAGGGGGAATGGCTTCAAACTGAAAGAGAGCAGGCTTAGATCAGATGTGAGGAAGAAATTCTTTACTTTGAGAGTGGTGAGGCACTGGAACAGGTTCTCCAGAGAAGTTGTGGATGCCCCATCCCTAGAAGTGTTCCAGGCCGGGTTGGATGAGGCTTTCAGCAACTTGGTCTAGTGGAAGGTGTCCCTGCCCGTGGCAGGAGGTTGGAACTAGATGGTCTTTGAGGTCCCTTCCAATCCAAACCATTCTGTGATTCTAGGATTCTGTGATTCTCTAATTGAAGTGGTACTTAAAATACTACAACCTTCCGTAGTTATTTATACGCCTCACTATAGGGCTTGAGTAAGTGGTATTGACATTTACTCCATTGTCTTCCACCTAAGAACAGTATCTTTTATCTTACTCAGAGCTCCAGTCCTGTCTAAAACTGAGAATTTTAGTCCAGTACATTAGTGAACCAGAGACGTGGGTGGGAAGCAAAAGCCATACAGCCCATGGCCCGGGGTGATTTATTAATGGAATAGCAGACTGGAGTGGTTTATTCTGGTACCATAACATCTTTGAGCAATGAAATCTCTTCAAGATGTTTTGTGAATGATCATGCTATCAGGTCAATCTTTATTCCATTGGTTAAAATTTGTGTGAGCTGTAATCAGCTGACATTTGAGGTCAGTTATGCCGTGTTGACCTGGAGTCATTGGATTGACTCCACAAGAGTAATTAAAATTTAAGTTGTTTGCCATATAAACCTGCAGTGCATGCTAAGCCACAAGCCTGGTCTCATTGAAAACCACTTCTGTTTGGTTTTTTACAGTGTCGGGGACATATGACACAACCATACTGAATACTGCCCTCCCTTCATACATGTGGTCCTCCACTCTGCCTGCTGGGTCTTCCCTTGGCGGATACCATAACAGCTCTTCCTTGATCAATGCCATGTCTCACTCTACAGGATCAGGTATGCTCCCTGGATTGCCCAGGTTTGAAGGATGGAGCTATCCTGAAACTGGGTCAAAAGCGGTGCCTTTTTTTGCACAGCATAAACTAAAATGATGGAATAATCAAAATGGCAAGGGATATGCTTGAATTTTCTCTGGTTTTCTCTAATTTGGTGCTCTCTGCTTCTACACTGACTGTATCGGAAAATCCTTCTTTGTGAGGATCTATCATCCTGGCTCTCTGACTGTCACTAAACATTAGTGACATCTTTATCGGTGAGGTCAAGCTCACATTCCCTATAAAAACTAGTTTAGAATCAAATTAATATTGAATTATCCTGGCCCACTGTAAGAATGGCTCATACACTAAAAATGTTATAGGAAAATTTTGTGTGTTCTTACACCTGGTAAGGCCCGTTTCTAAATGCCAGGGGTTCTGCATTCCCCAGTTGCAGAGAAAAAACACAGGAAGCTTTATGATGGCATACTGTTAAAAGCTTTACTGTCTCTCACTGTCACATGTGCTCAGCTTGTCTGAGGTAGGATTATTTCCCCTTTGTCAATTCAGTAAAAGCGTGGTTTGTTGTCAAAATTGTCAAGATTTTTCCTCTGTGCAGTTATTGTCCATTATCATTAGTTGCACTTCCAAGTTGACTCTTAATTTCTGGGACTGTGCCACTGACCTTTGAGTGTTGGATTTATGATTTAAGAGAAGTAACAACATTTTACTTCCTCTTTTTGCAGTTTTTGGTGTTCCAAATAACCTGGCTCCCACCAATCATACTCTGAATGCAGGCCTGAGCTCTTCCTCTACAGGTCAGATTTTTATTCTCTTCACACTTTGACAGCACCACCTTTCTGGCAAACAAGTCCAGTGAAATAATACCTATATACCAGTTTCTCTCCTATTCCTCATCTGAGTGTCAGCAGCTTTTTCCCAGCTGGCCCACCTGCAGAAACGTCCATGCATCCATGAGAGTGGCCTCACAATGTGCCTCAAGATAATGTTTTAAAATGGTCACCGTTATTGTGTTGGGCCAACAATAACAATACAGGAAAGTGATCTAAGTTACAAAACATTTTGTGAGGAAGATCTTTCTACAGAAATGCTTAGGCCCGTGGTGCCTCCAGATAGCTGGCGAAATTTGTTGGGAGAGGTCATTATTATTGTATCACTGGTTTTGTTTGGGTTTTAGCCAGAATGCCGCCTGCACTGCAGGACTCCTATAACCCTCATTGCAATGTTTTTCCTTGCAGTGTTTGGAGTTCAAAACAACCTGTCTCCAAGCTCTTCGTCTGTGGCTCAGAATGCTACAGCAGCCTCTGCAGGTCAGCAACATAGTAAGCCTAGAAAAAGTGTGAGGGTCAGCAACGTGTGCTTCTTTCTTCCACCTTTTCTGTAATGACTAGAAAGTTCATCTTGACAGAGACTCCCTCATCACCATCTTCTTGTGTGGCACAGTGTGGTATGAAGAGATATTGAGGAACATTTCCTCTGCTTTGCATGTGCAGGGACAGCTCCCATAGCTGATGCACTAGAGATTTGCTTGCTGGAGAAACCCTTGGTTGTTTGAGTCGTCCTAGGAACACTGAATGAGAGAAGATTTTTGAAATGCTTTGATGTGTGTAGATCCCTTGTTATCCTTCATCTCTGTCATTGTTGAATTTCTTCTTTGCAGCATATGGGATGAAGAACACTTCTCAGAGCAACACCGTGGCAAGTACTGGTGTGTCTGCCTCAGCAGGTGAGTGTGTCATTCACAGGTGTTTAGGCATGGCCTTGTACAAGAATATCAAAAGAAATGAGTTAGAGATTCAGCATAGCTGAGTGACACTCAGGTGCATAACTTGTCACTAGCCAAGTCTCCTACCAGTACCTTTCTGAAAAGAAAACAAGTCAGAAGCTAAGAATGAGCAAATGAACTGGTCTGATTCAGATCTCTAATAACTTGGATTCTTTAATTCTGAGCTATTTCTGCTCAGCAGGCAGGGAGCTGGATAGAAGAAATTGTACTTCATTTGAAGCCAAAACATTTGCAAGATTGCTCTTAAAAATCATTTTTCAGTAATACCAGCTTCAGCCACTCAAAAATGAAGGAATTGACTTATACATGATTAGATTATGTTTTTTTAATGAGAGGCACTTTGTCCTTGAACAGTTAGGATTCATATCTTTCCAGCTTTTTCTGCAACTCTGAGAGTAACAAATTATACTTTTTTTCTGTGTGTAAAGTAAGTCAAATTTGCTTTGTAATCCAAGGACTCCCAAAAACAAGGCTTAAAAATAGATGTAAAGACCACGGAAGTTAGGATTACATTTCTGATAAAGGTTTGCTCCAGGTTCTGCTAGAGTAATGGAATAATACCTTTCTGTTTATCTTGATTTTCAATATTGTGTCAATTTGTGTGCAAATTCATGTTTGTACACCATTCCAGACATACTTCATAATGCCTAGTGGCACAAGAGTGACCACAGTGATGGTTTTGAACCTTGTTTGGCCTGTGCAAAACCTCAGTAAACTGCAGTTCAGTGTCTCCTAACCCTGCCTGGCTCCCAGGATATGGAGTGCTTTGTGCTTGACAGAGTAACTTGGCAGTGCTTGATGGGCTCCTCAGCTTGAGCTGTGGTGGCTCTGCTGACCCCTGAATTTCTCTCTCAGGCTGAGTTTCTTTGAGTCCATAGTAAGTGTATTTGAGGGGCAAAGACGTAATTGAGCAAATCACTTCTACATGTGATTGAATTCCAGATATTCTCCATTTCTGGCAGCAGTTGCTCCCCTGCTAGTGAAATACACATCTCCAAAGAAACCTAATGACATGCACAGATCTCCTGTCATCTTTAGTGACCAATGTGTGTCTTACAGGGTGCTTATTGTAGTGGCAACCTCAATCACAATGTGACCACCTGTTTTTATGAACAAAAGTGATGTGGCTTGTAGTTATGAACTCAATGGCCCACACTCATCTCCTCTTTACCATCTTTTGCCAATATTCCAGGAGGAACTGTTTTGAGCTCCCAGGGAGATGACATTCTGCGCAAAGACTGCAAGTTCCTGCTGCTGGAGAAGGAGAAGGCACCAGCAAAGGAGATGGAGCTCTTGGTCATGACAAAGGACAGTGGCAAAGTCTTTAGTGCCTCTAACACTGGGCTTAATGGAGGTAACTTCCCTTTTTCAGGACATGTGGTTATTCTGAGGGCAGAGAAATGGAGACTGATCAGAAGGGAAGTTCAGCGTTCAGGACACTATACCTGACTTGTACATCATACAAGAACCTCTGGCAGGCAGGCAGCTTTTAACCATTCTGGCTGAAATCTGAGTCTGGCTTTTGCATTTGGAGCTCCAGAGTGTGCCTTGGGGTATTTCACAAAGCTCAGGAGTTTTGAGAGCAAAAAACCTTGATCCAGTTTAAACAGGCAGAGCTATTGTGTCTTCCCAATAAAAATGTGCCTTTTACCAATGAAAGAAGATAGGCCTGGTTGAACTTCTGGTGTAATGTTTTTAATTATATTTGGTTCCTTTTCAGGATCTTTTGTAGAAGACACCCTGAAGAAAGAGAAGCAGGGATTTTCCTCCTCTTATGCTACAGATACTGGCCTGAAATCAGATGCAAATGGTAAGAGTTTGTTCCTGTGGAAATGCAACAGAACTGTCTCCTTCTGCCTCCATTTACTACCTTTCTCTTTCAAGCCCCCACTCTAAATTTTACCATGCACAGAGAGACTGGTAAAACTTCTTTTACTGTTGTTAAAACAGGAGGGTTGAAATCCATGCCAAAAAGGGAGAAAGAAACTTATGCAGGTAAGTGATGCAACTCAGACTTTCATTGGAAGAAGCACCAAAGCACAATATACAAAAAAGCAACCATTCTTCAGGGACATGAGTGATCTCTGTGCAGTGAATCAGGGGGAGGTAATGTTCAAGAGGCTACCATAGAAATTGGTACCAGTGATTTGATTGTAGATGAGTGGGCAGTTGGGGTATTTTTTTATGGCTAGAGAAAATCAGATAGCTGACAGTCCAGCTGCATTCTGCTACTGGGACAGATTTATGGGGAAGAGAGGGCTCAGACAGACCATGCTGGCTATTGCTGTCATTTATGGCTCAGATCTGTACAAAAAAATTACCCCATGGGATCATGTTTTCCAGCTGTTATTTTAAAATGCACTGAATGTTTTTGCCCCCTGTTGGAAATCCCTTTGGAAATACTGTTCCCAGCTTCCACAGGGACTAGAATTACACTCACCATGTGCGCAGAGTGGTGTAAAGATTTTTTCCGTAGCCCTTTGTATAATGGATCAGACCTTGGTGTCCTTATTGTAAGAGATTCTTAACACTGAAGTGAAGGAACTTTTCATTAACCAGGAGACTGCTGCTTCCCTCTTGCAGAAATACGAGGTGGTGATGCAGGGGGTGCAATTGGATCAGCACCATCCTGGTGTCCCTGTGGTTCGTGCTGTAGCTGGTGGAAATGGCTCCTGGGTTTGCTTCTAGCCTGGTTGTTTCTCCTTGGATTGCTTTTTGGACTCATTGCTCTGGGTAAGAAATAACTAACAAAAAAAATGTTGAATGAGGTAGAAGGACAGAGGGTTTAAGCTGGCAATGAGCCCAAGCACCGGAGATATCAAGCCAGAGAACTGAGGAGAACATTCAGCCTGGTGGTGACTGCCACTAAGATATTACCAATGGACACAAGGAATGAATAAGGAATACAGTCTTTGGTGAGGAGTTATATAGTCTTGGGATGAGTAGGATAGGAAGGTTCCTGAGATCTTACTGCTTGGAGACTGACAGATTCCAAACTTGTCATTTAAACTCTAGATATCCTTGCTGGGAAAAAAAAAAGATACCAAGAATTCTGCAAAACTCAGTGGCCATAGCTACCTGACACAGTGTTGGCATGTCCCTGTGATAGCACATGGTATTTCAGGCATGCATGTCTGGCAGCACGTTCCTTAGCATTTTCCCTTAACCTTCCAGCGGAAGAAGTGAGAAAGCTGAAATCTCGTGTGGAAGACCTGGAAAAAATAAATGGTGGCCTCCTGGCAATTAACCAAGGGAATTCAAAAATAGAAAAGGATGTTTCAAGAGTAGACTTTCTTCATGGTATCTCACCCTCCTCGACCTTCCCATATGAAAATGAAGAGTCAGTCTGGTTGATGGTGAAGAGCAGGCTGAATAAGGAAATAGAACGAGGTGAGCAGAGTCAAAAAATAAACCCATACCTTATTTCTCATGCTACTTTTGTTAGCAAGGGAAAGGTGATTTACTTCTGTTTAGCAGATGATGGAAAGAGATTAACAACAGAGGAGCCTACGTTCTTCCATCTTTAGAGAGTTCATGTATTTGTGAAAACAAATTTACTGAGGAAACTCACAAAGCCATACTGTGCTGCCTGTAGCCTCAAATCCAAATAGACACATCCTTGTTTTTGAAATGAGTAGCTGCTTTGTTGTATAATGCACTCTAACAGCTCCTTCACTTCCTGTTACAGGCTACTTCCGAGGGGAGAGAGGAGAACGTGGTGAGAAAGGTACAGCCATATACATCCTTTTCTTTCCCTGTCCAATTCCTTGGCTCTGGCAATGCACAATTTTGGCGCAGTTGTTGCTTCAAGGGGCAGTTAGCAGTGAGAAAGATGAAAAAGGTTTATACTTGAACAAAAAAATCATAGAATTGTTTAGGTTGGAAAAGGCCTTGAAGATCATGGAGTCCAACCACAGGCATAACACTGCCATGTCCTTCACTAAACCACCTCCCTAAGGGCCACGTCTGTGTGTCTTTTCAGTGCCTCCAGGGACAGTGACTTAACCTCTTTCCCTGGGCAGCCTGTTCCAATGCCCCATAACCCTTCTGGTGAAGAAATTTTTCCTAGTATCCAATCTGAACCTCCCTGGTTCAGCTTGAGGCCATTTCCTCTTGTCCTATCACTTGTTGCTTGGGAGAAGTAGCTGACCCCCAGCTCACTACCTTCCTTTCAGGCAGTTGTAGTGAGCAATAAGGTCACCCCTTAGTCTCTTTTTCAGGCTAAACACCCCCAGGTCTATCAGCCACTCCTCACAGGACTTGTGCTCTAGACCCTTCACCAGGTGGGTTGCCCTTCTCTGGACACACTCTAGCACCTCAAGACCTTCTTGTAGTGTGGGGCCAGAACTGGGCACAACACTCGAGGTGCAGTCTCACCGGTGCTGAATTCAGGGGGACAATCACTGTCCTGCTCCTGCCAATTTGCTGTGTAAACTGTAGAGACCCTGATCCCACAGAGAACAGTACAGGAGGCCAAATCTTGCATTGTGCTAGTGTGAAAGGCCGGGTTGGGTCTGATCCTGTACTATTCAAGTGTGAAGTGTCCTGTTTGGCCATAACTCCTTCATATTTCATTGACAGTGGGAAAGCAACTAGAAGACAAAATGAATGAGTAATCATAGGATGTCTCTTGATTTAACTTTTTTTTTCCGCTTTTCACAGGTGACATGGCCAATTTGCTGTGTAAACTGTAGAGACCCTGATCCCACAGAGAACAGTACAGGAGGCCAAATCTTGCATTGTGCTAGTGTGAAAGGCCGGGTTGGGTCTGATCCTGTACTATTCAAGTGTGAAGTGTCCTGTTTGGCCATAACTCCTTCATATTTCATTGACAGTGGGAAAGCAACTAGAAGACAAAATGAATGAGTAATCATAGGATGTCTCTTGATTTAACTTTTTTTTTCCGCTTTTCACAGGTGACATGGGAATACAAGGTCCCAAAGGTGAGTCTGAAGTTACCTGCTTTCTCAGGTAGATTGGCAGCCTGTCACAGGACCTGGGTAGCAAATGGTTTTTTGTTACTCCAGTATTTAGAGAAGCTGATGCTAGTTATCTGTTAGTTCAGATATTGTTGTGAAGGTTGCATTTTTTCTCTTGTTTTCTGATCAAAGAAAATTTTAGAGTTCATAGTAGAAGAGATAACAGATCTCACTTTGAATCTGGAAGCTCCTTTTACCTGGATGAAAGTCATTCCTGAAGCCAGGCTTTACCTGGTTTAATCGGAGGGTGCTTGAATGCACAAAGGGGATTGTATGGTGTGAATGATTCAATTCTTTGCTTAAATACAAGGGAGACAATTGCTGGAGACACTAGAGCTTGTAAATATTCCAGGAACATAAACTCTTTTTTATGGGGGTGAGGGTTAGCCAAAGTGACTAAAAGGGAAAACTTATTCCCCACTGACTGTCTCTTTATTTCTGTCTACAGGTGACCGAGGACTTCCTGGTGTCCCAGGTGGGCTATAGTTTAATTCCTCATTGAGGGAGGACATTTAGTGACATTACTGTAGGCAAGAACAAGTTTTGTACCACGAACTTAGCTCAAGATGGTTCTCTAAAGAGTCGTATTTAGCATAGACTAAGTCACTTGATTAATGCCTTGGTTCTGAGCTACAGACACAGCTCAGAGACTTGGTTACAAGCAAAGCCTTGGACAGACTTCCTCTTAGTTGAACATGCTGAATTTGGGTTTGTGAAGATCCCAATCTACCACTGGAAGAGCCCTGCAGCTGCCTAAATACTTGGTCCAGCTTTCTTGTGCTTTTATATGTGTTGTGTTCTTCTAGAGATTAAGTGCCCACCTTATGGGTAATATATTCTTTACCCCATAGAATTAATCTCTCCAGGCTTCGGGTTCCCCTAACTTGCATGTTATTTTTTTATGGTACACAGTCAAGAACTTGGAACATTTACTGTGTTTTCTTTCCAGGCATTCCTGGTCCAATTGGGCATGCAGGACCAGAAGGACCGAAAGGACAGAAGGGCAGCATGGGTGAGCATCTCTGTCAGTGCTGTGAGTCTTTCACAACTGACTGACACATGGCATGGGAATACAGACAGCTGGCGGGTGTGATCATTGCCTTCCCCAGTGGAGGTGGCCATGGATCGCTTTGCCCAAGGCCTCTCTCCCACAGACACCTGGTTTTACAAGGCATTTGTTTCCTGTAGGTGAGCCTGGCATGGAAGGTCCCATGGGACAAAGAGGTCGAGAAGGGCTACCAGGGCCTCGAGGGGAGCCGGGACCACCTGGATTTGGAGAAAAAGGAGACAGAGGTAGGAACCAGGTGTCTTCTTGTTGGATAAAACAGAGATGGGCAAAAGCTGGAGTTTGGTCATGATTAATAAAACACCTCAGTGATAGAATTTGATTTCACTATTCAAATCCAGATTTCGTGTCTAGACATTCCCCAGAACAGATTAATATGGTCTAAAGGATATTTTTTGCCAGACTTATAATGGGTAAATAAGGGTTGCTTTGGTTTCCCAGGTCTCACAGTCAAGTTTGAGTTTGACAGAACCAAAATCGCTTTACTATCAAGGTCGTCTTCTTCCCTGTTATCCAAATATCAAAGCTGAGGGATTTGTCTTGCTAAAGCCCAGTGAGATATTTTTTTCTTGGACAATGCATATGTATTTGGGTGTTTTGAACTGACCAGCAGATTGTTCATGACACTTTCCAGAAAAAGAATAACAGTAGATGGGATAATGTAAAAATGGGATTACAGCTGTATTCTACAGTGTCTATTCATGCTCTTATTTTGCAGGTGCTGTTGGTGAGCGAGGTCCTCCAGGGCCACCGGGACCCCCAGGTTCTGCTGGCCTTAAAGGTAAATGTGAAGATGGAGAGAGAGAACCTAGCAGAGAGGTTCGGAGTAAATGAGCATCCCAGCTGTCCTGTTTCACTTGTGTTACTCTGCACTAACCAGAAAAGTGAACTAATGTTCTGAAGCACAGATCCCAGCATCTCAGCCAAGGTGGATGGCTTGGGTCTCTTTACTTTACTGTAGTGGAAAACATTTCCTCAATGTCACAAGGACTAAGTTCTGTAAATTTGTTGTCCTGGTTTTGAGGATGCCAGTAACGCAAATTCTTCTAGTAGCTGGGGGAATTCCAGCGCTAAACACCTGTTGGGTTGTGGATGCTGTTGGGCAAACTGAAAGCAATTTGTTCATTTTCTGATTGTGGTGTTACTAAAAGGAAATCCATGCTCCTTACAGGTCTGATGGGTTCTCCAGGCCCACAAGGTCCTCCAGGTGAGTGCTGCATTCCTTTGCTGTGGCATCTAGAGACTGGGGAGAACAAAAACAGAGTGACAGCTTCTCATAGTTTTTTCTGCATCAGTGATGCATTGCGTTGAGTGGGGTGAATGAAAACCCCCCATCTCATTTTTCTGCAGGTCCTCCTGGCCTTCAAGGATTTAGAGGCGAAGCAGGACTCCCAGGTGCTAAAGGTAACTTTCTCTTCCCCCAGCAATTACAGCAGCATTTGCTGAGGTGCTTTTCTGCTCTGAGCAGCAGATATGGTCTGACCATGTCAGATTTTGATTCTATGGGCGAAGAAAAGCATAAGACTGAGGAAAGGGGAGGCAAAACAAAACTTAGTCAGTGATTGCAAGCAAATATTGAGAAATACAGGAGACATAGAGGTAATAGAGCAGTCTAAGTGAGGAAAAACAGTTGGATGGATCTGTGAAAAGGAAAAGAATTTCCAGTTTGTCTGGTAACAGAGAATCTGTATTTCCTTTGTGATTTTTCTTGATGCATTAGATGCCTTTCCCTTATGACTTGTTATTACTATTGTTCAATCATCCATTTATCTTTCAGGTGAAAAAGGAGCCAGTGGACCCCCTGGACCCAAAGGTATTTTGACCTATTAGGTATCTTTTGTGGTTATTTTCTTTAGATTCCTTTAGATATGGATACCATCTATGGGTTTTACCCCTACCCTTGGCTTTTTATTCTGTGCTCTCATCAGAAAGCAGACTTTATTTTCTCTGAAGGAAGCATTTTACAATGAAGCAATCTCACAGAATCCTTCTGCTTTTTGTACCACAGGTGATCAGGGTGAGAAGGGTTCTCGTGGACTGACAGGTCAGTGGATTGAAATACTGGAGTAACAGCCTACCTAATAAAAGTATAGCCCAGCCCAGTATAGCCCAGTTAGCTTTCTGAAATGTTATAATGATGTTAGTGGTTATAGGAGTTTTATTTTTGCACCAAAATTATAAACAAATAGATCCCATTCTTGATTCCAGTAATCTTGATAACAGTCTTTGTATTTAGCTTTAGGAAAATCCTCTCACATGCCCTGTTTTCATGTCACTTGAGCATTCTAATGCCCGGAGACAGTCATGAATCATGAGGCCTGAACATCCTGTCAGTGCTGGTTTTCAGTTGCAAAGCAGCAAATATTGCTGACAGAATTCTCCAAGAGTTGTTTGATTCATTTTCGTACTATTTTGCTACAGGTGAACAAGGCTCAAGAGGAATGCCTGGACCTCCAGGAGCGCCAGGGGCTAAAGGACCTGTAGGTGGGTACCAGAAAGCAGCTGTATTTATATGTGAGGCAATGTCACTGCCACCCAGATTGTGTTTCTGTGAGCATAGACAAGGAAACAACATGGGAGTGGAATCATGCTGGTTGTGATCCTAGGTTTTTCCTTTACACACCGGTGATTAGTCTGTACACTCAGAAAAAATGTCCTACAGTTAAGTTTTGAGTGAATGCTTCCTGGATCTTCAGTAACTGCAGTCAAGGTTTCTTTCAGATGCAATGTGATGAAAAGCCACTCTTAGGTTTAGGGCTGTGCTCCACTTAGGAGGAGGACAGGACAAGTGTGGTACTGTTTCAGGAGTCCCTGACAATCTCTTTCTTTGGACAGGACAAGCTGGTCGTGATGGAGAGCCAGGTGAAAAAGGTAAGGGCTTCCTTTGAGGTTAAGTGCAGGTACTTTCTGATTTGGCAGCAGGTTGATTTGTAAAAGTGGTGGGAGAAAGATGGGCAGCATCTGGGCAGCAGATTCATGTTCTGGGATCTTGCTGTCTCAGAACTGTGGAGTCACCATATAAGCATGGAAGAGACTTATAATGGCTGTAAACTTGTGACAGAGTTACCTCTCTACAGAGCTCTTCTGTCCTTGATGTTCCCCTCCCAGACACTGATGCTGGAGATGGCCAGTTGGCTGTGAGAATACAATAGGTACAAAGTGCTGCAGGACAGCCAAGCTTGAATGGATTGGTAGATTGTACGTCAGTGACTTCTGTCTTGTTAATGGTGATTATTTCCCTAGGTGAACCAGGCCTTATGGGAATGCCAGGTGCCAGAGGCCCGCCAGGACCCACTGGAGATGCCGGAGAGCCAGGTAAAAGCAATACAGAGAACAAAAATGCTTTTTGCTCCCTCAGGAACATAGATGTATTTGTCAATTTCCAGTCTTAATTTGAATTTAAGTCTGGCAGAGGATCTCTGTGTTCTTGAGGTGGTGATGAAAGGAAAATACTCAGAGAATCTAGACCCTTTATGATCCCAAAAATGCCCACAGTGCAAACATCCATTGCTATGAGCTGATTTACATACCAGTTGCCAGGCCAGTTTCCACCACTTGTGAATTGTGTGCTATAATTTCACATAAATGTAATCTTTTTCTCCTTGTCTATCCTTTTCCCACATTAAATTTTTTAGACATCTTAAGAGTTTTTGCCTTTTTCTGACAGGTCTTACAGGACCCCAAGGACCGCCAGGTAGGCTTTTCTACCATATTCCAATTTAACAATGACACACTTTGATACGGGCTCAAAAAACCCCTTTTAATTTTCCTTCTGTGCTGCTCAGGGCTTCCAAAGTGATATCCCAAGGTTTCTGCATCTCCTTTGGCTTTTGAGACAGGTTTTGTGCTTGATGTGTAATTTTTGAGTAGTGCAGGGCTTTTGAGTGTTGAAATTTTGCCTTTCCCCAAAACATAATGTTTCAGTTCCCTGCGTATCACTGAGAAGTCCTAATTGGCAGCAGAAACAGAAGGCTGAGGATGTAGCAATAGAGATGAAAACAGAGGATGTGACATCTGTAAGCAGAGGTGGTTTGGGGGGGGCAGTTCATCAGGGAATTCATCCAGGAGCCTCAGGACAGGTAGCAGTACCTAGAAGAAGCTACAGGTAAATCTATGAAGCAGTCTCATCATCCAGGGAGCAGTGGGACCAGGGAAGCCCAGGGACACTACCAGCTCAGTCTGTTCCTCCACTTGCTTATAAAGTCATCAGGGACCTGCTTATAAAGGCTGAAAGCCAGGGTCTTGAGTAGGGAGCTCCTTCTATAAACCCACAAGTGAAACTCAGCTGGGGTACCTGAAAAACATACAGGAAACAATACTTGCACTAACCTTTTTAAATTGTTTGTCTACGTCATATCAGGACTTCCAGGCAACCCGGGCCGACCAGGGGCTAAGGGTGAGTTTTGTTTCTTCCCTAATGCTCATTTTCTCTCTAAGGATTTCGTTTTAGCAAGGATTAGCTGCTCCACTGACCAGTCCCTGGATCAACAGTGGCATCTAGTGGCTTTGGGAAGGGAAGGTTTGAGAAGCACGGTAGCCAAAGGTTCCCTGAGTGTACACAGGGAGCAGTGAGGGCATCTGCTGAGGGACTTGGCATGGCAGCTCTCCTCTGAGGAAGCCTTTGGAGCCCAGTTCTACCCTGAGCATGAGTAAGATGCCTGGTAACTGCAGTGGAAGCTGTGTGCCTGTCTCGGATAAATCCAGGCTGTTGCCTATGCTGGCAGACGTAGTGCTTGGAAAGCTGATCAGAGGGTATCTCTGGATTAGCATAGCCCTCTTGCTTCCCCCCTGACCGTGTAGTGCTGTGACTTCTCAGACAAGAGATCAAGGGCAGAGAAAACAGAAACTGCATGCTTAATAATACAGTGTTGTTGAGCTTGTTATGGTCTTAGGTGCCCTCCCAAAAAGAAGCTCAACTTTTGTCTCTTTGTTTTCCTAGGAGAACCTGGAGCTCCAGGAAAAGTCATAAGTGCAGGTAGGTAGTGCTGTGAGGGATCACACTTCTGATTTAGGAAGGTTGTCTCTGGGTTTTTTTATGCTTCCTCAATTCATCTTGACTGTGTGTCAGACCACAGTCTATATGTATGCAATAGATGTGGGATTCCTTAAGCATAGATTTGTTACACATTCACTGGATGTGTGAATATAAGCATCTGTGTGCAAATCTATGTGTTTGTTTTTCAGAGGGTTCGTCAACTATTACTCTGCCAGGCCCACCAGGTCCCCCAGGCCCACCTGGCCCCACTGGTCCCCCAGGTGTTCCAGGTGAGTACTGATGAATACAAAGTAGTGATAGGTTAAATCCAGGGACTACAATCAAGCTCTTTTGCTGCTTAGGAAGGCAGGCTTGTGTTTAATCCCTTTCCCAGCACTGTTGCTGAAATTAGGAAGTGCTTGTTTTCCAGTCTCAGCTTTGAGCTCAAGGCAGCAGAACTCCCACTCATGCATCTGTAAATCTTTCTCACACACATGCACATACTCCGGCTGTGCATGAGCTTGGGCCTCAGACTCTTCTGTCCCAGTCAGACACTGCTCTCCAGCACGCTGGTGTCAGGCAGCAGAGTCCCTGAGCCCTGGTTCTCATTGCACTTCTGTGCCTGGAGCTACTCCTGGAGCTGGTTTGGCAAAGCCAGTCTCAGTTTGCAGTAGGGAATGCAAGAGGAGGGTTAAGCCTAATGCATTCCTTTTCTGTTGTGGTCAGTGGCATTCTGGTTCTTTCCCCAGTCCAAGAGGCACCAAGTGTTTTAATTACCAGATGATGGAAATTCAAGTAATACATGGGGCATTGATGAGTTCATACCCCATAGCAATTCCATTTAGTTGTGTAGAAAAATACATTGTTTGATAGTCTCAGTTCTTATAGAAGTCTTATTGATTCTTTTCTGCTATTGTAAAATACAACCAGTAAAATCTAATGAAATTTGGGGTTTTTTCTTTTGAAAATAGGTCCTGTTGGACCAGCTGGTCTCCCTGGACAGCAAGGTACCATTTTCCTTCAGCTTTGATTATACTTAAGAGAAAGGAATTCATTAGTTTTCCTTTGTTTCTAATTCTCTAAGCCCTTGGCACATTCTCTCTCCCTTTTGTTCTCAGATTTCTTCGTTTCAGTTCATTTTGTTGCATTATTTGGCTTAATTAATCTTGTAAAGAATTTCTATCATTTTTTGTTTTCACAGGGGAAGAGAGGGGGTGGTAAAAGGGTGATAAGAGCCAGTGTAATGTGGATACTGCAAATGTCTTTTTTTTCTTAGACTATTTTTCCTGAGGGCTGGTATTTCTAAGGCACTTCTTAAGTGCAGTTGCCTTTCTGTGATAGGGGATATAGCCCAGCTGGATACCTCCTACCATTTTGAAAGGCAGGAGAACAAACTAGAGCCAAATTGGGATTAATGCCACTGCAAAAGCACTGCCAGTTGGGCAGACATCTGTTTGGAAGGGCCTGAACAGAGCTGACCCCTGAGAACCTTTCTTAGTTGGTTTTCTATGGTCTTGTTAGAGCAAACTGGGCAGTAGTTTCCACATTTGAATTCAGTGTCCCTCAGATCTGGGGACTGAGTTCATGCTCTCAGTTCTCACAAGAAAAGTACGAACCTCTTGTTGGAGTGGGTACAGAATGTCACCCTCTCTCAGTTACATAACTCCCTTTCTCTGTTGCTTTTTTTTTCCTGGATAAAGGTCCACGGGGTGAGAAAGGATCCCCAGGTGAAGCTGTGATAGAAACCATCAGAACAGAAGTCTCATCATTAGCATCTCAAAGTAAGTGGCCCTGCCCTTCCACTCCTTTGCTTGGAGATGTGTCAGAGCCTCAAGGCCTGCTCACAGCTACCAGGAGATGCACCTAACTCTTTCGTCTCAATGTGACATGGGGCAAGTGTCTGTGTCTGTGTGTTTGGTGGTGTGTCTGCAATGCCAGCTACTTCTTCTGCCCCACTTCTCATCTGTGCATCCCAAAGTCCTTTCAAAAGAAGGCAGATGGCATCAGGCCCATGTCACAGAGAGGAAAGCTAAGGAATGGTGACTGGTGAGCAGCCACTAACAGGGGAAATATTCACGGAGCTGAGAGCTTTCAGCCACTGAGTTCACACAGGGCAGTTCCCTGTGCAATACGAACATGGAGCCATCTGTAAGAGGAGAACCACTTTGAAAAGGCATGTTCATCTAAGCAACAGAAATAATCTCTCTTCAAATTAAAGGATGAATTCACATGAGAGCAAATAAATTTTAGGATAAAAAAAATTTAACATTTTGTAAAAATTTTAAGATGAAAATAAGTGGAGCAGAACAGAATGGTTTAGCAAGATCCCAAGAAAAGTGCTTGCTCTAGGCAACACTAGATGTGTGATGCACTTGGAGTCAGTATTCCTAGTATCTGGGACCTCTGCAAGTTTGCAGCAAGGTAGAAGAGGGCATAAAATTATAAACGATCCTTGCCTGATCACCATCTGAATGGAGCCATGTAGATTCAAACCATGCTTCAGTACTGTTCAATTCCCCATTCAGGAGTCTTGGATCTCAGCATCACTGAACTTGGAGTTTGTGCCTCTTCTTGGAGGTGAGGGTACATCTCACAGTACAATTAAGATAACACAGGGCAGCTACTTGTTAAATAATGTCTGTGTTATGTTCTCCTCCCAAAACTTGCCTCTTTTAAAGAATCTTTCCTCTCCTTGAAAGTTCTTTCCCTCCTTCTCTAGCCTTTGAGTCCTTTGCTCTTTCTCGCAGCAGCCACTACTCTCCTCGCTCTTTCCAATATGCTGCCATCCTGCTCAACGCTGTGGTTTGCTTCATGTCCTCACCAAACACATCTCTCCTCTCCGTCCTGCTTCATCTTTGACTTAGATCACCCAGGTCCTGTCTTAGTCCACCTTTGACTGTAAGAGCTTCTAACAGCGATATATTGACAGAGTTTCCATAGCAACAATTCCATAGCAACAATTTTCCATTGTTTGTGTTTTTCTTTTGCACAGTGCTGGGAGATTTACAAGGGCGAGCAGGACCACCAGGTCCCCCTGGACCACCAGGTAAATAACATAGCAGAGCTCAGTACCTAAGCAGGGGGATGCTCACAAAACATGGCACGTTTCTGTGTCATGCGGTTTGCTGAGTAAATATTCCCTAATACCCCTGTTTCTTTTGTCGTCAGGTGAATCTGTGCAGGGACCCCCTGGACCTCGTGGTCCCCCAGGTAAGAACTTGTTCCTCTGAAACCAAACTGGAAAGTGGGAGGTTTTTTCCAAGGCCTAGGGCTGGAAGCAGAATGTCACATAGTGGGTTCCTACCAACACAATTTCACTGCAGCAAGATGCTGTCCAACAAAGGGCATTTACTTTGGCAGAGGTTTCTAGCCAGAGTATTAATTAGTAAAAGCCATACTTTTTGGGAAGACGCTCCAAATTTTCACGTTGCCAGAGGAAGTGACTGCAGTCATCCATAGTTACTTCTTACTTGTCCAGCCTTAACTTTCAACTGCAGACAGATGGGGAGGTTCTTATCATGAGAAACATATCCCCATGCCCCATCCTGTAACATGGATTTCCCCTTCACAGCCAGAACAGGAAAGGTGTGGGAGGACATGTGACAGGAGCATAACCTCATTCCTTGCTTTCTGCTCAGTGGGAAAAGGGAGCAGGTTCATAGTGTGATGGGACAGGCATCCAGTACCACAAAGAAAGGAGTTTCTCTGTCCTTTTCTGCTGCAGTGGCAAATGATAGTGAAAAGTAACCATCAGGGATAGATGTGTGAAGAAAACAGTGATAAGAACTTACACTGGGAGATAATCTATGGCCATGGCTGGAGATGTAGCAGCTCTTACATGCATTTACTTACATTGCTGAGGCTCATCCTTCCTGAAGCCTTTTTGTGTCCCTTTTGCCTAGGAGAAGGATTGCCAGGACCTCCAGGCCCACCAGGGAGACCGGGATCATCCATGTCCACCTCAGGTAGGTTCTTGGCACTCATTCCCTCACCTGGTCCTGGGAATGTCCTGTTGGGGTTCCAGAGAGCACATACATGGCTAGGACCAAGTGGAGCCAGAGAAACCTTGTGTCATGTTCTGTTGGATGTCATGAAGAAATCTCTTTGTTTGAATTGCAGAAGCATTCTTCACAGGCCCACCGGGTCCACCAGGACCACCAGGCCCGAAGGGAGACCGAGGTGGGTATGTCCTGCTGCTTCACCAAAGTGCTAGAGGGATCTCAGCTCCTTAGACTGAAAAGAAGGAAGGGCTTGGGAGCAGAAAGTCCTGCCTTTCTCTGTCTGAAGGAAAGGTAGCACAGTTGTCATTAAGTAGGACTCCTGTCTGCTATAGAACAAGTCAGTCTTTGTCAAAGAAATTTATTAGCCTCCAGTCACTGTATTCAGATCTCAGCTTTGCAAGCCCATTAGACTCAAGAACATTCAGAGCTTCAGATTTGCCATTGAAGGGGACAGCCTTTTTGCAAAATGTACTGTGGACTAAGTCAGTGCAAGGAGGTGGCCCTGTGAAGTGTAGCTCAGCTCTCAGCTGTCAAGGAAACATAGACCTGCTCCCTTTACCCATTTCTCTTCTACAAATTGAAGGCTAAGATGATATGCTGCTGGGATGTGGCTGATGAGAGTAAGACAAATCCTAACATTGTTCCTCTGCTCCCCTGTTCACAGGCGAACAAGGTCCACGGGGATTCACAGGTAAGGAGGCTTGCAGGAGATATCAATGAGTTTCAGGGTAACTTGCCTGGGTATATGACTGCTCCTCCATTTCTGTGTCTCATGCAGGAGAACCGGGTGATCCTGGCCTTCCAGCATTCTCCTCCCACGGTCAGTCTGTGCCCCCTTTCCTCCTTTGAATTCATCATCCCTAGGCTGAAATCAGGGGCCAAAATCCTGCTCTGTTCATTCTAACATAATTTTAGTGGAGCCAGGGTTTTGTCCACATACTTTATTCCTGTAAATCTCTGACTCTCTTTCTGCTACTGGCAGGTGAAAGAGTCACCATACAGGGACCCCCAGGCCCACCAGGCCCGCCTGGACCAAAAGGTGAAGTTAAAAATCTTCTTTCTTTCTTTGGGGGTGGCCTCACACATCCAAGCATGGTTGAGACTAAAGGATGAAACAACCTGGTCCTTTGGGAACTAGAGCTGTGCTCACCCTCGCCTTTTCAGGCAAAGCAGGACCACAGCAACAGAATTGCTGTGAGCACAAGGCACTTGACCAGGCCACAGAAGGCTCAGGAAGGCTGCTGTGGCCTCTTCCTTATGCTCTTTCCCAACAAGCTGGCATTTCAAGGCAGTCATTGCAAGGGCTGGGTAGTTGCTTTTCTGACAACATGTAGCTCAGCTGCTTCACATGACCAAGTATTCAACATGCAGTCACACCCATTACAAGTGTCTGTCTCCGTCACTCTTTTCCAGGTGATGCAGGTGTACCAGGCGCACCTGGCATCCCAGGAGCATCTCGAGGTAAGAGGCCAGACCATCATTGCTCTGATATTAACAAGGAATGCTGATATCCTGGTGGAGACTTTGAAAAAGCTCCTTTGACTTTCGCCAGTGTGTGTGCCAACCTAGTGCTGGTGGGATTTGTGTTCAAAGCCTCTTTTTGCACAGGTTGCCTTAAATCAGAAAATTTAAGAAATTACAGTTTTCTTTTTCCAGCTTACCGGGAATCCTTTAAACCAGAGTTTTGCCTCTGTGTGAACAGGTTCTTGAACTGGTGCTGCCCAGGCTAACTGGGATTGGGAGCAGCAGGGCAGTGAGGTTAGACTAATGAGCTTGAGCTATGATCTCCATCTGTATTCTGCACAGCACTGCACTCTAGTGCACAAACCCATCAGGTCTGCCTATACAAAGCCAGGAATGTCTTTGGACTCAGCCCTGCACAGGCTGAATTATAAGATGCTGAATTAATTGAAGACATTATACTGCCAAATAGTCCATGCTCAGACTGTGTTTAAAGATGCAGGAGGAGCCCCTCCGTATTCCATTTCCAAAGATCTTTCCAAACCTGTGGGAAGGGCTTAATTCAAGTACACTTCACTATCACTTGGTCTAATGAAACTGTGCCGAAAACACTCCTTCTCCTTACAATGCTTTCTGTAGGTGGATCCAGACAAATTCAGGGACCTCCAGGACCTCCTGGGCCACCCGGTCCTCCTGGCCCAAGTGGAGGTTCATCTCAAGAAATTCAGCAGTATGTCACTGACTACCTGAAGAGTGAGTATAATGAGGTTTTTGCTGTGGGTCAGAAGTTGCATGCCTATCTCTCTTTTGCTCCCTGAGCCCTTTTCCCTCTTCTTTTAGAAACAGCAGCCCTGCTACTCTGGGCTTGTTTCTGGTGAATACTGTGAAGTGCTGTTGCTCACTGTGGCCTCTGCAGAACTGTCCTTCTGTTGTCCTGCTCTTTGTCAGTGGAGGAGGGTCTGTGCATATGGTCAGCCTTCTCTCTTAGTGATGTGGGCATATCTTGGGCTTTCTACATAGGTGACAACGTCAGACATTATTTGACTGGTGCACAAGGCCCACCAGGCCCTCCAGGCCCACCTGGACTTATCACCACTGCAGATGGGGTGACCTTGGATTATGCAGAGCTGGCTACCCGTGTCTTGAGCTATATGACAAGTAAGCACCATGTTGGTAAACTCTGTACTTAGTCAGGCCCTCAGTTGAGCTTGTGCAGCACCTAGGAGGTAAGAACCAGAGACTTTAAATAGCAGCACCCCAACCAGGTTATTCATCTTCAGCAGTCTAGGCCCAGGACTCAACACAGCTGAGGTGTTCCCTGAGCCTTGTCCTGTTTTAATGGGTGTATTAACTAGCAGTTGCTGCTGTTTAAAAAGTCTCATATTAAACATTTGCTGTTAGACCCTTTAACACCCCCAAGACCCAAAAAGAGGTGGCTTTATTTAGTATATGTGGTCTCAAGTATTCTGGGGTTGTCTTGTGTGCTTGGGGCCCTCCAAAAGTAGATGAAATTTCCAAAGCTTTTTGAAGTAGCCTGGAATCTCAACCAGAAATGCACGGAGCACACAACTGTGGAGATGACCAGGATGTGTGAGATAGCAACTGTTTCATAGTTGGGGGCATGAGAAGCCCGTGCTACCAGTTAATTAATTCAGCTTTCCTTTGTCCCTTCCTGACCCCTCCTCACCTTTTGTCTTACCCTGCCTGATGTAAAACCTTTTCATTCCCACAGGCTCTTCAGGTCGCTATGAGTCATTTTCTAGCTCAGTATCAACTACATCCATTTTGTACCAAGAACT
Organism: Rhagologus leucostigma; assembly: GCA_013397725.1. NCBI lineage: Eukaryota > Metazoa > Chordata > Aves > Passeriformes > Rhagologus > Rhagologus leucostigma. Next base: position 381,811 of record VZTD01004105.1, read on the forward strand.
TCTGGATCTTCTGCAGAGTGAGTGACCCTCAAGGGAAACATGGGATTGGGGCTAAATCATCCCATCATCTTGGAGATCTGTCTTTCCCTTCCATTCTCCAGTCTGCAACTGGAGTTACCTGCAGCTGCTTCAGAGTGTTCTCCTTTCCAGCTCCCCACATGTTCCCCCCATGGCCTTGCTATATTGTTGTTGTTAAGGTGAGGGGGATCCCCAGCTCTGTATTCTTTTCTACACACATTGTTCCTGTGGGCTGACAGGTAAATCTCCAGGATGTCATTTGCTGTGCCTGAAGGTACTGATGATGCTGGCCAGCACTGTGCTCCGAATGGCTACTGAAGTGCCACAAAGCTCAGCATGGTCTTTCCAAGCCGAGCTGCTTTTCATTCCCTTTACCCAAGAAGTTGTCCAGGGTGTCCTGAAAAAAACAGAGCACAGGAGGTCCCTTAAGCAATCCAAATTCTCATCCTCCTCACACCCTTATTATAGGAGGTTCCCAGCCTTGTCACAAATGTTTCTGGCACCATATACGGGGCAATTCACTTGGAAAAGAGGGAGGAAAGGAGCTTTGCATCTGTAGGTTTTTATGGTCTCCCTAGTGGTGGGGGCTCAGCTCACAGGCTGGGAATTCCTCACACTCGGTGTCTGTGCAGCAGCTGGACAGCCTTAAAAGATGCATTTTTTCATTTCTAGGAGAAGAAATTCGTCAGTATCTCATTGGACCTCGGGGCCCACCGGGACCTCCTGGGCCGGGGGGAGATGGAATGTCTCTGTCGCTGGATTATGATGATCTGACCAGGAGGTTTATCAGCTACTTGTCAAGTAATGGTTTTATTAGTGTGTTTCCCTCTGTTCCTTTAGGAGCCCAGCACAAAGCTCATGCTGTCAGTTAGTAGAAACTATTCCAGTGCTGACTATCTGAATCCCTGTGTACAGAGACCTCCTCACAGGGACTGTGAGAGACTTGGAAGAGAACAAAGATATCCTGTAGCTAAGATACCATCCACAGACTAGTAATGAATCATTTCTTTGTTAAAAATTGAGTTTAGGAACATAACTTCATCTCAGACATCTTAGAAATCCCATCAACACCTGTAAGTGCCTTTCTAACCCTTACCTCTGTGGTCAGGATATATCTCCCTGTGAAAGAGTTGGCGTGTGCCCACTTTGTGTCAAGGCAGCTCAGGCAACAAACTCTTAGAAGTTAGTTGAAACAAATTCCATGTCTCTGCTTCATTTTCCCATCCGTAAAGGCATATAAGAACTGTTGGACAGAGAGGACTCTTTGAGCGTCCCCCGTAGCAATGCTAAAATGCCTAATCCTGGTAGCTGCAACTACCTGCCTAAAAACACAGTGTGGTCCATGCTCAGTTTCTCTGAACTGCTCTTTGAGCCCAGATCTCACTAGTGGACTGCTCCTAAGATGGAGGGAATTTCCAGCAGGAAACTGCAGTTTATTGGCAGCACCCCAATGGCTCAAGCAGGACAGCTACATTTTGTCATCAGGGACATTTCATTAAAGCAAATCACAAAGTGCAGAGTGTTGCCCCAGAGCTGCAGACACAGGGAGAGCAGCACATCCATCAGCCTGTGGGTCGCTGCTGAGCTGCAAGTCCGGGGGTGCCCCCACCCCATCACGGGTTCATGAGGTGCAGAGCTTTTGCCAGGAATAGAGGCCTGCTGCCTGCCTGTCTGTGGGTGTCCTTGGGTTGGAATTGTCAGGGCAAACTCACAAGTCCAGAACAAGGTTTGAGCTCTGGCTCCCAGCACGGCCTGCTGATGGGAACACGCCACTCTGCAGGAGCTCCTCCTGCATTGCCTGCGAACAAGCCCTGCAGCCTGTGTGCTCACACTGTAACAGCCTGTTCTGATAACGTGGATCTGTCTGATTTTGCAGGTTCTGGGATGAGCATTGGACTCCCTGGACCACCTGGGCCTCCGGGGATACCTGGTATATCTTACAGTGACCTGACAGCGTACCTGAGAAGTAAGCCAACTTCTTCACTCCCCTGCCATGGGGCTCTACATGCCCCCAGGATCTTTTTTACAGCCTTAGTCACAGAATTTCCCTTTTTGCCCACCATCACAAATAACCCTCTGATGGCCTTTTGCCCTTAGCAGCACTGCAGGCCTCTGCTGGCACCTGCACACTCCACAGGGGGCTGCAGCTGGATCACCATGCTCCTGTGAGGAGCAACAGCGGTAGCGCTGTCTTGGAGATGGGCATGAAGGAGCCCTTTGTTGTATCCAAACTCTGCAGCATAAAGGCATCATTTCTTATGCCACTCTTTAAAAGTATATTTAAAAAATAGGGACTTTACTGTCTTTGGAGTCACCTGACTTTCCAATGTGACATCTACGTGCAGGGAAGTGAGGTGCACCAGGAAGGCTGCACCAGAAGGTGCTGGAGAGAAAAAAAAACCTTTTACTTGGCTGTATCTGGCATAACCTGTATTGTCAAGGAACATTCATCAGGGTTATGGTTGTTTGGGTGACTTCTTTTCTTCCCTTGTGTCTTACAGACTCTGAATTCAGTGGTGTTGTTGGGCCTCCTGGTCCTGCAGGGCCCCCAGGACCTCCAGGGATCCCTGGAACACCAGGCACCTCTCTTGAGGACGTCTCTGCCTACCTACAAAGTAAGCACTTGTGTTTCTCACAGCTGGCAGGGAGATTCTGTTTGTAGATGCTGGAGGGACTGAGGCTGAGATTTAGCTTAGCAGGGATGTGACTGCCCACTGAGAACAAAGTCACTGTAAAGAAAAAAATCTTGTCAATGTCATCTGTAAAGGGATGGAAGTTGGGGTTGGAGGCTTTAAGCTTCCAAAATCCCCAGACATAGCAATTTCCTTGTCCTCTCACTGATGGAAAATAATTCTTTCTCTCTGTCAAGATGTTGGATACTCTTCCCTGTCTGGAGTCCGGGGCCCACCTGGCCCACCTGGCCCTCCAGGACCACCAGGTTTCTCTGGAACCGGCCTCCTGTCCTATGCTGACATCACCCACAGCGATGAGTTCAGGAGTGAGCTGATCCAGTACCTGAAGAGTAAGGGGACACCATCCATCCTCCCTGCACATATCCCAAGCAATACTTTGCCTCATGTAGATGACTGGCTCTGCCACAGCTGAGACATTCCTGTAGAAGCCTTCTCTGAGCTGGGGCTACAGCAACACCTTCCCTCTGTAGCCAGGTCTATGCAGGACGATGCTGCACCTCGTAGGCTTTTCTCCTCTCAGTCCAACTGCCAGCCAAAGTCTGCGATGTGAGACAACAGGGACAGGCACTGGGTAGCTACAATTGGCCTGTGCTGAACAGTGCGTCCTTAGTAAGGTCACCGGCACAGTTTTGCTATAGGAAAAGCATTTTCTTTGGCAAACACCTGCCTAGAGAGCCATGGATAATGGAGGGGTTGGAAGGCAGCACTGAGGGAGCTGTGAAGCACCAGTGGTCTGAGCTCATCTTGGCGAGTTATTCAGGACAGTCTTTCAAAAACACCTCAGTTTTAGCAAACTGGTCACAGAATGGCTCTTTTGGCAGAGGTGCTGAAATTTGCCTGAGGGGTGTACCCTTCTTCAAAATCATTGGGCATGCTCCCAAGATTGAGCACACAAAATTGTGGGAGAGATGGGAAGGAGGAGGGGGTCATGCCATCTGTAGATTCCAAGGTTGACATGTGCCTTCTGCCTGAGAAATGGCACTGGATGAGGGTCACTGTGATGGCTGGTGGGACAGAACTTCACACTCCACTCTTCGTTCAGGTGGTAGCACAGGACCTCTGCCAAGCCCAGTGTCCCTGAAGTTGCCTCCTTGTATTTTGCAGGTGATGAAATTCGAAGCTACATCTCAGGACCCCCTGGGCCCCCTGGGCCGCAGGGACCACCAGGACCCAAAGGAGACAGTGGCTTGGTGTCTGGGTCTATGTCTTCCTCATACCAAGGGTTACGAGCTTCTGAGCACTTGCATGGAGAGTCCCTTGGTGCTGAGGGCTCCCACAGGGGCTCCCACAGGGGCTCACTGGGCACAGGCAGCTCATATGGCAGCTCCACAAGCAGCATGTCCTCTTACCGTGCCTCAGTGGGCAGCGATGGCACTTACGATGCCTCCATGGGCACTGATGGGTCCTTCGATGGGCTGCTGACAGAGGAGGAATCACACAGATCAGCAGGATCGAGCAGATCCTTCAGCAACTCCTTCACTGGTTCCCTGGATTACAACGAGCTGGCACTCCGTGTGTCAGAGAGCCTGCAGAGTGAGTGCAATGCCTGTTCATCCTGACCCTCCCTATCCCAGCCTACAACTCCAAACCCCCTGTGCCTGGTCGTGCTTTTCACTTCCCTGCCTTTCCTGCTGCCTACAGCTCTCCCTTACACATTCTGCCTCAGCATCCAGCCACGGTTCTCCCAGAGCTCCTTTCAAATGACATCTTTAATTCCGCAGGCCAAGGTATTCTCCAGGACCTGATGTCTTACACTGCCCAGGGACCTGCAGGTCCCCCAGGCCCTCCTGGTCCCCCTGGCATCAGCAAGGTCTTTGCAGCCTATGGCAATGTCACCACAGACCTCATGGACTTCTTTAGAAGTAAGTGACATTTTGACTTGGCGTTTTGGGCTCATGCATATGAGATCTCCCTGACCTCTCACAGACCTACGGATCTTTTCACCTTTGCACACTACGAAAGTCAAGGTGCAGAGTTGAAGGTGGATGGTCTTTCCATGGCCTTCCTCCCTTGCTGGGGAGGTGCAGTCTTATCAAGAGGAAGGACATCAGTTTTTCCCACTATTTGTAGGAAACTCATCCCAAACCCTGAAGGCCTCTGTGCTTACAACCTCTGTGGCCCATTTTAACACAGTTGGGCTGCACACGTACAGAAACGTGAGCCAGCTGCTCACTCTGCTCTCAGATTCCCCACCCTGAGCGTTCCCCACCCTAGTGACAGCCAGGACACCAAGAGAGAGTGACAGAGCAGTGCTGGTGAAATGACATCGCAGCCTGTCCTTGGGACTTTGTTGGGACCAAAACCCTTTTTAAAAACGTTGCTGTCAGTCTATTCTCATCTAACCAAGAGAAATATCCTTCCAGTGTGACTCACAGCTTCTCTGAGTGGGCAGTGGTTTGTCCCACTCACTCACTCTCTCCTTCATTTCCTCTCCAGCACATGGTGCCATCCAGGGGCCACCCGGTGAAAAGGGGGAGAGGGGTTATCCTGGACCCAAAGGTAAGGCTTGCTATCCTTTCCCTCTTCAGCCCTGTGATGCCCAGGAAGCAGCACTGTGACCACAGAGGTCACAGCACTGCTCAAGGTCACACCCTCTCACCGTGACGGTAGCACCTTCAGGATCTCAGCTAAAACATTGTCCTGACTTGGTCTCCCTTCCCCTGGCCTGCCCCTGTCTATGGCTCACTTGTGCTCAAGGGCAAACTTGGTCTTCTCATTCCTTCAGGTGACCCTGGGCCAATGGGCCCACCAGGACGACACGGGCAGAGGGGACCGAAAGGAGAGAAGGGAGAGAAAGGTAGGAACATGTGCCATCCCCAGGAGAGCAGGGTTTGACTGTCAGGGAGTGGAACCAGCCCATCCCTGGGAATAGCTGGAAAACACAGCCCCAGTTTTTTGTTTTGGATCTTTTGTCTTTTTACATGAATTTTCCAATTAACCCTCCTTTTGACTTTCTTGTCCCCAGGTGAACAAGTGTATGTTGGCAGAAGAAAAAGAAGAAGCATTGGTGTTTAAGGAAAGAGGTAGCTCAGTTCCACACAGGGCAGCATTCCCAGCAGCCTGCAGAGACTTAGCCTGAGTCTTCACTGCCTTAATGCTAAAACATCCTCACCGCTCAGCTGACCCCTTAGAGTTGATAGTTCAGATCTGAATGTCTCTTGTGTGTGTCCAGCATGGCCCTAGGGTGGGTGTTTGCTCCCGTTACTCATGTTTGGCTTCATGCCCCTGAGCTCCCAGGCTGATGTCCTTGGCCTGACAAGGGCTTCCTGTCTCACCTAGTCCAGGCTTCTTGTACTACTCCCAGATACGTAAAAACCTGTTTTTTCTAACAACTAGCCAACTATGCAGCAAAAAGAAAAAAAGAAAACAATCCCATCCCACCAAATGCATGGTTTGTCAGGGATCAGATGCAGCCCACAAGGCCCCCTGAGAAACTCTGGGACTAAGCTTGCACTGCCCTGGGATTCCCTCTCCACAAGCTCTGCCAGCCCTAAGTGAAGCCCATTTATAGCAGCACAGTGAGAGAGACATGCACAGGGACTGAACCAAAGCACTTTTAAATGTAATTTGTTTATCTTTTAAAAATATTTTTGTATGTTTTCTGGTTTTTTAAACACTGGTAAAAAATAATCTTTAATGTAAACAGCCCAATTAAAGTGTGTTTAAATTTTAACCCCATCCCTGAACTACTCAGGACAGCTGTTCTGTGCTTGCAGGTTGTTGTGGGGCAGGGTGAGGAACCTGAGGTGGGTCTGAGGTACAATGGTAAATACAATGGCACAACATTAAATACTTTTTATATTCAGTTATTTTAAACACTGTAAATCATTCCCTTCACTCAAACACTTGTACAAACCACTTGTATTTCATGCAAGTTTTCCATCAACAAAACTGAGGCGATCTCAGCAAACTGTGATTTTATTGTATTTACAGCAGAATTATTACAATATTCTACAGAAAGCCATGAAATCAAATTACGTTGAAAAACAAAACAAAAAAAATCCCGAAACTGTTGTATGGCTGCTACTGCAAGTTCACTTCCACAAGCTGTACAGAGACCCTTAGCCAATTATTCATCAATCTCATGATTTTTGGTTGCTTTCTGTAAGGCAAAAATAACTTGGTTTGCAGTTAACACAAAACATTCAACAAACTGCTGGGAGAACACGAGGCTGGCAGTGCCTCAGGCGCATGTTTTGTCACAGGATGCTCCTGCTCTGCTTGGCTTCCTGACAGAAAATGGGGTGACAGTTCAACATTAGATGCCGCTCAGTGTCCCTTTCTAGTTGCTGTTCTTTCCACCATTTTAGGACTGATTCTCATTACCAAAGAGGCTTTACCACCTAATTGGAATTGTGGAATATTGTGTTGAATCAGGGTAACCCTGGGCTCAGCCACTCCCTTCTGCTTTCAGTACAGGGGAAGCACATGAGCCATTTCTCATGGGTTGGGCTGAGCATGTTCATGCTTAAGGGGTTTTCCTCTGGCACCACTGACTGCCCAAACGACAGATGTGCAAAGGAGCTACAGAAACAAAGCACGAGGACTGAGCTGGAGAAAGGGGATGCACAACAAGTAAAAGTTCTGTAAAAGAAACACCATTAAGTTCCTTTGTATTCTCCTTCCCTTTATCTGTTCTCATCTTTCGCAAGACTGAGAAATGATGGGGCATCCTGGCCTTGGCTTGCCTGTGAATGAGGAAGGTTAATTCTCTCTGATCTTACTTTAGCTGCTGTGAAGATGGCAGAAGTAGTCTGAGAATGGGAAATTTGCATGGACACATCAATGCGAGGAAGTTTCAGAGATCCAGAAGTACAGATTTTGACGTAAAATGACCAGAGTGTAAATGCTAACATAGAAAGCAGAGAACTATCTACATAGCGATGGTACTAAACACTCCTCCCTGCCCTTTCCTCCAACCACCAGAGAGTCACTGTCCTCAAACTTGCCCATCTTCCCTGCAGCAGATGAACCAAGAAGCAGTAGATCAGTGGAAGCAACTAGCACTGAACTTATTTGTACATTTCAGTTTTCAGCAAGGAGGTATTTCTGAGGTCCTGGGAGCTGCAGCTGCACAGCAGCTCTGAAAATCAGGCTGCCTAAAAGTGGACTCAAGTGCCTGAGCTTAAAACACCTTACTTGATTCTTTCCTATACCAAAGCAAGCTTGAAATACTTGCAAGGCAGATACTGTTTCAGCTGGAGAATCACCTTAAACTTCCTATGTGATACTGCTGTCACAAAAGACATGGTGTGACAAAAGCAATTTCACTGCTGCTTTGCTTAGCTCTGTCTTAAATAAGGTGCTACGTTTCCAATTTTTAAGAAAAAGTCCTCTGGGACAGAAGAATAATTTCTTTAACTGTGTGATTGATTAGATATTGAATACCCATGAATGCAATTTTAGAAGACTATTCGCTTAAACGATTACCTGGAGAAAAGGATGGAGCTCAGACTGAACATCAGTTTTTAATGTGATGTGAAAAATCACTCTTGAGTGAAGGCTGCTGGTCAGGACAGTGCAGCCCTGCCACCAGGGAATCTGAATTCAGGTGCCAATTCAAATAAAGGTTTTCCTTCAGAAGGTGTTTATAAATCAGGACCTACATAATCAATCATAACAACTTCAGTATCATATCTTTACATGCTGTATATAGTTCTCATGTATACATGAGTATACATCCAGAGATAGCAAAGTGCTTGGAGGAGGAAAATTGGTTTTATGGGAATCAGAGAGGATCAAATGCTGGAATATTTCTTCTTCATAAGATAAGCAGCAAAGTTCCCCTGGAACTTCAGAAGATCAAGGGCTGCCCACAGCCCATCTTCCCCTGGGTTGGTAACCCCTCCTCAGCCAGCCCCACTCAGGGGAGCTGCAGAATCTCCTAAAAACAGGAGTGGCAGGAGTACCCGAAGACCTTTAGCCCCAGATCTCCCTGGATGCCTTAAGCAGGGCCAAAATGCACTTTCAGAGCTTGGGAAGCACACTGTGTGAGGCTGACGCCCTGCAGGCAGGTTTTCTGTGAGGATCAGTTGTAAACACAGGAGGACAACCCACACACAGCACTGCAACCCAGGGATTTATTGCCTTTGTCGTTTTCCTGTGGACAGAATTTACAATGTAGTAAAACACAAAGGTGAGCAAATACTGATTTGTGGTCAGCTTTGGAAGAGCGTGTGGGGACAATGAGATCTGCCAAACAGTAAGAAAGTACACTGTTTTGGCTGCAGAAAACACACCTCACCACCCTGGAGATGGAGCTGCTAACATTCATTTGAGGGAGGTGACATGAGAAAGTATTGAGATTGGATTTCGCATCTGAGGAGATGTCTTTTAGGTCTATGTGAGACTAAATTAATTTGAATTGAATTTTCTGACACTGATACAATATTGTAACACCCCTCTCACATTCTGCAACACTTAAACCCAATTTTATCAGTCTAGATGTGTAAGTATCCATGCTAGTTCTTGTTACCACCCAGAAAATGTATTTTCACGCTTGGTATTAATTCTCAGCCCAGTTCACAAGGCTGCAACTGCTTCACAGGGCTCCCCACCTGGAGACCTGAGTAAGGCTTCCATCACCACATCCGATCCCTCCCTTCATCCCAGAGCTCAGTTACAGTTATTTGTGCAATTTACAAGGAGATCAGATTGCAGGGCCTGTGTGAAAAGGATCTTCAAATTAAAGATGTAAGAGATTCAGACAGAGGTAAACAGAATGCCAATATATATTAACGAGTTATCACTGAAACTACCAAAAATGTAAGGAGATTATTAACATTTCCCTGTGAGGATTTAATGGGGATGAACGTAGACATAATCCAGAAGAGGAAATCTGCCTGCCCTGCCTACTCCCCATGTAAAGCACTGAGCCTACTTCATACGAAATTGCAAATAAATTCTGTTAAATAGAGATGATGAGTATTTAATGTTATCTTAGTCAATTCATGAAGGTGGAGCTTAAAAAGCAAAAGGTCTTCAAAGACTTTTTTTTCCCTACTGAACAGACAATTCAAAAAACTTTCCATTTAGCAACAGAGAACGTTCTAGAGATATGGAGTGTGAATTTACAACAGTACACAATACACATTTATAATAATAATAAAATGCCAGAAATTAAGGCTAGCTATTAAAGTAATTATGCTATCAAAAAGTTAAAAAATTTAAATTAAAACATGCATTTTCCAATTTTTTTTACTGTGCTGTAAATTAAGTGTCTTCATTGAGAAGGTATCGGTTCAACATCCAAGGATTTCAGCATCCAAGGTTTCAACCACAGCTGATTAAAGTCCTATGTTAATTTCTGAGTTCATTGCCATGCAGCAACACTGTTCCCATGAAATGAATGCCATGGAATGGGCACCAGTCACACAGTCAATCCAAGCAAGCAAAACAAAACAGGTGCAGTTGATGCCCAAAGAGATCAGAGAAAGTCAGGCCTCAAAAGACAGAAAGCAAATACTATTTTACAAATGGAGCTCCAGCATACCCAAGTACAGCTTATACCACTGTCTTGATATGACTCAACCTCCTTCCACCAAAAGGAGTGCAGCAAAAGTGACCTAACACAGCTGTATTTCCCTACCCCGCTACAGGAGACACAGTTCAGATTTTCCACTGCAGATCAGTCAGGCAAATAACTTATGGTACATCTACGAACTCGAAAAATAAAACAAAACCTGCCTATGTTAGTAGGTGGCAACAACACAAAAGCAAAACACCCAGCTTCATAAAGGAGTTTGTCTATATATTTAACTTAAATCTTTCCTTAAAATAAAATGACTAAAATAAAAAAGAAAATGGAATCTAACACTTCTAGTGAAATCAGACTTTAGCCATGGTTATTTATAAATATGACCATCCACCTCCACTTCTGCGATGGAGTTTAAATGAACAGGCTTTGGTAAGAACAGAACAATGGCTCTACCCATTCCAGGTACAGTTAGAGAAACCATGTGCATTTTGCACGCCGCTTTCTAAAAAATACATTCTACAGTTTTTCAATTTGTAGAACTAACCACCTGTATGTAATAGCTAAGGAAAATAATAAACTGTGCATTTTAAAGTTAGCATTTCTTTCACCTTTACATATTTTAGTGCAAAATATTTTAGGGTGAGGATTTACAACAAAAATGGCAGTAGCAGCAAGAAATCTTGTTTTGTACAGTAACAACAATGCTAAGGAGTTTTGTGTTTTTAAATGACAAAACAGTATCCCGTTGCCAGGATCAGCATATCTAAGTGTTTCAGGCACTGTATTAATTAAACTAGCACCCAATTTCATTATGGAACTAATGGACAAAACATGTCATGGAGATCAGCTCAGTTTAATTTATGCCAGAGGTTTCTTTTGAAAGAAGTTGCAAAGGCTTTTGCTTTTGCCAATTGTGTTTAAAAATAAGGGTTTGTTTTTCTGATTGCTGGCATGTTCTTAGTAATTAGTTTCAGTCCTTGCCATGAAGACACTGCTCAACATTATGAAATTTTAAACCTCTCATGGCAGTTTCAATTGTGGAATTCTCTCGTGGAGAAATCTGATGCTTAAAATCACAGTAGCAGAATATTACACCACTTAAATGTTCAGATGAAAAACCATTTTTTTGTGATGAGAAAGAGCATAATTAATATTTCAGGCCCAAAGTCAAAACCGTAGGTAACGTACTTTTAGAGACTGGGATAAAAAGCTCACTTAGTCTTGAAACATCTGAAGGACGTAACAATACCATTGTACACCAACACTTGGTTCGTTTCTTCTGTTCAGGGGAGTGAAGAAACCGCTCCTGACACTGATTGTCTCCACTGAAAACAAGATGTGCGAGGTCCTCAATGTTCGTACGCGCGGGTAAGTCGGGTTAGACTGTAAGGAGGGAGAATTCCAAACATGAAAAAACCTACAGCAGTTCCCAGAGTTACGACCCAGTGGAGTGAAGGCTGGGAATTGGGTAGAATTTGGAAATCCGGCTTTGTGTTGAAGGATTAAGGCATTCGGATTCTCCAGTCATTTTAAAGAAAACTTCCTGTTCCTGCAGTTTTCTGGCAAATTCTTCTTCCAGCATCTAAAACCAAAATCAGATTGTCACAGGATTAACAAGGCAAAGTACAAGAAACCCATTACTGTGGAGATGTTTCGTCTGATCTATCTCTGAACTGTGTGACACTCTAGTACCTTCCCTTTTAAGATAAGATAATCCCCCCAAGACCAACCTCTACTACCAGCTATATATCTGCTATACATCTTTTAATTTTTGTAGTAACCTACTGGCTTCTGAAATAAATTCCTAACCCCAGATTTACCTCCAGCTAAGTTTTCCAAGCAAAACCGCACACACGTGCTGCAAGTGGGAGCCCTGCAAGAGGCTGGTAACAGCCAGCCTGTTTTGGTGTACCTGACCTTTGCTCAGCTTTTGCAATTTTTTAACATCTTTTATTATACAGTGAACAGCAACAGCTTTGTACAGCAGCTTGACTCTCCTCCTCTGCAATACTTTTGTACTGTCTGTTTTTGCTAGATCAAACCCTTGATAATTTCCTGATTCATGAACTGCTCCCATTTACCTTTTTTCTCGGTCTCAATTTCTCTCTCCATTCCTTCAGTTCTTGGCTGTGCTCTTCATCCAGCTCTTTTAGCTTCTGAGTCTCATGCTCAACCAGTAGATGGCATTTTTCATTCTTAAAACAAGATAATCCTTATGTAAAACTAATTCAGATTAGGCAACTCAACATTTGTACAGTGACATATGTTGTCCTAATTCCTTCTAATTAGCTTATTCCGTGTAAATAGTGACGTGAATCATTACAAGATAAAAGTATGTTACGAGGCTGCGTTTTCAAAAGCTGATCTTTCCATCGGAGCCAACTGAGATAAGAAACACTCATAAATCCAAATACACTGCTGAGCATCATTAAGGCAGCTGCTGAGAGTGTTACTCAAAACTGTGTTTCACTGCCTAATGATGCCTTTCAAGGTCACACAGCATTTCTGCTTTGCTTTTTAAAGACAGTCTGTATAATTTATTAAAGTCAATTACATTAAAAAGGAAGCTGTTTTTTGGAAATATTTCAACTCTTGGTGCCAAGAGCTGAGATAAACAAATGGAGCTTAGAAAAGAGACAAACGTGGTTGCAGAAGTAGCCTCAGAATTGCCCTATAAAAAAGGAAAGGATCAAACCACACCTCAGGTTCACATTCCTCTCAGTAAGGTACCCAGGCATCTGCCTCACTTTCAGAGGACTTTTGAAGAACGGCAAGAAAAAAATTAATTATTTGGCTTCAAATCTCTGTGCATCTTTAAGAGCAGTTGGCAATGGTTGTGTTTCTAGCGTTCCAGTCCCAAATGGGTCTGATGTAGAGTACAGAACCACAGCAATAAAAACAAGTACTTTGCTAGACCTGAGTGCAGCAAGGGGCCAGTTTTCCTTGTGAAGCTCAGAGCAGCCCTAATCTGCTCAATTTTACTTGAGTTGAAACTCTCGCAAGGCTCCCACGGTACTTGGGGATTTACTGGGGCATATTAGTGGCACAGCCAAGGACAGTTTTTGCAGGATGTAAGAAAGTGAATAGAGTAGAATGAGCTTCATTGGTCATTGCAGAGTTTCTCTAAGCAAAGGTTATCAGCAGGTGATCATTTAAGGCTTTAAAACTGCCTTGTGTCCCTGAAACTGGGAAAAGCTGATTTAACAGAAAAGGAGATCTGGCCTCTGGTATCCAGCAGAAACTTTTACAAAATGCTTATCAGAAGAGACAAATCAGAGCTCCTTATCACAAGAAGAGAATTCCTTCTATGTACCTTCCAGAAGCTCACGTGTAAGTGGCAGCACTTTGTAAAAACCTCCTCCTTCCTCTATTGCTGCAAACTTCTCGTGGGTAATGCCTGGTGCTGCCTACCTCTGTTCTGATTAATGACATTTCAGCAAAATCAGGTTAAAAGGAAATGCTGCCTACAGAAAATAGCCCTGGGAACTTGACAGATATTCCAGAAGTGATCATCTGCTTCTGGTTCATGCTCTTCTTGCATTTAAATGATTCCTCATTAATTGATGGAAGCATATGAATCTGGCTAAGCAGTGCACTGCAGGCCTTTGAAAACAAAGTTGAAAAAACTCTACACAGTAAAAATTAAGGAAAAGGTGTTTCTGCTTTGCCTGCATCCATTATTAACCTAAGTCTTCTCACTGAATGGTCATTTAATATCATCTATTTTTAACCTGTAACTGATGCAGTTCCCTGATGTTTGCTTCACACTGCAATTGAAGGTCCCGCATTTGGTTTTCATGTTTCTGATGCTGAGCCAGTCTCTCATTCTTCTGCCTCTTTTCTTCTTGAACAGCAAACTAAAATTAAAAATAAGATTATTTATATTGTGCCTCTGAATAAAACAGTTTGCATGAGTCAAAGAACTGCATCTAATAGAATGAAACACATACTGAGAAGAACAGTGCTGGAAGATTTAAGCAATAATTTTCTGTATTTTTTCTTTTTAAAATTCTTACAAAGGGAGGGCCCTACAGTTTTAATTCCATTTCTCTGACTGCACTATGATTTTTCCTTAAAGCGCAGCACATTTCACTTCCAGACTCCTGAAATTACCTCCCTCTGAAGCTGTGACACCAGTCAAGGCTGGTGTTATAAAGCTACAGGAGACCATACTTCCACATTTTTCATCCTTCCAATGCTCACCATATGAAACCGTGATTTGGGACTGCAGTGCATCGTTAGAAAGCAAACCTCAACCTCTGCACAGCATTCCATTTTAAAGAATGAGTGAATACCTACAGTTTTAGTTCAAAAGCTCACAAAAATCAAGCATCCTTAAAAATATTTCACAGAATCACAGAACAGTTGAGGTTGGAAGGGACCTGCAAAGATCAAACTCCCTACTCAAAGCAGGGTCACCGGGAAGAGGCTGCACAGGACTGTGTTCTGTTGGGTTCTGAGCATCTCTACAAGCTCTCTGGACAACCTGGTCCAGTGTTTAACCATCTTCACACTAAAAAAATGTTTTCTCATGTTGAAGTTGGATTTTCTGTATTTCAGTTGTGGCTGCTGCCTCTCACCCTGTCACTGGGCACCACTGGGAAGAGTCTGGCTCCACCTTCTTTGCTCCCTCTGTTGGGTACTTATACCCATGGATAAGACCCTCCTGAGCCTATTCTCCTCCAGGCTGAAGCATCCCAGGGACCCCAGGTGGCTCCTCGTGTAACAAGACACATGAGTCCCTCAACCATCTTCAAGGCCCTTTGCACAGCTCACTCCAATAAATCCATATTTGTCTTGTACTGGGAAGCCCAGGACTTCAGAAGAGTCTCACCAGAGCAGCAGAGAAGGATGATCTCCTCTGACCCCATCCAGTGCATCAACCCACTTTGGTACCATCTGAGAACTCGTGAGAGTACATTCTATTCCATCCTCACACTTACACCACATTTAGCATTTACACTATTGAAACTAAATATTAATTTATTAATTACCTGCTTAATTTTCTCACGATCTTGGTCTGGAGAGGCTAATGAATTGATTCTTAAACTTTTCTTAAACATGGCCATCCGAGTCTTTGCTTCACTTCGCTGGATTTTAGGCAGTCTGGCTCTTTCCTGAGTTTGCTTGTTCTTTAACTCCTCTATAAGGCGTTGATTATACCTCTGCATTTGTTCTGTTTCCTGAAATGTAAACCACGTGGAAATGTTACACAGTAACTATGATCTTATACAATGTGCATCTTTTGCATCAATAAGTCCCCTGTGTGAGTCAGTGCCTCCCAGCAGAAACCACTCCCAGTACCACGAATAACAGTGGGGAGGAGGGGCTTCTTCCAGAGAGCTCTGGATCATGCCCAACCCTGAGAAAATTCCGTAATAAATGGAAACACACGTATATTTTAACAGCTCTTACTCAACTCTTGCACTGACTTTTGCAAAGCTTGTTATTCAAATGGAGTAACTCCCTTTTGTGTAACTGAACTCCTGGGCTGCAGCTGTGGAGGGGCAGTTTGCTGCAAAAGGTGGGGAAAGCAACAGTCCACATGGGATAAACCACAGTGGACAGAACAAGCCTTCAGTGGAGGCTGCTCATGCTCTGATCACCAAGAAGATCCTCAAACACCTCCCTATTGTTTTACATTTCCAGAAATTGAACTATTTGCTTTCATGTATTCTATAAAAACCAAAATGCTTTGTGGCAAATATGGATTTAGCTATAAAGAGACAGTTGTCAGCTACTTGCCCAGAAGCTAATCCAGTTCATTCTGCTCATTTAATTCCAGGATCATTTACTTCTGAGCAGATTTGTTTAAACACAAATCAAAATTGGTTTTGGTGGATAAGCAGAATTTGGTATTTTTATAGTAAAAGATTGATGTTGTGGTTGGTTGGTGGGTTTTTTTAAAGAGTCAAAAGGGAAAAATATTGTTTATACTTCTATATACTACTAAGGTATTCAAGTAAGATGAGTAAGATTTTTTTTAATTTCAACAGAACACATAACAGCTTCAAAATACTTGTGTGGGCCTGTGCAAACAAACAGCACCAGGAGAGATCCTAAGACTACCTGATATAAAAAAAAAAAAGGATATTGTAATACACAAGAGAAAGTGTCAAAGTCAACACTAACTTTTTCATGCCTCTTAAGCAGCTGGTGTCTCTGCATGAAGTACTGATCCTTGAGCTGCTGCTTGAGGAGCTGGTGTTTCTCCTGTAGGTGCCGCTCCTCCAGCTCCCAGAATGCAGCTTCACGGGCTGGAAAAAAGAGGAAGGTTGGTTCAGGAACTGCAATCCCATCCCATACTTCCCAACCTCCTGGTGTATGTTCAGAAGTGGCCTACAAGTGCATTCTAAAAACAATGTATTTCACAGCAAATGTTTTTATTACAGTTCTAGATCTGTCATGAAGGTTTTTGACTTCATAAAGTGAAGACAGACCATTGTTTTACTAGAACACCGGTGCCTGTTTCAAAGAGACAGAGAGCCTGCTGCTGGATACCTCTCATGAGCTGCTGCTTGTTGTTGAGGCAATCTCGTTCAATAGTGGCCAGTTCTGTCTTCTGCTGCTGAATTATTTTCTTCAGAGATGCATCCAGTTCTTGTTGCTGCTTCTGCACAAACTCCTGCTCCTGGTAAAAACCAATGTAAGTAAATTAAATTGGGTTCTTCTAGCCACATTACATGTTAATGAAACTCCCAGTTCTCTCAGCATTAGCTATATACGAAAACAAATACATCTATGAAAGTTTGAGCTAGCATGCCTTGGCTACCAAATTATCCATCTTTTGTATTTTCTATGTACAGAGTAGGTAAGAGCATATTCATGTTTAAATCATACCTTCAGAAATAAGACCAAAGGCAACAAACTAGCCAGCCATCTGCAACTCATTCCATCTCTTGTCTCTCCTCAGAACAAGTTGCAGATTCAGAGCTAGCAAAGACAATACTCAATACAAAGATGATTTCATTCTATCAAGGGTTAATTAGTCATATATGTAAGAAAATAAAGGTATGTATGGTTATTCTGCTTTGGGTGATTAGTTAAAGCCTATTTATTTACACAGTTGGGTTTCAGATCTGTGTGGTTTATCTTGTCCTTAGGGCAGGGCTGTTGAGGCTGGGAGTTCTGCAGGACCACTGTGCAGACACGCCATGGTTCTGCAGGGCCGTAACCTGGTCACACCCGAGCTGAGCTGGCTCTTCACAAAGGGATTTATCACCTGCATCTTGGCATTATCCAGGTGTATCACTGTTGCATCCCATCATGAAAAGCAGGCAGCAGTAAAAGTCTCCCTCCCGTGCCCCAAGACCTACTGCTGCCTTTCTTCTTTGCATCTAATTAAAAACCAGAGCTATGAGCATGCAAGCGTGCGCACACACACTCACACACACCCTCCTTAAGAACGAAAAACTGAATCAGATGCTGCCATCACAATATCAAGGTCAAAAGAAAGGACAATGGCATGGTCTTGTCAGAGCCAAGGTGGGCTGCTGAAGCACCTGCTGTTCTACATAACAAACGGAATTAAATGTTCGTTAAAAGTACTTTTTATTATGACCAGAAGAATCCTGGTTTTCATCTTCACAGAAAGTTATTAACAGATGAGGCTTTCATGTCTCTTAGTGGACAGCAGAGTTACACTGAGACAGGAAACACAAAACCAGAGGAGAAATAAGCTGACAGTGACAGACCTAAGGGTACAAAATGAACTGGAAGGTGATGCCTGTAAATTAAGTCAGACACACCTAATCAAATTCATGGACTGACAAAAAATACTGTTTTTTCCATTTATAGATGAAAAGGATAGAAAGACTACTACAAGTTTATTATTCTGAGGGTGTAGACATAATTAACACAGTGTTTAATTTGCTGGGAGATTTTTGATTTGGAGGGAGTGGGAGAAAGCTGTTCTAGTGTAGTCATGGTCAAAAAGTGATTATGCTTGAGCTTTACACATTTAATCATTTAAATATCATTGCTGCTCTCTCTACAGAGTAACTCTTACGAAGTTTTATACCTCCTAGTCCTGTAAGATAAACCAGGCAATCTCAGGAAACACGCTGGCCTTTCCACTTCCCACATCTACTCAAGTATCACATAAAATAAATGTCACCACCTTTACTAAAGAACGTGTCGGGTGGTTAAAAGGCAGACAGTGCAACGCAGTCAACCTTTTTCAAAGTACCACTTGGTTATGTCCAAGAAGTATCTTAAAATAAACTCAAACATCTTTAAAATACATGGTTTCACTGCACACACAGCATACAAGTCACACAATGTTTCTCACATGTGCTGAACAAATATCATGTTGCATGTGTGAACCCTCAGTGTCTTGCTCAGACTGAATAACTACTGTGTTTTGGATCTCTTGACTATGGATAGTGCACAATTACCTAAATGGCTGCTAACCAGTTTGGAGACAGCAGTGACATTGATCAGCACATGTGAGCAGAAGAAGAAGAGAAAACACACATCCAGAAAATTAGGAAAATGAACTTTCATTGTGTTGCATTTTAAGACTTACATCCTGCATTTGTGCGTTGAAAAGTGTACATGAAGACAACTGAAAAGACTGAATCATAACCTGAGCAACACCCTGCGGGACACAACGTAATTCTGTGTCATAATATAGTGAAATGTATTTCTATTCTCAAAAAAAAGGAAGAAATGAGATCTGTTGTACGTTAGTAATAAACATTTAAAATGTCAAGGCTAATCACACAAGTAGATGCTGATGGAAGTTCTAGATATGCTAAAACTAAACAGCTGCACCTTGTTTAGTACTAATCATTGCAAGTAAGAATATTTCACATTTAAAATTTTCTTTCACCTCTCTTCAACAAATGGAAACTAGCAAAAGAAATTAACCATGTCACTACAAACACTATGAAAAATTTGATTTTTGTTTCTTTAAAAAGTTTAGAGGCAGGTATCTTTGGTATGGAGAAAGTGCTGCAACTCAATCACTTTCTGTCCTGGGAAATCCCCTCTTAAATTAAACACATAATCAAATACAGTTGCTATTATTTTCTACCAGGTCACTCACATAAACATTTAATCTTTAAGTTACTCAATCCCAACCTGCTCTGCTGTGGTTCAAACTCACTCTGTATAAGCTGTGGCCATCACAAAGCCAATATTTTTCTAAAATACTAGCCCACTTTCTAGCTGGGTCATAGAAAAGCAGCAAGTCTGAAGGCATGAAATCACAGATGATGTTTTGTAAAGTTTCCATACACCTACACTTTGACATTTAAATAACATTTTACCTAATCTGTTCTACTCCTATAAACAAGATGTCTCATGCTTACATATTATATGCATTTTCCTCCTCTGCACTCATGTAGCTCAAAACTTCCTCCTGACTATAACCTTTAAAATTTGAAGGACCCGTGGAGTACTTACCACTCGTAAAAGCACTGTAAATAAACTTGCTGTAGAAAAATACAATTCTTTTTCAGTAGAGCACACAAAATACTACACTTGCCAGTACAAACCTGGCAACTGCTGCTCCTACATTTCTACCCAGTTAAGTCTAAGATGTGACATGGGAGTACTTGAAGAAAGAGAGCAGTTCGTAGGGTTAGTTTGAGTTAAGTTCCATATTCACTCAACAACAACAAGAAGTGAAATCATCAAGCTGTGTGAATACTGCTGCCTTTTGTATTTTAGTAGCTTGAAGCTGCCGTTGTTACCTGAGCATGCTGGCTTTGTGCAAGCTCCTCTTTCTTGCGTTTCATGAGCTCTTTTCTCAGCTCTTTTGGGGCTTTCTCCACTTCACATAAAACCTACAGTGTATATAAGCATGCAGAAGGTGGCAAAAAGAACACTTTGTCTCCACAGCAAGCATTACTGTGAACATAGGGACATGCAGGTCAAGCACTAGAGGTACTGGGAAGCATGCATTACTTTAGAGGCAGGGATGTTAGTTTAGTGAAAAGAGCCTAATGAAAAGAGAAGGAACAATAGGTGCTTTATGCATGCCAGCAGTGCAGAGAGGAGAGATGTGCCAGTGCTTTTCGCATGCAAATGCTGCCCAGTGCTTTCAGAAATGTCGGTGCCTGGCTTGTGCTTCCATGCGGCTGCCAGGAGAGTCAAGAGTTAAGAAAACCACCACCTGTAAAAGTGGTATTTTCTTCAATCACTATGGCAAGAGGGCTACAAAGCATGTTACCTCACATAAAGCTGTGAAAAATGGTTGGAAGCATAAAATAACTTCCACTGAAAACCAGCTATTTCTGACACCGTCTCTAACCTGAATTTACAAGATGCCTTTATTAGTGTCTCTGACCATAAAGACATCTACACAGCTTATGTTTTTAAAATAATCATACAAGCAAACAAAACATTATTTGGCTGTAAGTGGTTCTGAAGAATTTAAAGCAAAACCCAACAATAAATAAGAATGTTTTCAAGAAACTTTTCGTGACACGTATGCTGGAATGGAACGTGTTTCAGTACACGGTGAATTAGACTAGATTAGCAGAAAGATTCTAAATATAACCTGGCTAAATCAACTGACTATAAATCTGTTAATTTGCTGATGAGTTTTGTTTTTCAGAATTACAAAAATGTAGCACTGTACACTCCAATATAACATGGACAGTTTTAGAGCAGCAGCTGCATTTTCCTTCAAACTGTACATCACCTTTTTAAGCTTTAAACACAAAACTGTGCACCCAGAGACAAATGCCTGTTTGTTTAATAGTGGAAGCATCATCAGAAAACAGAGTCCAAATCACCACATGCTATTCCTGTGTCCATGAAAGAACTGCTTTTAGCTCAGAGCAATATGTACAATTCTTCCCATTTCCCACATAGAACCCAATCACCAGTGAACAGAGAGAGACTCAAAATGCAAGAGGTACCGCAAAAGAAGAAAAATTGTTATTTACATATGAGCATAGTGTTCAAACTGAATATAACTTATTTTTAATGCACTTTTATGCTACTGGATCATTCTATGCAAAAGCATGGACAGTTCAGCTTTCTAAAGAAAGCTCTGAGTCTAGTAACTATTAGAGCAAACACTAGAGCCATTTATATACAAATGGGCACTACACAACTGAACCAAAAATGAAATTAAACAGCTTTTAAGATGAAAAACCCGTATGGAAACATATCACCTTTTCTTAATCCAATTCAAGTAAATTAATTGCACAAGTTATCAGTGTCATTCACTTTGCCTTAACTGTATGACATTTATGAAATTAACTGTAAAATATTTTATGTTATCTAGACTTCTCTCTCCTGGCTTTCCTTTTTGAGCTAACAAACCAAATCTATATTACTGCTGTTGCTGCATATAAAGAAATTCTAAACAATTACAGCACACATTCAGTAAAGATATCTAACAAATTAACAAAAACAAAACATAACTGAAATTAAAGTGGTTCACAGTAGAAATCAAGACCGTATTATTGTCTTTGAAATTCTAATTTGATAAGCATTTACTAAGTAACTATAGCTGGGTTTGTTTAAAGTAGAGATATCAAATATTTTTCACAATCTTTATGAAAATACTTTTTCTTGATTTAGTATTTGAGAGAAACTATTTTATTAAATATTCTGTGAAAAATAAAATCTTCTAACTTGGTGATGTTTTCCAGATTAAGTCAATACCTCAAGCTTCCTGTCAGCTGTTTGTACATCACTTTAGGCAGTTAAACAAAAGAAACAAATCCAACCGGTAGTGACACTTCCAAACCTCAGTACAGCAAGGGCTTCTAGGAGACCTAATCTCAACTGTTTGCTAAGACCATATTCCTTATTTTCTATATTATCATCGTCTCCTACCTCTTTTTTTTTGTTTTTCAGCACATTCTGGAATTTGGACAACTCCTTCTCCTGCTCAGCCTTGATGCGCTTTGCTTCATCCCGTAAGCGATTTGTGTGCTCCTGCTCCAGGCGCTCGATCGTCTGCTTCTGCTGCTTTTCCAGGTTCTCTATCTCTTGATCATACTGTCGCTTTTTACTCTGTAAAAATAATTTGGCAACTTTTTTTATAAAGGTAAGTCCTGTTAAGTGAAGGGCTGTAGCACAGCAGGGAATGGCCATGATGGAGTGGCGTGGTAAGCAAGCCCCAGCACAAGCTGGGCACCCCACAATGGAAAATGTTGCCTTTTATATAAGAATGAAGGCTAAGCTAGAGCCATCATGGCAGGAAACACCTGAGTGCTGTTAGCACTACTCTGCCTACTCCATCAAGATGTATTTTAAGAGCACCAAAATGCAGGAACTCACTGTCATTTCCTGTTCAAAACGTCTGTACATCTGCTCTCGCTGCTGCAGAAGCTTATTGCTGAGCTGCTGTTGGGCTCTCTGCTCCTCTTTCTGAAGAAGTCTCAGCTCTCTGAGCTCTTGACGTCTAATAAGGACAAAGAACACTTAATACTGATGGGGAAACAAAAGAAGTGGAAAATAACAAAAGCCAAAAAGGACCATTGACAACTTTGGCCCAGTAAAACTAGTTTTGAACTGATTGTCTTAATAAGAAACACTTTACATTCACTTCTACTAAAAACGTAATGTAAATTAATCCCCAAATATAACCAAAATAAGATCATTAGCTCCCTTCTTTCATTAAAAAAAAAATCAGTTGCTAATCTTTTGAAAGTGTTACTTTTAGAAACACTTACCGTAAAAATCGCATTTCTTCACTTTTTGAGTCATTTTCAGTAACTATTTTTGAAGTGGTTACACTCACTTCTACTCCATCAACAACAAACTTCCGAGTTTTCTTTAATGTTTTCTTCTGCCTTCTAGTTTCCTAAATTAAGCATTGGTAAGTTATTATGTATCCATTTAAGTTATGTTCTTTTTTCCCCTTTTTCTTAATATTAAATTATAGCAAACATTTCTGGGAATGTCTACTGTATAGTAATCAAGAGTCCTTCTCACTTATCAGATGCCTCACTAATCAAGAGAGAATCTGAAAAATTCCAATAAACTGAAACTTTCTAGTAAGGAAAGAAAAACTGCAATTACTGATTGTCCAAAGTACCAGAAGAAAAAAATTAAGCTAGATAAACTCTGAACAGAACTGATGCAGCTTTATTTTCAAGAGCTGAAGCCAGCTGCATATACTGTTTGCTTATGACCATGATTTCCCCAGTCACCAACAGGTATTTAATTCTGAAAACCAGTTCTGAAATAGGATAACAATTTACTCACCTACTTCCTTCTGCTTTGGACATAAACAAGTGAGTTTAATTTTTTTATTGATGTATATTAGCCAAAAATCATATAATGAGCTTGCTGACAAGCGGAGAAGTCTCAGTTGTCAGAGCTGCTGTTACATTACAAGAAAAGAGGGATCTCAGCTGAAACTGCATCACCTCCATTGTGTCAGGGCAACTGCAACCACCTTCATGTTTAGCACAGCTATGCCAACCTATGATTTTTTTGTTTGGTTGTCTTTCTAGGTTTGTTTTTCCTCCCTTCAAGCCCATGTTACACAGTTACTACCCTAACATGGCTGTATTCGTATTAATACAAAGATTACAGATAAAGTTCATAGTCTGGAATTTGCTTCCTCTGAGTAAGCTCACTCATAGCGACATAACTTCATGGACACAGTACAACCACAGGAGAACACTGATTGGAATAAACAAATCCAGCAGAATGTCTGCTTTGGGTCTCCCAAAACCAAACAGAAAGACAAAAGATGGAAGTGACAGGAATTCAGTATAAGATTAGATGTTGCAAGAGATTTTTCCCATTAAACAGGAATTCTGTGCATATAGCTGGTCTTCTTGAGTATCAGCTTTGAGCTACAACTGTTCACAAATCTTCATGTTTAATATTGTTACACTTCCTGTTATAGGTTATACAATTATGCAATACATAATTAGCATAACTGCACAAAATCCAGACATTGTTGTACTGTGCAATTTAGAATACTTTGGTTTCTACAAAGCTTTGTATGTATGTGCCTTACTGGTTTCTCACTCAATACTTTTCGTTGTAGCAAAGGTAACACTTGGAGGAGAATTTAATGGTTACACTCACATATATTAAAAAATATATGCTTATGCTTACCTGTAAAGATATTGATCCTGTCTCTTTGTTTTTACTAAGGAAACTAGAAATGGACAAGTTCAAATCAATGCTGCTGTTATCAGCTGTAGAACCAGTGCCTGAATCTGCATCATTTTCCTTCAAATTCTCCGAATCCAGATGGTGTGAAGTCTCAGTAGTGCCTTGATTATCTGTTTTGACCTTCTCATTTTCTTCAGTGCTAATACTAATACTGGGGACGGGAGTGACTTCAGCGTCATCACCTTGTTCACTGACAGCATCTTGAAGCTTATTCTTCATTATTTCATCAGAGGTAACTTCTGGATGTTCTTTGTCTGCCTGGATGTTGTTCTCCTGCATATTCTCAGGTCCGTGCTCTCCTGAATTTTGGTCCATACCAGTCAGTTTATCCACCAGTTTATCAGGAATATCCTCAGGTTTGTTCTGTAATGCCTTCTGGTCTACGACGTCTTTTCCAGAGTCTTTGATCTTTGTTTCCTCTGTGCTGTTTATATTACTGATACCCTCATTTTCACTTTCTGCCAGTTTCGTGTCTACTTCAATCACTTTATCTTGGCTTTCTGATGGAGTTTCTTCAGAGCTGATTATCTCATGGACCTGCTTAGCCTGACTTTCCACTGGCTTATCCTCCAGCTCAGGTATTTTACCCCCATCACTGATGGGTGTTTCAGCAACAGCACCTATCTCCTTAATGTTGTCAATTCCATGCCTTATTAGTTCCTTTTCTTCATCGGACACTTTAACTGTAGCACGAGGCAGAGTTTCTGTAGTGGTATCTATTACTGCCTCTTTCTGAGCTTCACCTTTATCTTCCTTTTGCTCTGTATCTCTATTTTCTGCAGGGACCTTTTCTTCCTCACCGTCCAAGAGATCTGTTCTCTTCTCCTCTTCTTTTTCACCAGTTTCCTTAGAAATGCCTTCTTCAGTTTCTACCCTATTTTCAGTTATAGGTACTACTTTCAGTTTGTCATCTTCTGTCTGTTCATTTGCCACGGAATTTTCTTTCTCTGTTTTTAAGTTAGGTTCATTCTTTATTTCCACATCAAGTTCTTTACCTCCTTTCTGGGGTTCTGTATCCTCATGCATTTTTTCCAGGCTTTCTGTATTATGTTCTGCTGGTACCATTTTGCCTTGCTCATCTTCACCAGTTGGCACAGAACCGTTCTGCACTTTCACATCACTAACGGGAGTATCACGTATGTTATCAGTCGTTTTCCTAAATTTAATGTCCTCAGATTCATCTTCAGTTGTTTTGTCCTCAATGGCATTACCTTCTGTTTTCTCAGAGAGAGATTCCAGGACAGAGGCATTCTGTGAAAGTTTATCCTCTTCAGAGCTGGCAATACTAAGGTCGGAGGATGCACGTTTCTCTGCAGGTAACTGCTAAAAAATTAAAGCAAGAAAAACATTTAATCATTTTGTAACGTAATCAAAGCAGTTTTATGGAAGAATGCCTGAACAGAGATCAATATTGTATTCACATGCAGTTATGTGAATTTGATAACCTCAGAGTCCTTCCCTCGGACTATCACAGAACAAGTGCATGAACTGCAGACAGGCTCTGAACAGAAAGTTTCACTGTGATCAAGGGAAAGGGATCATGGTCATCAGCTACTCTTCAAGGGTCTTTTTCTTTTCACATTCGTTTTTTTTTAATTAGTTCAGCTCCTCAACAGTCCCAGCTACAGCTGGATTTGAAAGACAGAACTTTGTGCCAGCTGGGCACAGAAGAAACTGTAGCTTTAGTTAGTGCAGCACTGATAAAATGCAGTATTTAAGACCTTCTTCTGCTTCACTTTGTGTTCTTTGCTAAAAATCCCTGAAAACTTTTCATCTGGTTTTAATCACGTTGAAACCCCATTAAAATGGTGAAAACCTCCAGCAGATCTGATTAAGTGGCAGTACAGAACTAGAACAGAAACAGTTACCTCATCGCACAAACGGCCGCTGCCAGAATATGAATGAATGTTATCAGATTCCATAGAGACATCCAAAAGAATATAGTAATAAAGCATCATTTTAGCCACAATTGCCCTTCCACTCTTCAAAGTGATTGTGATATCTGTCTGTCTGTATTTACTGTTAGAACCCTGTAATTTGCAGATCAGGCTTCTGATTTGCCATGGGGAACATCCTAGGTTAGCCGCTGCAGCAAGCACAGGTTTGATTGTGCATTTCCTGCCTTAAGGATTTCCCAAGCATACAGAAAACAACTCCTTTTAAGTCAAAATTGCATTTAAAATATTTCTTCATCTAATTGTTCTAGAAGTTTAGTGTTGATCTCCCAGGAGTGTCTAAAACTACCCCAAGTAAATAATGTGAAGGCCTCTACCTCACACTTTCCTACAGTGCTGCTTGTGAGATACTTGATTGCGTCCCAGGGTGGACTTCACTCCAACCCTCCTGGGATCGATGGCTTAGCAGCTCATCAGTGGAAGGAGGTGGTGGATGATCCACAGGAGGGGAGCTGGTGGGAATGCACGTTTGGAGACTGCAGGGTGGACTAGAAATATGGTAAGAAGGCCAGGAGACATGAGGAGCTTGCTGATGGGCAAGGTGGGAATGGAGGCTCTTGCTCCTGCTCGAGCACTTGGCTTCTCCAGCAGTGCAGGGAACAGCAGCTGTGGATGGCACAGGGAGCACACAGCCTGAGCACTCTGCAACCTGCACCCCATCCCTGGACATCACAGCTTTCCCTCTGAGCAACCACACTTGTGCTGTAAGATTCTTAAAGCATCTTTAGAACTATATTCATTATAAAATATGTGGTTTCTTCCTTTTCTTTGATAGCCAAGCTGTAAAATCACAAACCTCGTTTACAGCATAATAGTCAAATACCTTTCTTAATCTTTTAAACACTTTACGGAATACAAATACACGTTTACTATTCACCCAGTCATTTTAACTTAAAACCATTTACATAAAAATCAGTATGCCATTTTTAAAATATCACATATACATGTAAAGAAATGAAGATGTTAGTCTTTCTTAGTTATTGTTTATTAGTAGTTTTTAAGAAGTTCAAACAATCTAATTTTGAAATTGCTGACTACCTATTTTGTAATAAAGTTAGAGTATGTTTATGATGTTATTCCTAGAAGATTTGATGCCAAAGTTGGGCTAATACAACTGAAACTGAATTCTTGGTGGGAAATTGGCAACCGCATATTTAAAAAAGTAAATTTTAAACTGACCAGAGAATTTTCTGTTTCTTCTTCTTCATCCTCATCTTTGCCATCTTCAACTTCTTCTGTAACTTCAGCCTTAGCTTCTGCAATCAATTCTCTTATTGGTTTATTTGAAGTAACAGTAACAAATGGATGCTTGTGAAAACAAAAAAAAATAAGCACAATATTAAGCTGACTTCATAGTACACAGTGGGAAAATCATAACTTGAAAGAAATATAACTTAGAGAAGTGTTACTTTGGTTCTCTCACATTTGAAGATTCACAATTAACATTAATCATAACTATCCTAATGTGTTTTTTCTGCAGAAGTCTTCAAATCGAAATAGTTGTATTCAAAGATACTCTGTAAATAGTCTAACAAACTTGCTAAAAATACAAATGATTCATTTATACTGACCTTTTTCACAATCCAAAGAATAGAAGTAGAAAGATTTTTAAAAAGGTTATTTTTCCTGGAATTAAGTTTCATTTCAGTCCCACAGTTAAATTACTTCTTGACAAGCTTTATCTAGAAAATATTCTTTCCAGAAAAAAAATGTGCTTTGTCTTTACAACTTTTCCTAACACAAACTAGAATTCTTTTTCTTTAAGAGCAAACAGGTACCTGTTCCTCTCCTACTGCCTGAATCTTCTTTCTTTGCTTGGCCCTGCTGCTTAAATCTATTCAGCATGTGCCAGACGGATTGTGGATAAAGCAAATGGGTGCTGACGTTAAACACAATCAAATGTACCTGGTCACATCTATTCCTGTTCAGCTGTTCTGCAGTGACAGCATTATAGAGGAAGGCTGAGCACTAAAGCTTTTAAAACACCTGTCAGCAACTGGCTACAGACGTAAACAACTCCTTCATCCATTTTAAGCATCAAAGCATAATTACTTACACAAAGTAATTAGTTATATTACAGCAAAATATGTTGAACTAATAGCTTGATCTGTGCTTGGTATCATTTAATCAAATTTTACCAAATAAGGATCAATTTTAAAAACAGATTGTGTGCAAACATCTAAGTTGAAAATATTTAGTTACTATAATACCGCTCAGCTTTTAAAAAATACAAAATATGCTTGCCCTTAAACACTAGTTCTGAACAATTAACTCTTCCTACCTGTAGAAGCTGAGTTGCACTCCACCTTGCATCTACATTCTTTTCCAAACACTTCTTCAGAAAATCTTTAAAATCTGATGACCTACACACAACAAGCAAACAGGCAGTGGTTGTTCTTCTGTTTTAACATCAGACTAGCATATAAACTGAAATATTCTTTAGCTTCACATGATTCTACACTGCAACTCCAAGTCCTGCTATTGATTCAGGAAAACACAAAGAGAGTACAGGAACGCCAAGACCAATACAGCACAAATACAATCTTTAAAAGGTTTGTCCATTAACAAAAGAACTTACTTTTTGCTCTGGACTATTAATACACCCCATCTTCTATATCACTAACTGAATCATGTGAAGATATTAAATTGACCAAATAGATAATGGCTTTTAAAAATATTTTCTTAGTATAAAAATGCTTTAGTTTGTTTTCACCCAATCTTTTTTAGATGGCCTTCAGGTCTGTTACTACATTTGTAAAAAAGCTATTTCACACACATTTTAAGGCAAAATCTGTAAAATACTTCCATATAAAAGCTTCTATATAGAACCATGACCAAAAACCACAGAGTTCCAATTGTGTGATAAAACATATATATGTATACACACATGTACAACATATATAGGGTATGTATATACCTGCCTTAATGCATAAAGCCACACCACAAAGGTGCACAGGGCTGTGCTCATCTAGTTTAGCAAACAGACAACTTGGCGTGCCTTGTACTCAAATTGGGGTGGGAAAGCTGTCAGTAAAATACAAACCATTTTGAAGGCTGAGCCAACGTTGGCGGATCAGATTTCGCGATTTTCAGCAGCACTCTCATGGGATTTAATTCATGATGAGGTGGTTCTATTTGAGCCATTTCTATTAAAGTAATGCCAAGAGACCAGATATCAGCCTTGTAATCGTAAGGTCTGTCTTTAGAGGTCTCACACATTACTACTTCTGGAGCCATCCTGCAAAGAGAGCAACAAAGTTCCAGATTAGAAAATGCTTTTTGATCTGTTCTGAGAACAGTTCTAAACACAGACATTCACTGAAGCATTTCCAGAAGCACATTCTACCATATTTACACAGTATTTATCAAGCTTGTAATATCAAATTAGAAGTAACATTAAGATACTACTTCATACTAAAAAGTCAGCAAAAGAGTGCACTTACCAATATGGCGTACCAATAAAAGAGTCTCTTCTTTGTATTGTTCTGGTGTTTTTAGCTGATACTCCAAAATCCGCTTAAAGCAAACAGTAAAATACTATTAACAGGGTGGTGGAAAACATAACTGTATTTTTTTACTTTACAATTGTCTTTTAAAATGGTATATATTCCAGAGCAAACATTCTGCAGTATTAAAACTTCAAAGTGAGATAAAAATATTTGTGTTGTGATAGCCAAGTGCCAAGGCTTTATAGCATTTATAATAAAAGATCTTGAATAAAACTTATTCTACATTTCTAAGAAAAACCCAAACCAAAATGCTACTGTAGGGCTGTGTAGGACAAAAGCAAAATATGTATTTACTGTAGGAAAAAGTGCATT
Source organism: Rhagologus leucostigma (assembly GCA_013397725.1). Taxonomy (NCBI): domain Eukaryota; kingdom Metazoa; phylum Chordata; class Aves; order Passeriformes; genus Rhagologus; species Rhagologus leucostigma. Next base: position 411,878 of record VZTD01004105.1, read on the forward strand.
AAATTATTTTAACTAAAAATAAATTTCTTTAGCCTATGAAGTCTGTATTCATCAAAGATGACATCAACTATCCCATTAATTCAACGACGCATTCAATTTTTAATTTCAGGACTCAAATTTTCATGAAGTTACATCTTCCCTTCATTTTACAGGTTTCTTTCCACATGATTTTTCACTTTATAATAAATACCTGTAAGCTTGCATATGACCCTTTCATGTAATATCTACCCAAAAAACAACTTCAACTCTTTGCAATTACTTGTCTGTAAAGCACTACATCTCTCACTTAAAAAAAAGATGACATTTAATTAAGTGTTATATGCTTATAAGAGATGTAATTTTGTTAATGAAGATCTAGAGATTAGAGGAAAGGGACAAGTAGCCATATGTTGCCATCTTTAATCTGTACAAAATTACTCGATGGGCTCAATACTTGAGAAGTCTAATTTTGCTCTGTGAAAAAAAAAACCAGGACTGAAATCTATTGGTTCAAATGCAAAGAAAGTGAAATTTTGGGAGACTACAGGTATTGAAATAATAAAACTCATATCCATATAAGAATAAAATGCAATGAAAGGAATTTACTTGCCCTTCACATATCTGTAAAACAAGGAATTACCCATTTCTTTGTATAACAGAATCCAAATACAAGTAGTTTAAAAGGAGTAAAATGCTCCTTCAAAGGATGCTGTACATTTTTCAAAACTAAATCAAGTCTTTTTTTAGAAATCTTAATTAGCGAACTTGAATGCATCACCAAATGCACGTGTGGAAGAAATCTCCCTGTGGTCTGAACTGTTAAGTAGTATCTTGACAGCCTGCAAGGTGCTGTGTACCAGCTAAGCTTGACAAAATCTTAAAATAGTTCCAAGTCTGTATGAGGAGAAGCGAGGTCATGTGAGGAAATGAACTGAAACAAATTACTCTCTCTGACCATGAGACTCCTGCTATGATCTCCCATTTCTTTTACAGCAGTGCCAAGAAACTAAGACAGTGGTTCTATGACATTTAAAAATCAGGCCTATGACCCCGAGTGCATCACTAAATGTTCAGGCTTCAAAGAAAAGCTACACCAGTAAAGTTACATGTACTCTGCAGACTGAAAGAAAGCCACATGCAAGGACTGTGTGTACAAGCAATAATCCTGTACAAAAGCGATCCATTTGATCGCACAAGAATGGAAAAGCACAATCACACTGAACTGATCAATACAGCAAAGCAGGTTCCTAAATATTCTTCTTAATAGAGAAGGCACACTGTACCTTACTGAGACTGTGACCAATACGAGTTAGGCAGGAGATATATTTCTGAATTTGGACATTCTTGCTTCCATTTAAAAGGAATGTCTGTATCAAGGCTGCAAATTTAGAGTCCCGGTTCCCTGTGGCAATACTCTGATTCTCCTTGCCGTTGCCCTCCGTGCATCCAAAGAAATACAACTGATCACACACCATGCAGAGGGAAGGTTTTGAAACCTGAGCACGGGAGGGGATGTCATGGAACTATGCCATGGTAGAGCCACTGTAAAGGCTGACAGCTTATACACATTTTCCCCTGAAACAAAGTGAATCCAGATAATTCCTGCCCTTTCCTGGCTGAATGAAGGGATGCTATTCACCATCAGAAGTCCTTTGTCAGTTCTGCATGGAGGAATCCTGATCAGAGTAAAAATGTGGATGACTGCTTAAATTGAGATTTTAAAAAAATCAGAAATCAATAATAGTAAGCTTGTATTAATTTTGTTCCAGACTGTTCTGTCTTAATTACAGTGCAACAATTGAAAAAGGCATGGGAAAATTAAGATGGGTAATTAAGATTATTACTTTTCTCTCAATAAAGGAAGAGACAACAGTACAAGGTACTGCTTTTGGGTGATGGTGAAGAATGTTCCTTTTCCAAACTAACAACTTCAAAGGTAAGTTCTGATGTTATCACAGTAAAGGTAAGTATAATCAGGAACTTTATACTAAGACACAGTAAGACCTGTGATGACTTCTTGTGCTGATTTTGAAGTACGAAAGATGTGACAAGTATGGTCAGGATATTTGCTCAAGCTTTTTTTCTTCTTCCCTTGATAGTACCAAATCATTTGCTTCTGAAAAACCTCTCATTGTTAGATTGGTATTTCAGTAGGTAAATACTGAACTCTGACAAACTACAGCTTAAGGAAAATACAATTAAAACACCATGCCAAGTTCCAGCACAGAGTTTTATTTGCAACATGCTTACCTAGTTTAATGTCTCCATCTAATGTGAAAAGAATATTGCCAGCTTTTAGATCTCTGTGGATGATCTTATTCTCATGCAAGTAGTTCAGTGCTTCCAGTGTCTGCCTGCACACCACTTTGATCTGTGGCTCTGTTAACGGCCTTTCAAGCTCTACAAGACAGACAGAAATAATCACAACATTTTTGCATTTTACGTTATGTGTTCATAGCAAACACTATAGTAATATATGGGAAAACTAATTAATCTGACAGATTCTAAGCATCATGTCAGAAAAAAATTCTATTTTAGAGTATTTCCTCCTTCCAGTAAAGATCTCATTCTTTGAACCCAACCTCTTCTCATTATGAATTATGTATACCTACATATCTGAACTGCGAAAAAGCTACCAGTTTAGAGACTGGTTCTTTTGTGCGGTACACAGAGATGCTAAAGACCAGATCTTTTACTTACTGGTAATATCATTCACCTAATTTGAGGAATAAGCATAGAAAAATCCCTAACTTTAATGTAGATGCAATATAAAGAATTATCACAATGTAATTTGGAAGGTGGCAGTGGAAGGGGAAGAATGAGATCCTGAAAAGTGCTCATACAGATTATGTTATGACAGCAGAGAGTGTCATAAGCAGAGAACAACTCTTCACTTTCACTTAAAGGATCGAGACAAAAATGTGCTTAGAAAAGTAAATAAACACTTTAAAAATGAAAGGTACAGGTGTAAATACTAATTTTTAAACCCCAACATTCAAAACATATAGCACACCAATTACATAAATATTTGCATATCAAAACAATACACATATGAAACAAGTCTTACAGTATATATTATCATTTTATGGTATTGGGATTATTAGTTGAAACAACTTACCCAACATTACTGCATCTACTGCTCCTCCTGCACAAAATTCAATCAGGATCTGTATACAAGGAAAAAAAAACAAAAACAGAAATTAGAAATTAAATAGTTCCACTGAGCTGAATCATTGATTAAGGGAGCATCATTGGGAGATCAGAGTTTCACACTATTTGGCCTCAACAAATCATTTTACTAACCTGCAAAATGTTGGTACTGTTACCCAGCTAAAAGTAGGGCTGTGCTGCTCAAGCAAATAATTTGAAAAATGCCTCAAGACCCTCAGACAAAAGTTTTAATCCAAGTATAAAATAGCATAATAAAATTTATAAAACATAATGACACAGTCATCTTAAACCTACTCCTTGTAATGTGATTTACATAATCCCTCATTTCTCAATTTCAAACTCATTTCTCAGTTATTAAGCTCTACTCCTATACTATAATCTCTCTGACTGAAAACTCCAAGAGCTAAATGATTTTCCAGTAGCTGATGCTATCTCCTATATTGTTTCAGACGAGATGAAAATATGGAAAAACACTCTTAAAAGCTACAGAAAATTACTAAATTGAGATGTTTACATTAGTTCTCCTTCATTTTCATTCATGCCTACAATACATCAAGGCCTTTATCCCAGAATGTAATAATATTAGAACAAGTCCATCTCCAGTTCTGAGTTTCCATGTGAAACGAAAATATACTGCAATTATTTTTGAGCATAAACTATGTTGATATGAAGGACAGAAAGAATATACACAAAGGAGAAAGAGGGGAGACAAAGGAAACGAGGAGAGCAAGAAAGAGGAAATGTCATCCAAGACTGATACCCTACTCTTCCTTGTGTGTTTTTTATTAATTTGAACTTTAAACATTAAATTATAATCTTCCATCTGACAGCTAAGAATTCTTGTCAGAATCTCAACAGTCAAAATTCTTGTAAATAGTATCTTTTTTTTCTGTAGAGTAATTTTAAAATCAGAGTACAATTGCCCATAAAAGAGGAAACCTCAAAGTATACCTTGTACCACAACACTTATATTTACACCACTTATATCACATATACTTGAAATTATTATTGCAATTAATCCCCACAACAGTGGTACTAAAAATTTATTATATAATGCAACTCTTTGTAAATCTGGTAAACATTATTCCATTTCCATGCTTCTGTGTGCCAAGCAGTTAAGTGTGGGAAATTGTACATAAAGAATTTATTTCTCTAAAATTTGTAGTTTGGTCTGACAAATTTCGTGAGAAATCATGTTTCTAAACATGGAAAGCAAAAGTGTATTTAATGTCCAACTATCATTCTTCTCTTCCCCCCCCACCAAATTCTGTTTATTTACCACATCATTATCCTTGTAGCTTTCAAGCCCCTGCATTTCACTGTAACTATGTAGCTACAATTTTATTTTCAAAGTATGTACTTCTATCTTTATTCTGCCAGTGAAGCCTACCCACTCAGTTTCATATCGTGCCTCTACGCATACTTGCTTTCATGCTGACCTTTATGTATAGAAATTTTTTCAGTATTCCACTGTTTTATATAATATTTAAATCTGCACTGAGATCACCAAGTTCTGAGCTTAGCAAAATAAATGTGCATCAGGAAACATGGTTTTACACTTCCACCATTTGCTCAAAGGATAAAGCTTATTTGTAAGACTCCCAGGAAATTTTCTTTTACTTGTTTTAGGTATGTTTTTCAAGTATAAACTCTTAAAAAAAACTCCGACCATGTATTCTTTGTACCATTCCAAAAGCACCGATAAATATTGCACTGGGTGACCTAAAAGTACAAACTGCATTGTCACAGCTAAAGGTACCCAAGCAGACACACAGGATGTAGCACAGCAGGGACACGCAGTCCCACGTTTGCTCGCTGCACGTCAAGGTACAAATACCCAGGGTTTAAGTAAATTAATTATGGTTCAAGTCCTGGTAAACTGTCCTTCCTGGGAGTGCCAATAAACTCACTGGCATCTAAAGGACATACTTCACAGGCTGACCTTTTCAGCACATTATTTATTTTTCAGGTGTGGTTCTGACTCTCACTCTAAATCGTGCTAATGTAATTAAAATCTGAGTCCTGCTGTTACAAATAAGCACCAGCTGAGAACTCTCTCAATACACCAAAATGAACTGCTAATTTCCACATTTTAGATTCAAACCCCTGACCAAATGACTCAGTGTAGCACAATTCTACAGTGACAATTTCCTTAGTCATACTCACAATTTACAAATTAGTTTTGAAACTGAGTAGTTATCCCAATAGTGACAACCCAGAAGAAATCTGACTGACAAATGAGATTTTAATAAAGAAAAAAGTGTAATTTCAATAACCTTTTGAAATAAGCAAAAACATTCAGAAAAGGAAAAATACCTACCCACAGATTGTTTTCATAGTAGAAAGCATCTAGGAGCTTGACAATATTAGGATGATCACAGGATGCTAAAATATCAATCTCCACCATATAATCTTCAAGTTCTTCTTCTGATTTAGTATCGATCACCTTTGCAGCAGCGAGAACTTTCGTTTCTCTGTTCTGAGCCTGTAAAAGAAAAGTCACAGGGAACATATACATGAATTTCACCAAACAGGTACCAGCAAAAAAACCCCACAAATAAACCGAACCTCTCTCTTGACACTTCTGTACAACTTTCCTGCCTCTAGTTTCCTCCTCTAAAAAAAGAAAACACCTGCATATTAAAGAGGAGATAAAATCTAGTAGAAAAAAGGTTTAATAACTTTTCTCAAGGTCAAGAAACAATGAAAGACAAGAATGTAAAAATACTTAATTCTCATCACATTCTTTAAACCATCATCATGCAGTCAATAGCTCAGGATAACTGCTGCCTTACTAAGATGAAGTTTTGTGCTGCTCCTCAAACACCATCCATTAACACGTGGCAAGGAGTACGAAGGAGCCTCTACCCTCTGTTTCTGCCCTTCTGACTCTCTCCACGTTGTGGCAGCACTGCTGTTCCCAAAGCCACACAGAGAACCCGATCCTTCCCCAAGAACCAGCAGGTTGCTCCTCTTCACCCAGGGGCTGTATCCAAGCTCCCGGTTTACAGAGCTGCCAAGCCATCATTAGTTTGTCTGGGCATTTTGCTCCCTTTGCTTCAGCAGCCTGGGAAGACTCGCACAGATGGGACTCATGGAAGGTGGGGCACTGGAAACGCTGCCAGACTCTACTTTGTTACTTCTCACCCGCAGACCAGGGACATGGTGCTGCTGCAGTGATAGGGACAACTACAGAACAAGTACAACAAGCAAAGGGAAAACAAGACTCGGGGCACCCAAGGAAAAGAATAGGCATTTCTGCTATGCATTTAAATATTCTTTGGCTTTTTTCAAACATAAGAAATTACAGACAATTTGGGTGACTTATTTAAATAGCAAAACATTTCAGAAACAAGGAAATACTACTTATTAACAGAATAATACTGCTGAAACCTAATCACAAAAAATTATATACACTCTCTAATAATTCTCTTGTAAGTTATGTTTGAAGGAATGCTCAATTTCAAGCTGCAGCAAGCTTTAAACAAGAAGGTGTATTTTTCTCAAGCCATCATAAAAACACTATTTTGTCAAGTAGTGGCATTTCCAGTGGCTACCTCTGAATAAAAGAAGTGCAGGACTGAAGTCTACTTCACCCATTGTACGTGAAGACCATGAAGCGAAATCCTACATTTACTCCACTGAGTTTTTGACATTCAAATAAAATAAATGGCAAGGAGGGACCCAGGCTCCCTCTAAAGCAGCAAAAGACAAGGACCCACAGGGGCAATTCCAACTTTTGATGTGAAGCATCACAAGGTGGTTCATCCTGTCTCTTTGCTGGTGTGGATTGTGCACGGCCCCAAACCTTTTTGGGATGATCCCAGGACAGGACACAGCAAAAATCCCAAAACCTGAGCTTTGTCACCTAATGACTTTATACCAGTATCAGACAAAAGCTGGTATCAGACAGCAAGAATTCTTAAGAATAATTTCAAGAAGGTCTAAATATTATTACTTGCCCAGCTATAAATAATTCTCTCAATGTGGCAAAAGATAATAAAATATTTAAAGATAAACATTTACATTAACATTCAGTAAAACAGCAGTAACAGCAAAACATACTTAAAAAGCATAGTCCCAGCTGATTCATCTCATGTTGAGGGTAAAGGTTTTCCATTACATTTCTATTTATCTCAATATTCTTTCCAAAACAAAAACCAACCAAATCTTCCCAACTTCAGTATTTGCCCTCCCATGTTTAACAACAAAGATAAGGAATCTGTATAACATTATTTGAAAACCAACTACTGAGAAGTTTTCCAACACACATTCTAATAATAAAAAGGAAAAGGTCTGCTTAGTAACGCAAACAACATTTGTTTTGGTTTCATGCTTTGTAGCAAGAATGAAAGACCAACCTTCCTATTCTAGAACTGCACTGTAAATTAAACACGAAAAGTGAAACAGATGTCTGACCACAACAGAATTAGACTTGGTAGCCTTACATGTGCAGAAAAATGGTTTTTAAAGCACCTTTCTAAAGAACTCAAATTTTAACTGTAAATGTACTTTTTTGAAACATGCATGGCCACACACTCTTCACTGCACCCTAAAGGACACTTAAAAAAATAAAGCTGAAATTCATTTTTACACTAATTTGCTTGCAAACTATATAATGGCAATAATATTTTGTTTAAATAAAACCATCTACATCAGGTAACAGATGTTACTGCTTTCAGATTCAGTTTTACCTTTGAGCAAGAAAGGCATTGCTAAGTTAGTGTGAATGATTACGTGCTCGGGAGTTTGCTGCATTTACAGCATATATTGTTTTTTTTCTACTAACAGAACACTTTGTATTTTGATTTTTCCCAGATCCTTTTGCTTGAAGTTAACTAGAAATCTGCTTTGAGTAAGTTTCTATGATTTCCTCCTTCTGGCAGCTCTATTAAAACACCTCATTACAAACCATGAATTATTATAGAGACAGTATGATTATCTTTATGAGCATCTTAACAATTATAAACAAAACAAATGTTTGCCTTTGTTCTGACTTGAAATAGTAATATTTTGTAGGTCTAGATCCAGACTTTTCTTCCAGCTCTTAAAAGAAACAAGCTTTAGAATTAGCATATTTCCACGGGGTATTTCTAAGCACTGATGAAACATTTTAAGTATACATCAAGTTACACTTGAAAAAAAAATTATATCTTTTAAAGTTCTTTTTGACTAAAGCATTAGTCATCTCCACCCCACAATGCACTCTATAAAAAATACCCATCTATTTGACTTACTGTAAGAAACGTGCTCTTTAGAACTGTGTAGGAAAGGATTTTACTGTTCATGCATAAGATTTATGAATCACTGTACTGTACAGAGAAAAAAAACCTCTTTGGATTAGGAGGAACAAAAAGCACTTGCAACTTTGTGTGGGCATGTTTGTTTTTTCTAAACTTTGGCTGAAGTCTTTCTTCTTCCACATAACGTTCTCCAAAGGTCAGAGCCAGAGTGAAAATGATTGTGTAGACACAGTCTTGATTTGCACATGGAAATTCTGCATTTGGGTACACCAACATTTAAAGTCACATTGCCATTTACGTTACAGGACATATTTTGAAAGGGCAGAACTTCTGAGTAGCTGTAGCACAGCAGTTCCTTCCTATATTTTAGCTCTCAACTAGCAATTCAATTTATTCCAAATGCTCTGCTTAAATACACTTGATTCTGCTTCTATGATTAAGTGACTTAAACCTCAGTCCTATGCTAAGAAATCCAAACTGGCATTTTCAATGGTTATGTGGAGGCAAGGAAGAAAGGGGTAGAAGGATTCATTAACAAAATTTGATCTTTTCAAAAGATACATACATAATGGATGAAAACCGAATTCATTCCTTTAAGATCTGACTAATGCAAGATGACATGGATATTATTAACTATTACATGCAACAACACACAAATATTGCAATCCTTTCAGTAAAACTCCTATTTGGATTATGTATTGAAGGTTACTACAGCAAACATTTTAACTTAAGGAGAGAGAATGCATGAGGAAACAACAAGCTGTATGTTACAGCATGGTTCTTACAATGGATGGCACAGTCTCATCAGCTGTCAACGCACAGAAAAACACACTTAATTCTAAGTTAAAGTACTTTGACAAAGATGAATTGCAGGCCTGTATAGAATAAATCATCTCAAAAACTACAACATGCAAATTAATTTGTCTGAACCTACATCCCTTACACTAGAGTGGCAACGTACATCTAATGCACAAAAGCGTTGTACAAATCTGAAAATGTCTCAAGAAAGAAGAACAACCATTCCACAAAAAACCAGGACCTACAAGTATGTGAAATTAGTGACTCCTCCCTAACAATGCTGGATTTTTGCACAGTGTCATATTACTAAATGTAAGTTCTAGAGGCAGAAGCTTTGTGAAGAGACAGACAGCAGAATATCAAAATGCAGGTTAACTATCTGGGCACTAGGCCAAGAAGTTGCATATTCCCAGCCCTGGACAGCAGGGAGAGCAGAGCCACTGTTCCAGAGTAATAGGATTACAGCTCAGAGATAACACATAGCCTTTCATCTTCTGATGACCAATATGAAGTTTCAGCCTTGGTTGTGAGGAGCTGTTTCAGTTTCCTATCGCCAGCAAACGCTTCCTTCCCAACTGTGCATCTCTTCTGCAATGCAGCTTTAAAAATTAAACAATATTTACAACTGAAAAAAAGTTAAGTACATCCTTCACCTCTTGTTCAGACAGCCACAAACAAAGATGAGATATGAGATAGAAAATTGTTCATCACCTTTCCTCCTGATGCCTGATCTCTTATGAGATGTTACATAACCCCACTGCATGTTTTGCAGGCAGCGAAACAAATCAATTAAGAAGCTTTTCCTTTCTGACTCATTCTTCTCAACAAAACCATATAGTTATAACCATGCATCATCAAAGTTGTCAAAAGGGGAAAAATACGCACATCCCTATTCAGAAAAAGATGTTTTTCCCACATAAAAAGCTCCACTTTTGTGTAAACTTGGGATTGTCAGCTCTAGCTCCATGTAAGTTTTCTGATGGTGCCTGGGTAACCAGTACTGAAAAGCTGGCCTTGTACAACACAAAGGCGGGAGCTGTTTCTCTGAGCTATGGCAAAGCAGAGATTTCAGTCTTTCTTAAAATATATGAATTAAGGAAAAAAAATTGCTCTCATTTTAAATTTTAGCAGCTTTATCAAATAAAACTATAAGAACTATTGTGGCCTCATGGAACAACTACAGTGGACTTTGTTTCATTTAAGTTTCCTATACTATATTTAACATTGTCCTGTACATTTTGAAACTAAAAAAATCCTGCATGATTGACCAGTATCAAGTGCTCAAACTTATTTTCAAAAACATGGAAAGGTGTTTATCAGCAAATTTTAGAAAAGAAGTCTACCTTAGTCAGATAAAAGGAAGTATTAATTCTAACACTGTTAAAAAATGTAATTAAAAGCATCAGTTTGAATTCAAGAGCAAAGAGCTACTCTTGTAATATTAAACTACAAGTTTGTAACAATAAATCACAAGTTCAGCCAATGAAGAAGACAGCAACCTCCACAGATTTCTGGAAATTGAAATGAGCCAGTCGTTTCAAAGAAGTTGTTATTTTGCAACAGTCTTCACTGCACAATATTTGAAATAGCAGTAGTAATAAAATTTTTAAAAAAGGAGATAATTTCAATTTTTCATTTAATTATAGATATGGTTGGCCCAAGGAATTAGAAAATAGCTAACTTCAGTTATACCTGCTGAAACTTGTTGAAATGACTGTTACAGAAGATCTATTCAAAAGATAAAGAAAGGACAGTATCTCCCAAAGAAGATGATACACCCTTGAACTACAGCTGATCAGCCAAACATTTTCCCAGCCTGCACAAAATATCACAGCTACCCTACTATGCAGTTTTTTCTACTTAAAAAGAAGCTAATTAAATTCAGTTCCCCTGTTTAATGCCAGAGGAAAAAAAAACAAAACTGAAATAGAAATACAGATAAAAGTGCCTCTATTTCCTACAAGCAAATGCTATTCCTAAGAAAGTGGAGGCCAGGGTTCAACCCTGACTGCTGAAGCATCTTTATGATCCTGTGGTCTGGTGCTGCCTTTGTGGCTATGCTCGTTTGGGAGCTGTTTCCATGACAACTTCACTCTTTTAACATTATCCTCGTACTTCGTACTTACTGTGGTTCTTCTGCTTCCTCCACAGTTGGTTTCTGAGGATTCCACAAGTTATTTTTGGGAGTGGTATGAAATATAATTTTCATGTTTAACCTCATGTTTCCCACTAAGTATTCTCATTAATTCTGTGGTATTTTGTGTACTAGCTAAGCACAGTTCCCATCCTGATTGCACATGCTTTGTGCCACTGAAATTACAAGGAATACTTATATTCATCTTTGAAAAGTACATGGGCTGAACTGGCAAGCACATGCAAAAGAACTGAAACAATCCTTTAGAGTAAACTCAGCTGATGAGAGGATATCAGATTTCAGCATAATTCTTATTTAAGCAAATACATTTAAAACACAGAATAAAAAATAAGAAAAAAAAAGCTGAATATTGGGAAGAAGAAAACAGCTACGCTGTTCTATAATAACATATCTTATTTTCTCTTCTCTTGCTGCATGATGGCTTTCATAAAAGCAACAGAGAAAACCAGCTGACAATATTGGGAAAACATTTGTAACTAAAGCATTAGGTGGTGTCAGAGGTGTAAGTGCAAAGGAGTGGTATTTTTTTCCTAAATTCAGTTATAATAACTGTATATTCTACTTGCTAAAGCAGCATTAAAACACACAATACTGCATTACAATCAACTCCTAAACTTGAGAAGGGGGAGGTGTGACAAATTGAGATTTATCCCTGCAGTGCTAAGCTGCTTTGCCAGTATCTTTCCCCTGCAGAGGACACTAACAGTTGATGGTGGAGGTTCTCAGTTTTATCCAGCAGTAGACAATGTCAGCCACAAACTAACTTAAAACTTCACAGGAAAGACAGTAACACAGTAGATCTTCATCTTGGATTACAAACAGTTATTTATTTGGTTTTATGTCCTTAGAAAAAAAAACAACATAATGCTTAGTGCTTAGCATTTTATTTCAGTGACTACAGCTTAAAATTCAGTCTATTCTAGTAATAAACATACCTTTATTCCAAATGACATAATTAAGAATGCTTCCAAGAAACAATGTTATCAAGAAATAATTTTTAATCAAACCATAATTACTAACTTTAGCTGTTCACTAGAATTAAGACAAACAACAAGTCAGAGTTGAAGCTGTGTACAGACTGTTGTTTTATCAGAAAATTATCCCTCTGCCAGGTTGAGAATTTTATGATTTGCTTTTCATAATTTTATTATTTGTCTGAACATAGGACTTAAGAAACCTCCAATTCCTTCACCTGAGGATCCTGTTATAATCTTGCTTCTAATCATTTAACATCTGTAGCGAGCTTTAGCTCACTGGAGCTCAGAGCCAGCGTTACTCCTGCTAACCCCTTTTCCAGGGAGACATTTGGAGCTGTTAAAGCTCATTCTGGAGCCTTCTGCAGACAGAGACACCACTGAGTCTTTTGGCTTCATGTAGCACAAAGTCATTTTGTTTACTCGCACTTTGCAGAGTAGTGTACATCCACAGATGTACAAGTATCAATCTCGTAAACTCCTTTGTTCTTTTTCTTTCTTTTTTTTTTTTTTTTAATAGAGTGGCTCAGCCAACCCACAGTTCCTCAGAGTTAAGTTACAAAACAAAACTGAGATCTGCTTTGCCCAGAGCTTTTTAGCCAGATCAGATGCAAGATGGCTACAGCTGTTTGCTGACCCAGCACAGCCATTCATTATGACAAAACAAGAAAAAAACAGTGCATCTCACTTGAGCATGGAAAATTCTGTCCTTCCTAACTAGATATAAACAAGTCAACAAAATAATAAAGAAAGAAAAATGACAATTTCTTTGGACTTTAAGAACCCTTCAACAAAGGTCTTCTGACATGTTACTAGGGAAACTACATAACCATAGAAATGCAATGTGGCATAGTCATTAAGTTAAAAAAACTTGCTGTCAAAAAAGTAAAGAATATTATTAAAAACTCTACATTTCATCTAGCAGAAGGAAGGCATTAAAAGACCTGCACTAAGACAATTTATTTTATGTATTTATTGCAGAAGATGATGGCCTATAACAGATGTAGCTTAACTGTCATTTAAAGTGTAAACATCTTACTAGCTCAAATATATGGGCAATTTGAGAAAAGGTTCTGTTAATTTGATACTGCAATGTGAGCCATATTCAAATCTCACAATAAGCACAGCTAAATAGCCAGAGGGGAAAGATTAAATTAAACAAGATGAAGCGTCACCACCCCGTTTCATTCTTTGTCCTCCTAAAAAGAACAACAAATGCAGTATACTTCATATATTTTAAGGGAAAAATATAAACTATATAGGCAGTTTAAGATTCAGTGTTTTACAAAGAGATACAGTTGTAACAGAGGGAAAGGAAATGTGACTACATCAATACCACACTGAAACTGGCAACAGCTCTTGCAAAACTATCAAAGCATATATTCTGTTGCTTCATGCATACTCTAGTCTGTTAAAATGAAACTTCCTCTATTTCTGAAGGAGTAAAAGAAAGAAGTAGAGTAGATTTAGAAGGTTTTAACTAAAAAAGCTGTACATCATCATCCCTGACTTGTAAGTAAAATTGTTACAGAAACTAATTCATATTCTATTTATGGTATTAACATGCTTTTTAAACAAAATTTAGAATTCTAGAGGGAGTCATTGGTTCCTCACACACACACATCTCTAAGGCAATCTAACAGAAACCAACTGCAAAGACAGCAACAACAACAAAGAAATCAATAGAGTTAAGCCAGTATCATTCAGTGCTCTGTAAAGCAAGTTATTTTCGAGTCAGTCCTACCATAATAAACTTTATTAATTATAAAATTCCCTCTGCTGGTATACGCTATTTAATGCTTGCACAGCCTATGACTTGCAAGTAGTTTCTCTTGTGTTGTTAATACTGAGCCTAAAGTTACACAGCACCTCACATGCACAAAATGAAATTTCAAAAGGTGCCTCACACAGTTTAGATGAGCTGGCTACGTTTGTGCTGCAAGTATGAGATCTCAAGAGATGAGAAAGAGCCATCTCAATAAACATTTGGTATTCCTTGACAACTGGCTATTCAAGTACCACAAAAATAGCATCCTGGGTTCTGTAAATGAACTTAATTCATATTCAGCATAGTAGTGGAATATGCTGCTTCTGATGCTGCCTTTCAGATTAACTGTTTGGTTTGTTGGTGTTTTTTTAATTGTTGAATTTAAACAACTAACCAATTATGAAAACTGACTACTCTGAGAAACTATATGAATGCAAATCCTATTACTTATCAGCTGATTTCAAAGGAAATTTTAATTTAGAAGCATGCTGCTGATGATATTTTTCAAATTCTCATGTTCTATGCACTTGCTGTTTGACATTTTACTGATTAGTGTGATTCGTTCAGAATTTACCTAGAATGCTACTGATAAACACAAACGGCCATGGGAATAATTGCATTACTTGATAAAATTGTTTTTTAAAAAATCCAGATAAACAAATCAAGACAAAATTCTTCAACTCCTTGCAAAGCTCAGTGCGCAAAATATGCAAAAGAAAACCAACTGCTTTACTCAGACACTTGCAACTAACAAACTTACCAATACAAGGTTTTCATGTAATGTTGGAACACTGTTCTTCCTCTGACAGAACTGTTGAGAGTCACGGTAACATTAAAAAGGTAAACACACAAGATGTTCAGGAGGAAGCACTGTTCTGGCCTCCTAACAGGGTGGCAATGTTACTTTTAATGGAGTTGTGGAAGCTTTATTTTGCCCATGTCCACAAGACATGATGTCGCGCGGCTCTTAGGAGGAGGTCTTGTTAAGGGAAAACTACTTCATCTCTTTATTCTTCTTCTCCCTCTCTCTCATGTTTATTTTTTGAATTTGTTATTAGGATGAAAGCTTTTTGAAGCAGAGGACTATCTTTTGTTGTATATTTGTACAGTGAGAGGGATTGAAGAATTCCATTCCTTTTGGAAAATTATCAAAGCAACTTCTTGCTTCAAAACACCCTACTCACTCTGAAATTCAATTCAGTTTCTGTACTTTCCTCATACAAGGTAGATTTAGTGCCAAATAAGAAGTATAATAAAATTTTCAATCTTTTCTAGCAGTTATTGAGCACACAAAGTAGAAAAGGGAATCACCATTTGAACTAAAACTGGGATCATAAGCTTATAGTTAATTTGCAGTTAAAGACATGCCTACATAACAAAATTCACCTAGCATGGATATCAGTGGTGCTAAGGGACAGAACCACTGGCTAATAAAACACCACCATCATTTACCACAAGTACCTTTTTATTAGTAGTTGCTAACAGCAAATGGTTCCTACAACAGGAGCAAGTCTGTTTTTTTCTTTTGTCCTGAAAAAAGCATTCATCTGACACACCTTAACAACTTCAGAATATTGATATGCCACTCTTTTACAGCTATTGAAGCCAATGCTGACACTGTCCTGTCTATTTTCCCTTACATTAGCAGTGTCACTTGTCTGGCCCTCTTGTGAGCTGGTCTGGGCAGCCAAGAAGATTACATGGACAATCAGCTTTTGCGTGGCTTAGTTTCTTGAACCAGATCAACATGGGGTTGGCAAGCACCAGGCCTGTCACAAGGAAGGATGTGGGAAGGAGAATACACTGCCAGAACCCTGCCTGCATCGACCTGCATCATCGGAAACTGCTGTGGAAAAGAGTCATGGTAAGACCCTCACACTCATCATTTGAATGTCACTTCTGTACTTACTAAAATGCACAAGTTTGGACAGCAGTGAGTTGTTGACTGTTTCACTTAGTAAACATTACAGTTCTCCACTGTTTTAGTGCTTTTCAGGGATTCAAACGAATCTTCTTTATATTGCAGTGGCTCAAAAGTGAGGTCCTATGTCGGGCCACTAAAAGCCACAACTTTACACCAGCACCAATAAACACTGAAAAAGACACCACAAATAGTAGAGGAAACAAGTCTGTACATAAGCTCATTTTTATATTTCACGTCTAAGTGCTAAGGGCAGCGTGTGGGTTTTTTGTTTGTTTTTATTCAAATGTAACATGCAAAATCAACAGCCAACTTACTGGGTTCTTAAGCTGGCCAGGACACCTATGTTTGCTACCAACAGACAGTTTGAAATTCTTACTACAGCCAAGAGCAAAGGAGACATTTTCAGGAACCCTAGCTATCCCTGTCAATAGGAAACACTTGACAGTACTGTTTAAATGGTGATTTTTAAGCTTTCATACTTCTCACCCCAGAGAGACGAAAGATAGCAGACAGGTTACTTATAAACTTGGTTATTACATCTCCACTAATAGCAAAAACTAGTTGGAAAGGGTGAAAGAGTAAAAAAGCGTGGCTTAATTTTGAGAGTATCCATTTCTTCACATTACTGGGATGATTTGAGTTTGTTTTGGGGACACTTCAAGTTCAAACTCTTCTGACCACATTTCCCCACGATGATCACAGCTTATGGTGTGCTGTAGCTGCACAGACCTGTGCTTCTGACCCTTGACTATCCCGCAATAAAAACCAGAACTGTTTGCTTGGACAGTGAACTGAAAGACTTGTGGCATCCACAGAAGTCAAGCAAGCAAGAGAATGAGAAGGACAATCAAAATTATTAAAGGGTCAAGCAGTTGTCTTATAAAAAGCAGACTAAAAAGGTTGGGCCTCTTCAATTCAAACAGGAAAAGCCGAAGGTGGGGCAGGAACATGACTGAACTTCACAAAATAAAAAAAGGCAGCATATGAATTGAATAAATCCTGATTGAGACAATGGCTGTGAACGAGTTGAGGGTTTACCGCAACATTCTAATTTTTGCTGAGGCACTCAATTAACATTTCTCCATTAAGGTTTTGCCGCCTTTTGATCACAAAAGTATTAATTCTTTTCCTGGTAAAATACTATTTAGAAATACAGTGAAAAGTTTTCTTCTATAATGCAATATCTAGATGTGTTAGAGAAAAGCTTTGTTTTTACAGCACAAATCTGTTTCAAGAGAAGCATTACCTACAAGATAAAGAAAGAATAAAATCCTGTGCAAAAAGTCTTGCCAAGTTATTACAGTATCACTGAAAAAGTTACAGTAACTTTCCCAAGAATACTTTCTGAATCATAGCTATGACTAAACATTTCTAGAGACAAAACCCAGTTCCTTAAAGTCCTCTTCAAACAGGGAAGTCTCAGATCTAAAGCCATCCAAAGAGATATGAAGAAAGCAAAGGGACAGTCTTCTCCCAACTCATTACCAAGTTAGATGGATTAAAACCCAATTCTGCCTTAGCATGGGGATTCACCATTGCTTTCATGTCAAGTAAACCAACTGTGATCTATGCACAATTTCCGTTCTGGGGTAATGGTTCCCCCCCAAAAACTTCACTTTCTGTTCACCCACTCATTTTTAATAATTGCAGTAATGCAACTTCAGAAAAATTCTTCCTGAAAATAATAGTTTCTTTATTCATGATGGCATCCTTCGTTTTCAAATTTTCTGAAACAACAGACTAATTTTGAAGCTGGACACTTGAAGGTAACAGTCAGTCCTCCGCAGTAAGGGGAGATTTAGCAAATTTTAAACACTAACCAATAAATTGATTTGACTACTGCAATACGATCTTACTTTTTCATTTCTTCATGTTCTTCTCCACAGAAAATTAAGTAAAATTTAAAAATCATATCATAGAATAGCATGCCTCAGGTAGTCAGAATATTCTTAAAGCTACATTTTGTGTGGAACTTGATTCACGCATGAGTCTAGGTTTGAGCAATTTCTTGCTCTAGGGTATAGGTAATTACCTAATTAGAAAATGGCTAAAAAATATAAACATGGCAAGGTAGAGGGAAAATACTTTGTGTCTCTCTCTTAGCTTCCAAATCACCATTCATGCTTAGCTGCCTTACATTAACCTCTCTATATACACACATGCAATCCCACAAAATACTGAAAAATCCAGTCTTAATCCAAAATAGTAAAAAAAACCAAAAAAAACCAAAAAAGGACAAATCTATAACTTTAATATTTTAACTTGCTTTTACATACATTAAGAACTCCTTCAAGAAACACTATATCCTCCTAAAACCAAATATGGTAGTTTAAGCAGGTGAATTAAATATTAAGAGAATCTTTCATTACAGTTTTATGGCAATTTTTTTTGCTTTAGGTAAATCTTCTGGTGCATATACTTCAGTTGGTTTGTATCATGAATGTAGAGCTTATTCAACAGAAAATCTGAAATGCCAGTGGAAAATTAACATTTACAGTAAAGCCTTCATTTTTTGCTGAAGTATGAATACCATTACAAAGTTGAGGTAGCCTACTAGCTTTTATTGAATATTACTTAGACAATTTTTATTGCCTGACATCCTTCAAACATATTCTGCAAGTACTGGGTCTTCTTTCTCTCTAAAAAAAATTCCTTCCCATTTATGAGTGGAGAAACTGTGTTTTCACATGACATATTTGAGATATATCTGAGACTTAAAATTTTTTTCAAGCATTCCATACTGTAATCATGTTATAAAATCATTAAAAATTAATTAGAGGGAGTATTTTATATGGTTTTGGAGAAAAATTATAAAACATCACTCTTCTTTACTCTGTGCTATTAATTCAGTCTGCTTTGTTTTCTAACTGCAAGTTTCATGGCTTTTCCATCACTAAACATGGAAAACTGGAACAATCCGAACAGTATCAAAAGAAAAGATAGCACAAGCATTGTATTTGAGTAATTTGGCAGCTACTGTAACATAAGACAATACGCAAAAGACGTGAGACACTATGAATTTGTCAACTCTCTGTATAATCTGAATATAATTAAAGATTATTGGGGGAGCACAAAGAAGCAAAGACTGAAAAAGTATTTATAAATGACACATCAGCCACGAGGGTCTCAAGGAATGTATTTAAAATCTCAAATCAGAGAGTTTAATTACAGACTCCTCTTGAACACAGACGCAACTGTCATTGAAGGAGAATGATGTTTACAGTCTTAGGAGATTCTCAAAATCTGGGTCATGGCCCATGACACATGGAATTCGTAAGTGCATTCAATTCAAACAATGACAAAATAAAATAAAAGAAATCTCAAACTGGGGATTGGGGCATTTTCAAATACAAACCCAACAAATTATTTCTAAAATACTGTTTACAGAGTGGTCAAAACTGGAATTTGAGTCATCACCAAAATAAACTTTTCAGCTACTGCTCTGCAACACTGGCGTGTTGTCCTCTAGTACTTGGAGATTGTAGTTATGGAGGACCCTGCCAACGATTAAAGGTTTAACCATATTGTCTACAAAACCATTAACAACCCCCTCAAAAAACAACAAAAACCCCCCAAAACCCATACCAGAATTATTTAATTAAATGGACTGCATGTGATTTAAGATAGAAGAGTTATTTCACCAAGTTAGAACAGCTTAAAGAAGCTTCATTCTGCAATCTCTTTGACATTAAACAGTCACATTTAGCTTATGCCTGAAATCTGAAGTTTTACTCTCCAGAAAAGAAACCACAGTCCAAACAGTTACACAAACAGTTATCTAAGAAACATGATAGATTAGATGACATGAAAAAAAAAAGGGAACTTAATAAACATGAATAAAATCAAATAATGATTTCCTATTTACTCCGAGTTTTAAACAGTTTACATAACTATGCTCACACCTTGGAAAAGATGACTGCCTTACCAAAGACTGATCATAAGCATTCTATAATTATCCTCCCCAAACTTGTCTGCAGTTTTAATTCCAAATGCAACAGACAGACAATACATTACTCATAAGTTAAGTATTGTGATGCTGATTTTAAGCCAAGTGATGCAAATATGTCCAAAAAGTGAGACACACATGTGCTATGCACCTTTCAAATATCTCCCCGCTACAGACAAAAAGGAAAGATAAGTAACAAGTAGTCATTTAAGTCAAGAAAGTTATCTCAATCTACAATTTACAGATGACTTTCTGGCATTACCATTTCCTCAGAAAACTTAGCAGGAGTGACAATAGGTGTAAAGAGCTCTGTAAAGCTTTCCCCTTGACAAATGTGCCAGAGTTTAAAACAGTGATATTGCCTTTACCTTATCTGGTATCTTCTAATCAGGCTAAAACTGCAATAGTGTGAAAACAAAGATAACATAGTAGGGCAAGTCACCAAGCTGATCAGCAAGATTACAATCGTTTGCCTTCTATGAACTGTCACGCGTCTCTTTTCATCATTCATAGCAGCCCTACAATACTCAGGCTACTCTTATGGAGATTACTGTTCATAGCAAGCTTTACATAAAGTTTTAGTTCCATTTTACTTTAGACTAAATATTTAAAATTTAATATTGGCACCTTATACATTAGTCTCTGGAGAGTAAATCAACTCTCATATCTCCTCTATCTACTAATGCCTCAATGGCTAAACAAAGCATCATAGCACTTGAGAGAATATTATTAATTCAGATCTCTTGAGGGCAACAGCACTATTTTACTGCTCCAGTTTAATGAGAGGTTAACTTATATAGTCAATTATGAATGGAAATAAATTAGAAGAAAACATATTTGGTATAGCAAACAATTTTAATCAAAATTGCCAAGAGTTCTGCACCATTGATTCATTCGTACGTATTGAACTTCAATTTAGGACACTTTCACCAGCTATTTCTTTCCAGGTCTGGGCTCATGGCAGAGTCATACATGAAATTTGTTTCTGAAACACTGCGTTTGACTGGAAACTTTCAAATATGAATTTATCTTCCAACTAGTACCAAACATGTAGGACTTCAGACAAACTCAAGCAACATCCTTCCACAGAGAACTATATCATTCATACAGGAATGTCTGCAAAGTTTCAACAGCTCTACCAAATTCTTCTAAAGAATTAGTGGAACTAATGACACCACGTAAGTAAAAAGATAAAGAGTAGAAAAAACAAAGCCTATCTGTGCTTCAAGCTTAGATATTAAGTAACTGGTCAAAATCTATTCCTGTGAGTCCTAGGTTACGGATGTAAAAGATATCCACCCTAGGAAGCAGCATGATACATTACTATTATCTGGATAACTTCAAGTTGAAATATCCAAATGTAAGAATTTAGAATAATGTGCTGTAAGACTAAAGAAAGTAGAAAGTATAGATCCTCCATGCTCTGTCCTTATTTTGTTTATAGGTCAGACTAATTAATACATTTTCTAGGATTAGAAAATAAGCTATGATGTTAGTGGTACACAAAAAAGTACTTCTAAGCAGCTACCAGCAGTCAGTTCATATTTTAACATTAAAAGGAGTTAAGAACACATAATCATTAAATTATATAATTGGTCCACTCTTATTAAATCACTACTTAAAAATTCTATTTGTTTCTACCTGCTGTAGAAGACATTAACGCAAAACCAAGCTGTCCTATAAGTCATATAGGTACATTATAGATAAGATGGTTTCAAATACAGATACAAAAGCTTAACTTAAATGAAGCAACACCATTAGATTATTGGACTTGAAGAAATACTATTGTCAAAAGTCCACTATCACCAGCCAGAGATGAGCTAGGTACTGGCCACTACTGCTAACAGAAGTAAATATGAACACTTAATGTAGTCATAATTTTCAGAAGATAATGCAGTTGGGTAATGCTGTTCACTATGATTATGGTTATCAGCTTGCACAAAATTTCTTCTCTGAACCTAAAGAAAAAACAGATTTTTTTTTAACTAAGCACCAGGTAACTGCTTAGAGTTGGAAAACTTGTGCTAGTAACTTCATATGAAATACAAATATTTCATTTTCCAAATTCACATGAGAATCTTGTATACACAATGCTTCCAACATCTTAGATTTCGGCTAATGAATGAGATACTGTAAATGGGCGGAACACTCCAGTTCAAACAAAGAAGCATGAATGAAATTCAAAGCCAGACAAGTCCAAAGCATTATGTACTAATAATTAAAATATATAACACTATATACTCTCTATATATACACATCCCATATAGATATACTCTGTCTTATATTGGATACTGCCACATATTTTATCTCTACAGAATCTGTTCCCATAGAAGACTTAAAATTAGTATATTTGTACAGATGGTACCCATAATAATAATAATCATGGCCAAAAGTACATTAATTTCTTGGAGGAGTATCCTCTAGTGAAGGGCTCAGAGATGACAACTAGACACTACGAAAATGCCTTTCTGCAATGTAAGTCTTTCTATATTAGTGTGCAATATTCTTACTGCCAAAAGAGGCTGGCAAACTTTACTGAAATATAGGCCCAAGACTTTATTTAATTCAAAAGCTTAATTTAGGAAGAAATCTGCATTTTCATTAATGATGTTCATCTGTGGCAAGAAAGAGCCACAGATCACATCAGGCATTTGAAAGGTCTGTTTTCACATCATCTGAACATTTACTTCTGGGAATTTAGAAAGTAGTTTAAAGCTGATGAAAGTCATCAACACACTGATTTACCTTAGAGCTATGTTTACAATGTGCACAGAACTGAGATTTGACACAATAGAGTACTAGAACACACAATACAGCAACATGATACAATAATGTAACTACTTTCTAAAGCAAATTGATTATAATTACAGTAAGAGCCCACATTTTTTTTCAAGGCACTTAACCTGATCAAATCAAGAGCAGTTTCAAACTGTCCCTCTTTTGTTTTTAGGGTTTTTTTGTGTCTGACTGCCAAATTTCAATGTTGAAATCAGCCTCCAATGCTAATATTATGCATCTCCAGTGTCTGTCAGAACTCTAGCAGTCCACTCAGTTATTCTAAATAATCCATGAAAAGCACATAAAAGAGACTGGAAAAAAATTCTACCATCAGGAAACTCGAAATTCTCTACAAGGGCCATCACCTGACACTGAAGTACTGCAAGGATCTATAAATTGTAAAAGGACAGAAAACTACACCATTATTCATTAGCCAAGAGCAAAAAGAAAACAGCCTAAAAGTGGCCTCTTTGAAGAGGCTGACAAGGGCCAGAATGAGAAGTCCTACATGGCCATAAACCTTTGCCATCAGTAATCTGCAATTACACAGCTCTTCTGATCACAAGAGACTTGCAACAGCAGTTGAAACACTCAGAGTATTTCTAAACATTACTCCGAAGTCCATGAATACAAATGTATGAATTGTCAGAACTCAAAAAGCCTTAGAACACTGGAACAAACAGCTTCAAAGGAAATAAGCTCTTCTAGAAATTTGGCTAAGGTACTAAAAAAAGTAAGCAAGATCCTTGTACTTGATTGCAAAGAAGAGGAATGAATCACAAGTTTTCAATGCCCTTAGGACTTCTGTACACAAAATTAATTCACTGGACAGCACTTTTAAGTAAATAATTTAATCAGCAAGGCTTCCCAGTACTGTCAGAATAATTTAGAGTTGTTTTTGAGTTTTTATTTAAATATTTGACACTTTGTTCAGAAGATCAGTTACACAACTAAACCAATTACTCCTCTATGGGAAATCATAGCATGTAACCAGCCTAACCTACTTTTTAGAAATTCAAAGTATACAAAGACTTATTTATATGGCAATTCCATTTCAACATACATCTGCCAAAACCCTGTCACACACAGATGCTAAGATTTTAAACAAAGGCAAATGTAGTTTTGGCAAATGTAACTGACACTAGGGTGATGGGGGGTTTGGCAAATAAAACAAAATCCATTACACAAAATGAAAACCCCAACCCCCACACTTCCATTACCTAGACAAAGTCTTCAAGCTTTCTTGAGAGCTTTGTTCTAGCTTATAGTTTTGAATTCAAAATTTGAGAAGAAACTGAATGTCTATTCCTGCAGCTTCCCATTTGAGGTGTATATCCATGAAAGAACAACCTAATACACCTTTCCTGCTTTCCAAAGTTTCTTGGGAAGTATGCTCAGATGCAGGAACACAAGTACAGTTTGTATCTGTGTGTAAGCTTCCTTCTCAAACTAGACGGAAACAAAAAGAATGCTGATGAACACATGCAGTAACCTACTACTTTTTTTAAAATGGGAATTTTTTTCCAGGAATACTGCCTGTTAATTCTCATAAGAGCCAACTTCGACAAGTTGACTAGTGTAACCACATGTGTCATTCTGCCTATGATCAATTCCAACAGTGAACTCTGTAATTTCACAGTCAGAAATAAATCTCGAAGAGAAAAATGACATCCAAGTGGAAAACATTCTCCTGTTTGTGTACAGAGTACACTGCAAAGCAAAATTTACCAGCTGCCTTGCTCAGACACCTTCCTCTACTACTATTGCTAATACAGACATGCCTACAGATAAACATGAAGTCAGAGGAGGTTTGAGGATGGGAGGGGAAATGCACGTGGGGGAAGAGGAAAACAGATTTAGTATTGTATCTGAGGCATATATTCAGAAAACGAGAATCAAAACTCCACTATGAAGCTCAAATTAAAACTTTAATACTCTGCAAACGCTGTTAGAGACATTATGTTTTTGTGGTGAGCAGGCTTTACGATAGAGCAACTTCAGACATATTCCCAGCCATTTTAACAAAAAACCCAAAACTCTAATCTTCCAAAATGATATGAGAACCACCATCTAGACTGTGTACTACACGAGCATCTAAATAAGCTAGATGTTCTTAATATAGAACATTGACACAAATTCCTTGGGTGAGATGACCCCACCTAACATTCTGAACTGACTGTGGCACTTCTGCTCACGAACAGGTGACACCACCACAGTACAACAGAACCTAAAATAATTCCTACCAAAAATAGCACAAATTTCGTGAGTACCCAGATTTCATAAACTCTCAAATGCAGTACTCTAAATGTAAATGTTTCTTTACCGAATTAGCTCTTAGAAACACTGCAAATGCCATCCTCTCATGCCATTTTTCCCTACTCGCCAGAACCTGCTTCAGAGCTTCAATCCACGTCAGTTCCCAATTCTCTCATGCTTATCCACCAGGATGATTTTTCCACGCTATCCCTAAACCAAACATGGAGCATTAACACCCATCGAGAAAGAGGCAACGCGGCTGAAGATTTGCCAGAACGTTAAAGTCTTGTCAAACACTAGCAGGGTTGTATCTGTGTCGCTGTAGTCTACTCGGCTTGATAAATTCTAGATAAGCATCCTTAAAAACCCTACTTGTACCAGTACACTTAAAGATTTAAAGAGCAAACAACTGAGAGAAGTTAGGAGATCCAACACATGAATTCTGCCACACAGGGAAAGCCAAGAGAACACAGCTATTTAATTCAACTCCACATGGAACAAGATGGGAGAATGGCCAATAAAGCGAGGACAGCCTGGCTCTGTACACTACACATGAAGCACAGCAGTAAATTTTACTGTTCGTGGTCTTCCTTCCGTACAGGGGAAAAAAAAAAGTATGAACTTCAGATCTAAGAAAATGCAGTCTTTGTAAGGTTAGGAGCCATACTGTACACGAGTCCCAAAAAAAACCCAAAACACAGGAGAAGTGAGCAATCCAGCAGCGGGCAGGGTGGAGCAGAAGGCGGGACAATGACCTAATAGGTCTTTTCTATCTTTAGTTTCACGAGGCTCCGTTGCCAAGAGGCGTCGGGATACCCCGCTCTGCCTCCGGCCGCGTGCCCCCGCAGCGCTCAGCGCCCCAGCCAAGTTCTCCCGAACTTGCAGCTGCCAGCAGGAATCCCGAGGTGAGGGAGCCGGCAGACAGGGAGCCCGAGGCAGCGCTGGAGGCAGAAGCAACGCTCCGAGTCATTTCTCAGCTATGAGCAACACAAGCGATCCGCGCTGCCCGCCCTTACCTTGAACACTTTACCGAAAGCACCATCTCCCAGCTCTCCTATGATTTCCCAGAACTCCTCAGGGTTCAAATCCCTCTTGACGTGCTCGTATTGTTTCTTCTTCTTCTCGCCGCCCAGCTTGAAGATCTTACGAAAGTTGAAGAAGGACATTTTCGCTGCCGCCGAGGGACGGAACGGGCGGCGGTGCCCTCTGAGCCCGCCGGGACCACTTGGAGCGGGCGGTGATGCCGGGCGCGATTCCCACGCGGAGACCAAAGTCTTGGCGTCGCCCGGGGAAGCGCCGCCACCGCCGGGCGCTGCGGGGAGACAACACCCCGCGATGCCCCGTACGGGGCCGGGCTCGGTGCTGCTCTGCCCGACGGGGTCGACGGTCCCTACTCAGCCGGGCCGGTCACCATCGCGGCAGCAACAAGTGCCGGGCTCCCTCCTCGGGACGGGCGGCGGCGGAGCCGGAGGAGGGGTCACGGCTCCGCTGGGCGGGGGCAGCTGCTGCGCGCCGGGCAGCGGGGAGCGGTCACGTCCCGCCTCGCAGGACGGGGCGGATGCAGGGAGGGGTGGGGGCCGCCCCGCTCCAGGCTCCCGGCCGGTGTCCTCGCGGAGCGGCGGAGCGGCGGAGCGGCGTCCCGGCGTGGCACAGCGGCGGAAAATGACGCTTCTCTGCCGGCCTCTCTCCGACTCGCTCGCTCGCTCCCTAGCCCTGTCGCGGAGCGGGGCCCGGGCGGCTCCGCTTCCTGCGGGGCGGCACCGGCGGCACCCCCGCCCCCTCCGCCCTCGCTCCCGCCCNCGGCGGCGCCAGCCAATAGGAGCGCGCGGAGGCTCCGGGCGGGTAAGTCGGTGTCGGGCTCAAGATGGAGGGGGGCCTTCCACCCCCCCTGTACCTCCCGCCCCTCCCGGACCTCAGAGCCGGGCTGCAGCGCTGGCGTGGGGATGGAGTGCTCGTCCCTCCCTCTGCTCTATTTCCCTTTAGTCCGCTGTCTGGCGTTACGGGAGGGGCGTTTGGCAGTGGGACCCTTTATCCTCTGATCCCGCGCCTCTGTCTCTGCCGCTCCGCTATCCCGTGCAGGGAGGGTGTCCCCAACCCTGTGGCAGAAGTGATGTTCCCTAGGCAGGCGGACAGCTTCCTCTCAGTGCTGGCTGGGTGCCCTGAGTCCCCAGTCCGGCCGCGGGAGCCGAAGGGCCGTGAGGGGCTCCCTCTGTGTGTCAGGAGCGCTGTGTGGGCAGGTATTGCCTCCTGGGGGGCTTGGGCTTGGACGTGGTGCTCTGAGGAAGGTGTTGATGGCGAAAGACAATGTTGGAAGACTTTTTCTTTTGTTTGCGGCCCAGTGCTGTCCCAAGACCTGCTTCTGTTTTATCTTCTGTCATAGCAGGGTGTGATATTCTTGTGCTGCCCGTCTGGTATCTTCGGCATCTTATTTAATGACTGGGACAGGCTTAAATTTCCTTATCTCACAACCTTCTCTTCCCGCAAGTGATTCCTTCCTCACCCTGAAGTGTAATTGTATTTTAATAGTTGTGTTGTGTACATGCCACCAAATGTGGGGTGTTTCCTGACCTGAAAGCAAGAGGCGTTCCCGTTGCCTGGATTAGGGGCAATTAGCAGACATGGGGACAGAGTTTGGGCTGTGACAGGCAGGAGGTCCATCCAGCAGCTGAGGCGATGCTGAGACCTCAGAGACATCTGACAGTGAGACAAACACCCAGGGAAAATCGTGTAATGCTGTATCCTCGTATGAACCTGAGTGCCTGCAATTGCCATTAACTTAAGCTGCATGATGAGCTTCTAAAGATCAAGCCTCTGGTGTGCATCATTCCTCAGACCATTTTATTAGCGTGACAGTAGTTTGCTATATAAGGAGGGTAGTCCGTGTGTAAATGCAGTAATAATAATGAGGCATTGAGATGCCCCTGACACAAAGCGATTATGAATCAAACAACAGTGTTCTGTCATGAGTCAATTTCTTTAAACTGTATAAAGTCAGTTTCAAGGATAGTCCCGCCCTATGAATAGAGAACCTTTCAAGTACTCTTGCTAAACTGATCTGTTGTAATAATCAGTGTTTGTTTTTCAAAAATTCTTTTGGGCTTTGTGGGTTCCTTGTACTGACAGCTTGGCCACAAAAGGTAAAACTGTTAAGGAGAGTGTTAAAACCAAGACTGTTTGTGTGTGTGTGAGGGCAAAATAAGAAACAACAGCAATCCAAAGGAGCTGTCTTCTCTTCTGTGATCTCCCTGGCTGGCTCCACCTATTAATTTCATATGCAAGTTTCATTCAGATAGTTTGGATTAAATATAATAGTAAAGAGAGTGTTACCAGTAGCAATTTAGCTTCTGATGTCTTAATTTTTAGAGTTCGATTTCTTTTTCCTCTCTGTAAGTTTTTTTTGCCCCTTCAGGTGGGATGATAGCTTTGATTTGGATATAATATAGTATAAATATAACAAAATATAATGGTGGCTTAAATAACAATTTTTGTTAATATTTTTAATTGAATATTTTGGTTTTAACTTGCTTTCTCTTGGATAAAAAGTGCTTTGGGACTAACTTCTGTAGGTTTATTTAAACTGACTGGTTGATAGAGGATGGGGGAAAAAAGGAATCCAAAGCCATGGCATGAATTCCTTGTCTTTAGGCAGGATTATCTTTTCTTTAGCCTCAGGGTTAATGGCAGTGGAGTAGGGAGGTGTTTATGCGTGAATGTCAGAGTTTGTAATAACTGGAAAGAAATGCAAAACTAAAATAAAATTTCATAAGTGATATGTGATCAAGTGTAGTTGAGCTGGCAGTTCTGGGCTGGGATAGCAGGGCCTGGTTCTTCCTCAGCTTTGTTGATAATCGTCAGACTGTGCACAGTTCGCACACAGCATCTCTATCATGTGGCAGTTTGCTGGAGCTTTTGATTCATATACCATTGAAAATATAAGATGAAACTCTGGCACAAGAAAGGAGCAATTAATCTAGTGATAAGGTTTTGCTTTTAACTTGTTCTTTCTTACTCTTTAACAAGTAATTCAAGATAAAACCAAGGTATCTGAAAAGGAAAACTGTGGCTCTGTCTCATTTTTTCTCTTATTCTTTCACTCTGAAGTTACAGCTTGCCACTCAATCCTAAAAATAAACTCTATAAGGTGAAGGTTAAGTGCTAGTAGCAAATCCTTCCCAATTTGCTCTGACTTCCTGGTTTGGAGGAGGCTGTATGAAGCCTGGATTTTGTGTGTGGTTTTTTTGTTCCTGATAGCAGGAGTTTTTAGCAACTGTAAATGTTTCCAGATGGTAAGGATAAAAAGGTAAAAGTGAATTATATTAAAATTTCTCCTTTAGGAATTTAAAGCAATGCTTTTTGAAAATTCATTGCTTCCTTTAAATGTCAGAGGAAGATGTTAAAAGATGTTAAAGAACTATCTTGGTTGTGCATCAAATATACTGGCTTAAAATAGCTGTAAACTCTTTATGACAATCTTTTTAATCTCTTTGTGAATTAGAAGTCTCCTTTATACTTTCTGCTGCTTAATATCACCATCCTTTCTCATTGACTCAATCACCTACACTTGCCACTATTCGTAACGTCCTCTTTAAGTTCTGTTTCTTTTAAACTGCTCCTATTTCTCTTAATTGAAAGTAAACACTTCAGAAATTTAATTTGAAATGTGTTCTTCACAGCATATATTGTCCTTTCACTGCAGTCCTACATTCTGTCTTCAGTTCTTTCAAAATATTTAATGGTATATTTTTATATTGTCTTGACTTTCCGTCCACCCACGCTGTCACTGATCTCCAAAATTCTTTCTGGTGACTGAGCTCATTGAACTGCTCTAAGGTCACAAGTGGCTTGTTCGTGGTTAAATCTGAAGCGTAATTCTTGTTTCATCCGTCTTAATCTGTCTGTCACCTTTGGCACTCAACGCTGTCCTTTCTGTTTTCTTTGATCGATGTACCCCATGTTTTTATTGATATTTTCCAGTTATGTGGTGGCATTTTTTCGTAGGCTCTGCTATTTCTCCTCTGATCTGTTCCCAAAGTTAACATTTAGTGCTGTATTGGGCTCGCTTCAGTTCTAAGCACAAATGTAGCTTCTCGATCACTCTAGTTAACCTAGCGCAGGGGGATGATCGCTGTCCTGGTCCTGCTGGCCACACTGTTTCTGATACAGGCCAGGATGCCACTGGCCTTCTTGGCCACCTGGGCAACTCCTGGCTCATGATCCGCTGCTGTTGACCAGTGCCCCCAGGTTTTTTTCCTCTGGGCCACTTTCCAGCCACTCTGTCCCAGCCTGTAGCCCTGCATGGGGCTGTTGTGCAGGACCTGGCACTTCCCCTCATTGAGCCTCACACCACTGGCCTCAGCTCATTGATCCAACCTGCCCAGATCCCTCTGCAGAGCCTCTCCGGCCTCCGTCAGATCAACGCTCCTGCCCATCTTAGTGTTGTTTGTGAACTTACTGTGGGTCATCTGGTGATAAAAGGAGATCAGGTTGGTCAAGCAGGACCTGCCTTCTCCAAACCCATGTTGGCTGGGCCTGGTCGCTTGGTTGTCCTGTACGTGGTACATATACAGCACTCCTAAAGCCTTTCTAATAAATGTACCATTGATAGAGCTGTGTCTTAGAGACTTCTCTTTGTGTTATGCAGAACAAAAAAGAGACTTAATTTTGTACTTGGTATTTTATGAGCCTTTATGATATGAGTAACAGGAATAGTTCAGTCATATATAATATAAACAGAAAAGAATTATAATACCAGAGGCTGGACACTCAAGAGCTTGCCCATATCTCATTAGCCAGAATCAATGCTCAGGCTCCTATCAATAACCTGGATATACTACTATTTATTATGTGGTTTGGGTTTTTTTAATGCCTAACTGCAGGACCAGTTAATCTAAGAATTGCCATAGAAACATGTGGCATTTGGAAGCTTCAACGTATAAGGGTATTACTTGATGTTTGCAGTAAGAAAAACATTGAGTGTTAAAATGTTTAGGAATAGGATTGATCTAATTTTGGCTTCAGAAAAGTCTGTGTGTTTAATCTAAATTGGCCACACTTTTTCAGCAGTCAGTGGGGAAATGTGTCTTCACAGGGCAATTCACCTTCCCCATTTTAGATACTTATCTTTATCACAGTATTTAACTGTGTGAGGTGAGTTTTCCTGGTAACATATCATGGAAGTTCTTCTTCCTACCTGTGGAGACACCACTGCTGGCAGAACTCTTGGAGTGCATTTCTCTTGATGTCAGCAACACTTCTGGCAATGATGACAGAGAAAATACAAAAATTGCCAAATTACCTGAATGTTTCCCAGTAAACCTGTGATATTTTATTGAATAGGCTTTATCTGAAATTAAATGACAGGGAAAAAAAGCAATAATATAAATATCGAAATTTGAATAAGGATCAGATATTTCAGCAAATAGTACAAGACTATTTCTTGGAAACATGGCATGTCAAAAGCATTCAAGTTTTAACATGTTAACTTTATTGGAGCTATAGCAAAGAAGAAATGTTTTTTCTTATTGCTTCTAGTTGATCTGCAAGAAAACCCTCTTCAAGACTGATATTCAGAAACAGTCATATATCTGTGTAGGGGAGTGAGAAGCAAACCTCAGATTTAATGGGAAGTGTCAACAACTTGAAACTTACATAGCTGATTCTCTTTGGTTAACTGACTAATGCAATTAAGAACTTCAGATCCTCATGATAAAGCTTTTCAAGAAGTCTGCACGCTTTTTGGTTTGTATTTAACTGCAGAAGCTCCTTTTATAGGAATTTTCAGTTAATATTGAAATCCTGAGCTGCACTGGTGGATAGTTGCATTTTTTTAATACAGTAGTTAGTCTAATAAAAGTTCTCTCCATATTGTAATGACTGTAACAATCTTTCACAGAACCACACAGGAATAAGTCCATCTAGAACACTCTTTTTTAAAATAATAATATCCTTTAAAACATTACTACTCTTAGCTGTAATGCTGTATTCTTTCTAACCATTTTAATAATTTGAGGTTATATTTAATTTGAAACAAGATTTATTTGATCAAAACTGTACATGAACACAAGACAAATTATTTAAAACTTGTGGAGCCCTCTCCATCTGATGGATATTAGAAGCTTTAGTTAAGTCACATGAAAGTATGTCTTGCAAATGCTGCACCATGTTTGCCTTTCCTCCAGATGGTAATTAGACCTTTTCTTCTTGTGTAGCAGTCACGAGCTGATTTGCTCTTTTTGTTTGTGGCTTTCAAATTTGCATTAGTTCACATAGTAGCTAGGATTAGAAATTTATTAAGGGATAAAGATAGCTTTGCATCTCAGTATTGCTCTCAGTCAATACTGGCACAAAAAAATGTCTGAACAAAATAACCCACATGTATTGCTGCTTTTCTTTCTGCAAATCCTGATTTTCTTTCACTGTTTCCCAGGAGCCTTTTTTTCCAGAATGGACTTTGTATTCTCTTGTGATCCTGATCAGCTCTGGAATCCTGGGACCAAGTAACTTGTTCTGTAATATGAAAATGAATGATTGTTTAATCTATTTTCTTTTATGGCTGGCTGGCCAGCCATCAGACCCAATCCTGGTTATGTGGTAAGCATAACCAGGAAGTTTACTGTGCCTTCTACAATTACTATTAAAAATATACCATTCTGAAAAGTGGGGAACATTTCCTACACGCACAATAAAGGAAAATCTGACCAAAAAAATAACACTAAAGATTATTGATTTTTTAGTAATATCCCAAAAAGAGACATTGCAGTGGGATAATACTGGAGATATGTCTACTAGCAAAAAGGGGAAATAACATACAGAGTGTGAGATACCAACTGTTTATTAACGTAAAGCTAGACTTTAATATACTAAGTGATTTTACTAAAAAAACCCGACAGTTTTTCGTTGCATAATGTTGTTTTTGTGTTACAACCATGTTTGTAATAATTTCTGTGTGCAATCGTCTTCTCTTTTTCCCTAGAAAATGAGGCAAAAAAATAGTTGACTGTGTTGTAAAGTAGAATTAGGTTTTCTGTAGGATCTCATCTTGGTGCTGCAGCTATGAGTGGAGCTGCAATAATATGTCAATTGTTAAGACAAACAGCAGCTATTGTGTCTCAAACAATAGTATGTGCAAACTTTGGGCACTAACACTTGCTTATGACAAGACAGAGTATTGTGATGTGATGCATTTTTTGTCTCAAGTGCCCTGAAATGTTTATTTTTTTGACAGAAGGGATCTTTAATAGCTAATCCACAAAATTATGTTTTATAGTACACCATGCAATATTTATGGATTAAGCCAAAAAAGCCCATTACATCACATGGACTGAATTGTAGCAGAAAATAAAATTACCTACATGAAAAATAGTTCCTGTGGCTTCTGACTGAGCATTAATGTATCTTTCTGGATAGAGTATACAGGAGTGACTTCCTTCATGAGGTAGGAAATGGCATTTATTCAAATTCAAATGCAATTGAGGAGACACTTAAATTAGTTTATAAAAGGCTGTTGGTTTTTTTACATACCAAGAAGTCG
The DNA here is from genome assembly GCA_013397725.1 of Rhagologus leucostigma. NCBI lineage: Eukaryota > Metazoa > Chordata > Aves > Passeriformes > Rhagologus > Rhagologus leucostigma. The sequence continues at coordinate 445,400 of VZTD01004105.1, forward strand.
GAAATAGTAATGACTTTATCATGTTAGCTGTGACAGTGATTCATGGAAGAAGTTACAGCCACAGTCCTCAGGGAGGTATTTTTTTCAATAATCTAAATAACATTCTGTCCACTTAGTGCCTTTTGATTGGATTTGGAAAAAGTTCTTAAAGATGGGCAAAAATCATTACTAACAAACAAGCCTAGCTGCCTTTTCTCTACAGGGAGGGGAGTTACTGAAGATATTCATATTGCAGGACAAGTACTCCTGAACAGTTTGGGGTTGTTCTGTACCAGTCCTATGCCAGCTCTCAGTGATGAGATTTGGACAGACCTCAGATGGAGCATCAGTAAATTATTCATTATTTCAGAACACCATCAGAATTATAAAAATTGCTTAACCAAAGGTTAATAAAGGACAATCTCTGGAATTTTAGCAGGTTCTAATAGTTTAGCAGCTGAAGATAAATGATTATGAGCTAGCTTTCCTTATTTGAGAAGAACCTACTCTTCAGATTATTCACAGAATACAGTGTAAAGGACTGTGCAGAACAATTTGTCTTAAGGAACTAAGAAATATCTATACACCTTTGGTATTTCTAAAACTTTTCTGTTTAAAGCCCCATTCAGAGCAGCCTGGGTATGACTAAGAAATCCTGTGCTTGATTTCAGGTATAAAAGCCCTGGTCCTTGGAAAGAAGTCCCAGTTGCAAAAGACATTCAGAGAGTAGCAGGCTGGGAATCATACCATTTTTGATACAAAACACCCACCTTTTTGATACTTTTCATAGATGATGGCTCAGAGGACCTGTGTGAGGAGCATTAGAAAAGCATAGCAAAAGCTTTGTTCTTATGTTCAAAGTTCTTACTTTGTTCTTCAAAATCCTCCCAGTAAACCAGACAATACTGTAATAGTATATAGGCTCAATGCTTCCCCCTCACGCACCTTACATTTTGCACAGATTTCACTTTTGGGATGTTTAAACATTTCTCTACAAGACGGGCCTTCAGACAGGAAGTCTTATGAGTCTCTATTTGAAGGTGAAAAAAAAAATTTCTGGAATAACATAAAAAAACCAAACAACAAATGTAGCTGGACTAGAATCAAAGATCAGTGCCAAACTAACTTTATTAATCTTTCAAAGAAGAGTTGCAAAAGCACTCCAAATGAGAAATCTCAGCCTTTAGTTAGTCCCACAAAGTTTATGATGGTCCTAGTTGGATCTGAGATTTCAAAATTATTCTAATTTGAGTTACTTTGTATATATCAACAACTGGACTATTTGACACCGTGTTTCAAGCACGGTCTTGCAGTGTCATGATATAGTTAAAAGGTCCACTTCCACAGTAAAATAAAATGCAAATTGATTTCAGAACATTAAGCGGGTCTGTCATAATCTAAAGCTTTGGTATGTGCCAGGAATATTTTTAAAACTTCAAATCACAAGTGTGTCCACAGACCAAATCATAGGTTAATTATTTTGAAGTCTCAGGTTGTAGTGGAGTGCTCTGTAGTCCTACAAATGTTCGTATAAATTCTGACTTTTTCTAGAGGCTGTTCTAATTTAGCCCAGATGCATGAACCAGTTTAAAGGGGAGGGAGGGAAATGGGCAGGAATACTTGCCTCTAGAAGTTGAGTCAAACTTGTGGAGTTCACAGGCACAATAGCCTCAGAAAGCTATTAACCAGTGCTTGTCCCTTCTGTGCAAATTTCTGAAATTTTAAAATGTGCATTCAGGAAGTGACACTAAATCTATGTTACACTGCTAAAACAGAGTAGGAAGGCTAACTGTGTTGCCTTAAGCCAGGGTGAATTAGGTTTCATTCTCTTTTCTCTGTTAGTTAATTCCTCTGTGTTGTATCAGTAAATTACAGAATCACAGAATGGATAAGGTTGGAAGGGTCCAACCTCCTGCTCAAGCAGGGCCCCCTAGGCCACATTACTGAGAATTGTGTCTGGATGTTTCTGGAATGTCTTCAGTGAGGGAGACTCCACAGCCTCTCTGGGCAATCTGTTCCAGTGCGTGTTCACCCACACAGTCAGAAGTTCTTCCTCATGTTCAGGTGGAACTTCCTGTGCATCAATTTCTGCCCGCTGCCTCTTGTCCTGTTGCCCGACACCACCGAGCAGAGGCTGGATCCATCATCTTGACACCCTCCCTTCAGACGCTTATAGGCATTGATGAGGACCCCTTTTAGGTGTCTCTTCTCCAGGCTGACCAGGCCCAGCTCTCTTAGCCTTTCCTCATATGAGAGATGCTCCAGTCCCTTAATCATCTGCTGGACCAACTCCAGGAGCTCCGTGTCTCTGTTGTACAGAGGAGCCCAGAACTGGACACAGCACTCCAGATGTGACCTCACGAGGGCTGAGTAGAGGGACAGCATCACCTCACGATTATAAATATCTGTCAAAAAATTTTCCTTTTCCAACAGCCTGTTTAGAATCCTCTTGCTATCAAAGCTTTCATACCGCTGTTCCTCCAAGCAAGAAACTTACTATTTATAAGAAGTAATTTATTTTCACTTTTGTTTTTGTTTTGTACTAATAGCTGAGAACCTTCTCTCGCAGTGAAGGAGTGTCTTTGCAGCAGCTCAGCTCACTCTGGCAGCACTGTGGGTGATTAAGAGCTTTCAGAGAGAGTTAATCATCTTCACAGGTTTCCTCTTGCCCTCGCTTGAGACAGGTTAGGGAATTAGTTGAAGAAGGCACTTCAGTGGGATTATCCAATAGCTTTAAAATACACACAGGAAGTGAAGCTTTCTGAATGTCGGTAGTGAGTGCCTACTATCTTATGTCTGGTAAGCTTACAGGTGGCCATGAGAAATACATATACAGAGCTAGTTTACTGGTCTGCTGAGTGGTTTGCTGATTTCTTGATCCATGGGAAATTATCTTGTGATTAGTGCACGGGACAAGGATCAGAAAGAGCTACTTCTACTGTTTATTCTGTTACACACTTCCCTGTTAGTTTTTCAGAATCATGCTTTTGGAAAATCGAGTGCCAAAACCTTGTTACAACATTTAGTTTGCATTTAAAACAAGTTTCAATGCCAAAAGGAGGCAAGCTAGAACTGTAAGCTTTGTCTCGCTTCCTTCCAAGCCTGTAGACATTGGAGGAGCCAGTTTGTCTGGTCTCCTGCAGCCACATGCATCTGTTCAGAAGGTTTTCCAGGCAGTGCTGTGGAAAGGTAAAATCAGAGGGAGGGAAACATGTTACAAGTTATGACCTGGAGACATTAACTCCACTGGAAGATTGTTACACAACAGCCACTTCAGTTTATTGATGAAACAAGGCTTTTTTTCCCCAACCTATGTCCTGCCTCATGGGTATTGTGGACAGTGCCTTTCTGGGTTGTTGATAGATTCCCCACTGGCTAAAAGTTGCAGTGATGGGCCTCTTGTCTTGCACTTCACTTGCAAGGGCAGTGTATTGTAATGGAAACTAATGTAATTAAAAGACATATGATGTTTAAAATTTCAAGGAGTATCTTTAAAAAAAGTCTATAATTCTTTCTTTTGGTAAATTGTTATCTGAACAGCTTAGACAAATGTTAAACCCTTGTACAAGTAACGTTTCAGGAAGTGCTAAACTTCTGGAAGTTCAGAGGAGTTCTAGATTTCTTAATTTTGTTCTGAAATTATGTTTTTAAATTGGAATTGTACTTATAAATAAGAACTGCAAGACATGCAGCATGTAACATCAAAACTGACAGGATTTAAGATGACAGAAGCAGGTGATTTATTATGAGACTGAAAGTGCCCCATCTTGGTTTGTAATAGAATAACCAGGTAGGAGGTGGATCCAAACTGGCCTTACCTTATTGTTTGATAGTTTTCCAACACCTGTTTTCCAGAAACCTTTTTTTTGTCTTTCAGTAGCGTGTTTGGATCTCGGTGATGGTTTTCATCTTGTTACTGGTATTGGAAACTTAATTATGTGTTTTTAAAAAATCTTTGGGTCAGTTTCGTGTTTAGAATCTTTGTTCTGTATTAACTATAACCAAAGGCTTTACTTCCCAGCTCAGTAAGATTTACTTGTATAATAATACAATGGGATTATTTGGCTTTAATTTAAAATGTTGTATGTGGCTGTAGGTAATTAAAAACATTTCCTGAAATATGATGGGTTTGACTGTAGCATGCTTGAATTGCCTCTGCTGATCATGAAGAGTTGAATAATAGTCATTTGTCACATAGGGTGTTGACTCAGACACAGATGATTTCAATTCAGATGACAGAGGGTGTTACAAAACTCAGCTGTTGACTCTGCTCCTCTTTCCACAAGTTGCTTTGTCTGTGGCAGGAATGGCTGACCTGTGGAGCAGTTTTTGACAGCCACAGTTTGTGGCCTAATATATTCAAGTAAACCAGTGGTGATTTTAAGTTGTTTTAATGCACTGGGTTGGCAACTCCAACAGTGTAGGAGCTGTTTCCAGTGTAAATCATCAGTGCTAGTATAGTAGTGGCAGCCTTTGGAGCAGAGTGAAGGCCTGGTAGGATGTTTAAGTTGCCTGTACTAGTGCATAAATTCTCTGTTTCTGATTCACAGCTAACTTGAGAAAGAGCCTTTGCAGCAGTGTGCCAGCACTTGCAGGGCAGTTGCAGACAACCGCTGGCAAGACACATTTTCTTGGCTCAAAATGATTAATCTCAAACTAAGGCGATTTTCTCCAAGAGCTTTGGTTGTTAATCAAATTTGGAGAAAAGACAGCAAGAAACATTAAAACAGATACTCTTCTTTGAGGTTTCAGTTGCACTGGGATTGGAAAAGGACCGTTTACCTTTTTCTGGAAGAGGTACATGGTGGGCACAAGAATATGAGCCAAGAAATTTATTGACCAGGGCTGATTCTATTGAATAAATCAGTTGGGTGTTAAATAGGAAGCTACTGAAACAAGGCTACCAGGCTGCTCAGGAGGGAAGAAAGAAAATGGGTTTGGGTGGTGACACGATTGGGAAGGGTGCCAGTTTTCCTTGCTTTCCCTTCTAGGAGAATACCTTGCTGAGCTCACAAGATATCTCTGAGGGTTATGGACTTGGTTGACTTCTCAGTAGAGTCAGGAAAATGAACATTGATAGCAGTAGGTGGAAGAGAGAGCCTTATTTTAATATGTTAGAATAATCTCAGATTGAGGCTTCTTGTTTATTTGTATTTAGATACCTACTATGTAGACTTCAGATTTTTGCCCTTCAAACAGAGTTATTTTCCCAAGAAGAACTTAATTCTATTTTTGGTTTTGATTATGCCTTTATAGCCTTTTTCTGGAGTTAAAAATAGAATACAGGTATCTTCTATCTAATAAACTTGTGGACTAGATGCTTCTCTTGCCTTTTTTTCTCCTGTATCAGGATTGAATTCCTTGCACTACAGCAACCCTGAAGTCATTACACTGCACTTAAAAACAAAATGCAGAAAGGGATGACCTTTTGCTAGGACTCTGTGTTGTTTATATTGTTAAGCCTGATCACCATCTCCCAGCAAAAGCCAGTTAAATCCTTAAACATTTGTACATATAGTATCTGTTCGGAATTGTCTATTGTTTGCTGTCTGGTTCTCATTGATTTTAACGTTGTGCATCTCCACAATGCCCCTATTTGCCCCTTGGATCTTCGTTGTACAGGGCAGCTCTTATCTTCCTTGCTGATAGCATATCACCAATGGTACCAGTTAAGAGCTGAAAACACTTCGAGCATAATGGAAAGTTCCACTTTTGCCAGGATGACTCATTAATTAATCCCGGGATGGAGAGGCTTCCTGTGCCAACTTAAGAAAAAGTTACGGGAAGATACTATTATATAGCAAAAGATAAACTGATTGGAAGAATTTTGTCAGCCTTGTAGGAATTATGTTTTCTAATACTCTCAGTCTGCCTGAAACAAGCTTGGAAACTCACTGAATAGATACTTTGGAAATAGCTTACATCTTGCTTTGCTGTAGCAGCAGACAGACAACTGCTGAGCAGAATGGACTCGTACTAGCAGTGTGTGGAGGCAGGAAGGACATCCAGAAGGCACTAAATATCTTTTCCTTCCAACTACCACGAGCTTTTGGCTTCAAATAGGCCACTGTTCAAATGTAGCTACCAAGTGGCTGCTTGGGAGTTAAAGAAGAAAATAAGGCTTGGTTTTAGGTGGTGTCAGGGATTGGGAGGGCTCTTGGGACCGTGAAGCAGCCAGGGAAGGCTTTGAGTGCTGTGCAGAATGCCCTCATGTGCCTGTCAGACACTGCTGAAAGTGAGTGGGTGGCTGGAGTACGGTTTCACTGTCCCAGCCTGGTGTGGATGGAATGTCTGTAACTCAGGACTTCAGCAAATTTGTCCTGTGGACTTCAAGGAATCTTGTGATGCCTTCATTAGTGCTGGGGGCATGATTTAGTTTTTTTCAAGGAATCTTTGCCAGATCTGTAAGATAAAGCATTGTGTGTCTGTAGCAGGCTTGAACCAAGCAGAGTGGTCTCTACATAAAGACATATGATGGGTGTAAGTATCTCCAGTGAAGAGCTGTAACAAGGCCTGGGAGTCAGAAGGAAGCTCCAGAATCTGAGATTTAACTCCCAGTACTTCCTGAGATAGAAAGAGCTTTTGCTGCAGAAATCTTCTTCCTTCAGAACAGGGAAGCAGTAAAAAATTTTGGGGAGATGCTTAATTTAAGCTAAAAGTGTGGTTTGGACTTGATCTATTAACATTTGGGCGTTTCAGGCCTGACAACGGGCTGTTGAAATACCAAACTACAGATATTTTTAATCTCCAGTGGAGCTGCTTCATTGATTTCCCCTCAGATGCACACATGTGCAGGGGTGAGTTCTGCTTTTTGCCCCACTGAGTGTCTGTTTACCCAAAATACAAATGGTTAGACAGACTTATTACCTGATTGTCTCTTTTTGGCTGGTTATCTCAGTCTGCTGTCTGTCTAGGAGGGAAAACAGGTGCTGAGCTGTGACAGGCTTTGTAACCACGTGGAGTAAATTGGGGGGCGTGAAGCAGAAAGGAATATAACTTTGTACTAGAGACTGCAAGAAAAAAGAGAGAGATGAGGAGATTAATTTTGTTAAGAAAATGAGCATGCCAAGTAAAATACAGGTTCAAACCATTTGTTCTCTTGAGAAACTTTATGGTCTAAATTTGACATAGACTGTAGCAAGTATCCAAAGAACCGCCATATGGAGGAATAGCAGCTTGTGTTAAGATCGTACATTTAACAGCTTAATTTCTAAATTTCTATTGAGCAGTGTCTCAATTCCACAGCAGAAAAAAGGTGCTTTATGGGGAGACTTGAGTGAGAAAAGAATGGTGTGACATTTCTGAGTAGATCTTGCAGGTGCAAAAAGGAAAGGTTGGGAAGAGCTGTCTGTAGTGGGGAGAGAGACATGAATCCAGGTGTAAACAAAACTATTTCAGTTTGTTACTCAATGGTGAAATGACTGCTGGAACTGACTAAATCAAATATTTTCAACATCTCACCAAAAAAATGACCAGTCCAAGGTAGGATAAATAACACTGACCTTTTTTACTTAAGTAAAATAAAATAAAGGTTGGACAGGAATCAAATTGTCAACTGCAGTTCTGTATGCAGTATAGAGTAGATGTCAGCAACACTACACTCTTTTTCTTTTCCCTTGCCTCAAATTAAAGTTTAAGCATTAAAACAGAAACCATGCAGAATCCAGGCTCCGTAGTTTCTCAGTGAAGCAAGAGGCTATTATGATATTCATGGCATGTTGTCTCTACATCAGTAGCTACAAGTGCTTCTCCCAGGCTGCAGAGATCACTGGGAGCTGCTTCCTCTCAGGAGACTGGAGCTGCCAAATCTCAGCCCTATTACACACTATTCGAGGTCAGTCCACTTAGCACTGCTGACTTACAGCTGCAAGGGGCCGACACCCATTGGAGGGTGACCTGGAGCCTTACAGGAACAATGTAGCTATCCATACAGGAGAAGCTGATAGAAAGTATTTCAGCTTTCAAATCTTTATCAGGATCTTCGTGAATCGAGTGCTGGCGTTTTTGACATCAACACTGTGATAAGCAGAGAATTGGATCTGTATTGGCAGAAGATGGCAGGCATTAAACTGTGAAATGAAAGGGTAAAAGGGGAAAGTAACAATTTCAAAGTTAGTGGAGACTACATGCCCAAAATAAAGAAGGGATGGCTGCTTTTGTTTTCAATAAAGTCATCCTCCCTCCACTCCACAATAAAGCACAGGATGAACAATGAGAAGAATATGTTAGGGGAGGAAAAGAGAATGATGGGGGGAATAATAATCATCTATACGGAAAGTAAGCACTTAGGATCCCACAATCCTGCTCTTTTAAACAAATGTTGACTTCAGTTCTCTGTTTATGGATTCAGAGAGGAAAAATCCCAGAAATTCCATTTCATTTGAAGTTACTGGGGAAAATGCCATTGCTGGATTCTCAGCACTTCAAACAAATCATGAGTATTGATACTTTGAATATTTCATGTGGTGGCACATGAAATATTGATAAATAAATATAAAATTATTTTAGATAAACCCCAGTGTCTCATCCTCAGCTCTGCTGTGTTATTGTGTGTAAACTCTTGAGCTGTTTTTTCATTTAGTTGGGGCATATGTGAACAGCTCTTCACCTGTGTAGAAAACAATTACAGGTCCTGTGTTCACAGGTTTTGGATGCAGTCTGAGTCCAAGAAGCATGAAGAAGAGACGCCTTCTCTGCACTGGGGGATAGATCCTGTATTTTCTGCATTTGCAAGACTCTATATTAAAGATATTACAGAAATGAGAGAATCTAAACAGGTGCCAGGTATGTATTTATATGTGCTGATTATGATATACACAGTATTATAATTGATTTATGTTGTGCTTTTTATCAAGAGATTGAAGAATACTTCACAAACATCAGTAAAGTAGTTTTCCATATGCTTAAGCTAAGTGACATTAGTATCTTTTAAGAGTTCTAAGAACAACAGGTTGTATGTGAAATTTATGTGAAAAATTAAGTATATTTGTTAAAATGGCTTTTCTTTCTCTCCTCTTTTACATTAAGGTAATGTTGTGTTTCCTCTGTGTGGTAGTGCTTGTTATATTCAGATAAAGTTAGTTCTAAAAATGCTGGTCCTTTCTGGCCATATGTGTTCTATCTCTCCACTGTCTACAGTTTTTGCAAAATTTTGACAGTTGATGGCATTGCTGGATGTGTGATTTTGCTTTTTCCTATGGATATTAATACCTATAAAACAGATACAAGTTTTGTGGTTTTGTCTCCTTAATTTCTGGGTATGATAGATACATGACATTCTTCATCCATTGGAACAACCTTGTTGTAAATTCTGGCCTCCATGCTGGATGTTACCCCACACCTTTTGTTTCTGAGCCATTGCTGGCAATTGTGTGCTTTGCAGTCTGCGTCCTGCTGGTCTGCAGCCAGTGTCACCCACACATGAGCATTGGCTGAAGCAACACAGCTCTGACCTTGAACTGCTGTTTTCACTGCACAGCCTTTAAATAGACTGCAGTGCGTCTTCTGCTGTGGAAGGGTTCATTACTCCCAACTGAAGCTTGACAAGGTGCAAGATTATCGGAGAGGAACCCAAAGAACTTAGAATTAATGAGGAAAAGCAATAAACCCTAAGCAGTGTGTGTGTCTTTGTTTTGGCTTTGGTGTTTTGTTTGTGGTTTTAAATTTTTTTTTTCTGTCCACGGAGACAAAGTACCCCTGTCTGGCTGTTTTAATATGCTCTGCCTTGTAGGCTTTGTTATTCTTCTTCAATGTTCTTTAACAGCAAGGATAGCAGCTGTGCTATTTTTGGAGAAATGAAGGACTGGTGGTTTTTTTGCTCTTCTCACAACCATGTTTATGTACATAGGGACTTCACAAACCACAAATACCAATATATCTATATCTTTGTTATTTAATGTGGTGGGAGACTTTTGTCTTAAATCCATTGCAAGAATTAGGCTACAGACTGTTGTTGACGTTTGTCCTACAGTAAGTTTTATTTAGAGGCCTTTTTAAATGGTCTTATAAAAGTCTTCTAGTAGTACTGGTGTAGGAAATGCATCTGGTAAAAACTGTTCTCCCTCAGTTACAGATATTTTAATTGTTTTCGAACAAAATACAAAACAATTCAATGTCAGCAGAATTGGATTGTAGTTTGGACTTGGACATTAGTACATACACATGTGAAAGTGTATTCAGAATAATTAATCTTATAAACACCAAGAAATGTTTCATAATAGTAGGAACAGTCCTAGAAAGTACAGTTCTGCTCTCTTTTTTTACCTCTAAATTATCTGAATTTCCCTTCTTCTCTTCCTGTTCTTTTACTTAACTGACTTGGCTTCTGCTTCAGGAACTTTTTCAGTTTTGTTATTACCTTTGGTTTTTTTTAAGATGATCCTAAGGAGGTGGTGTCTGTCATGTCAAGATATCAGCCTTTACAGTTGGTACATTTGCGCTTTCTCCACTTCCTGTGCATCTGGCATTCTGCACATTTAAGCTTGCCTGCAATCCTGTATCATTTTCTAAACCAAACTTCAAATAAAATGAAATTTCCTAGAACCAGCATCCTGAATTTTGTTCATTCTCCTGGTGCTGTGTATATACCAAACCAGACATTTTTCAGCATATCTTATTTATTGGCAACAAATGATAGCACAACAAAAACACTAAAATTAATACCTTTCGGGGAAGGAAGAATGTAGGTGTTTGTTGTCAATGCTTCCTGCCTTTAATGGGCTTTTAAAGACCAGCTGAAGCTAAGTATATGATTGGCTATAAATCAGTCATTAAGTAATGGTAATTAAGAATGAATGAGTGCAAAACAAAAAGTTGTAACTAGGAAGAATGGAAAGAAACAGACTGAATGTCAGGAAAAACATCCCTAGAGTGACATCTGTTAGACCATGGCACAGCCTTCCCAGGAAAAAGGTGGGATGCCCTTCACTGGGATTGTTTATATCCCGACTGTACAGATTGCCAGGAATTTACTGTACAAAATGGTCTTGTATTGGCCTTGAGGAAATGGACTGAATGACCTAATGAGTTTTTTCTTTCCATTTTTAAGCGTTAGGATTTGATGCCACAGTGACTAATCCCTTAAAACAACATAAAGGGAAGCAGTAAACCTGGCCAATTACTCTGCTGCTATAAATGGTGACAAGAAGGCTGGAAAAACTCCCAGATAAAAACAGCAATTGTGTTGTCTTAGCAGTCTTGCAATGAGAGTGGGTGTCAAACTCCGTTGTAACACATAATCACATCATGGAAATGAGCTTTTCTCAGAGTTATCATGCACCACTGCTTTGTGACAACTTATCAACAAGCAAGGGAAGCTACAAATAGCATAAAAGGAGGTAATAATAATTAAAGCAATGGCAAACAGCACAGTGATGCTGGTACAGACATGACCAGCACTTGCCCTAGAGAACTGTGTATCTATAGCCCCCTGTAGCACTGCTGTGGCTATTGTGGCAATGGCATATTGCTCTGTGTGTTGTTTACTGGGTTATTAGGAACCTCACTGAATGTGTTTGTCCGTAGCTTCAAGTATTTAAAATATTTTTATTGCTGCCAATATGGACTTAATTTGAACAAATAAACTGGCAGGAGAAGTAATTTGCACCTTGAAGTCATCAAGTCCAACAACTTTCAATAGGTTAAATATAATTTCATTCTTCAAATTAATTCAGGTAGTTTCTTGGAGAGTAAGGGTGGAGTTCTACGTGAATTTGTGGGGATGGAGAGAACCAGTTTTATTTGGTCTCTGTCATCTGCCAAAACTCAGCTTACTAACTGGGAAACAAACATAATAACATGTTGCTTGTTTGCATAATCAGGAGCTTGCAGTCTCTCCTCCACAGACTTACCCTGAAACTAGCCCAGACCTTTTACTGAGATGTTGTAAGATTCAGTGAATGACTACATACACTGGGAGCATCTCCACTGGGGGTTTCTATAGCAGTGTTTATCTGTGCCCTGGTAAATGGAATGAGAGACAAGTGGACAGACCTGCTAAACATTCTCTCTGCCAGACCTGACCAGTGACTGCACCATTAGTATAGCCAGATCTGAGATGATAGCCATAGATGCATCCTCAAAACATTGCAGTGGATTTTCATGAGCAAAACTTCTGCTTATGAGCTGCTTGGTCGATCACCTCTGATTTCTTCTGAAACTTTTGTGTTTTCTCTCTGTCTTGCATGAAGAAAGTTAATTCCAAGCTCATTTAAGGCTGCTAGCTATGTAGGACAAGTTATTTTTGGATTTGGGTTTTGGGGTTTTTTTTATACAGAACATTTTTCTGACTCCCTTGCTGCCATGTTTCTCCTTCCCTTTGTAAGAATAACACTTGCCACAGTGTAGGGAGCCAAATGTTCCCTTCTGAGTCCCTCGAGTTATCTAGTTTTCAGAAGACAGTTATTGAACATCCCAGATGGCTTATTTCAGTAAAGCAGCAGTATTTGAAAACTGCAGAAAACACATTCACTGAAAACTAGCCAGCCCAGGGTATATTTGGAGCTTATTGCCCTATTTTCCTCCTGCTGGTGGACTGTGAAGCCTCAGTGTATGATGTTTACATTGGTGTTTGTTAACATTTGTCACTCTCTTGAAAGGGATTACAGAGTGAGACAACCTCAGTGCTGTCGGAGTCCACTGGGCTCTGATTTCTCACTGTTTCCTGGACATGTTTCTAAGTGTTACTCAAGTTATCTTTATAGATGCACAAAAATAGCTTCCAAGGGATGTTTTTAGAGCGTGTGTTTTCAGAAACTGAAGTTCAGGATGCAGTCCACAATGACTGCAGTAGTGTGCTCTGCAGTCTGAGAGGGCTGTTGCTCCCCCCTGCCCCCACGGCTCCTGTTCTTCTAGAAATGAAAGACAGAATTATGTTAGTTTTCCTTTCAGAGGCTCTGCCTTAATCAGGAACAGCTGCATTGTGAGAAACTCAAACTGCTTCCTTTGTGTTCTATTATTTATTCTGAAGCCTTATGAAGATATAAAAAAACCCCAAACCAAACAACAAAGCAAAGCAAAACAAAAACCCAAATAAAACAACAAAACAAACAAACAAAAACCCCTTAATGCTTGCAGCACACAAACTGGTTTTCAGATCCAAATGTGCAAGAAAACAAGAGGTTAATAATGTTCTGACACCCTACAAAAACAAGCTTTTGGTATCCTAAGTAGAGCTGATACTTTCTCCTTTTAGTGTTTGTAGTCTTCTGTGATTCAGGGGGTTTTTCCTGTGTAGGCATTGTATAATTTAAGATATATTAAATATGTAAGAAGGTATGTTTTTTTACTGACAAATGTGACTATGTAGGGTAGGATGTTGAAAGAAATAGTTACACTAATCAAGAATGTTTTGTGCCTAGGTATATTCTTTTATAATGGACATCCAGTAAGACAGGTGGATGTTGTTGGGATAGTGGTTCAAACGAAGGAGCGAGATGCCTTTTATAATTATGGAGGTAAGGAAATTTTCTTTATATCTTCTTGCACTTATCAGCCTTCTATCTTAGTTACTGAAGTTACTGTTAGAACTGAAAGGTTTCCTTATTTGATCATTGTCTATTCTTGAAACAAATGTGCTCTTATCCTAATATAATGTGTATCTGAAGCTGAGATTACTTGGCAAATGTAGGGAAGCTACTGTTTATCTCCACTTCAAAAACAGAGAATTCAATAGTTAACACAGAGTGATCGATTCATTGCGGGTCATGTAGCAAATCTTAATTTTGATTGTTGCTTTGTCACTGGACTCTACCACCTTCCCCTCCTGTATATGCAGTTCCTTTGGTCAGATGCAAAGGGATCTAATGGTGCCCACAAATGAGAAATCACTTCTTCCATATTTGAACCTTAGAAATCCTTTCTGACTTTTTGTATGTCTTGTCATTTCTTGGAGCCAACTTCTAATAGCAGTCAGGAGCTTGTTTATGTTTCGATGCACAGGAGTCTTAACAAATTAACTCAAGCATCATAGTACCAGTCCTTGCCAACACCAGCTGGGAGATGTCTCCTCCCTATTGCTTTTCCCAGTATTCAATTTTATTAATATGGAAACATCTGATTGTCATTTTGTTCAGCTGTCTTTTACATCTGGAGAAAAAGCAGAGTGGAGCAGTAGTGATGTGGCAAGTTTCAAAAGGTGGGGGGAGGTCACCTCACAGTAGGAAGGGGGAGCCAAATGCACAGATCCTATTGAAGCCCTTATGCCCAATGTCTTCCTCTGCCATGGGTTTTCACCTGGTGGAGGTGAGTGACAGAGTGCCTCTCCTTCCCAATTCCCTTGCTTGTAAAACTGAGTCAGCTGCAGTTCCCTGACCCTCGGGAGTATTGTGAAGATACAGCTGATGACTTAACCGGGTCCCAGGTTCCTCAGCATCAAACTGCTGCAGAGTGGCATTGACTGCAAATGCATTTATCACTTAATGAGAACACAGGAAGACAGAACCAAAATGACCAAGACAAAACCAATTCTATGGGCTGGGGCTTTCCATGCTGCTCTCAGCATCAGTTTAACAACTAAACCTGTTGAAAATGTTTGACTGGGGCAGAAAGTGGAGGAATAGAAATAAGAAGAAACTGCAGAGTAGTGGCATTAAGGCCTTAGATCAGCCGACCTTCAAGTGCAGCTCACAGTGAGCCTGGCTTCCTGCTGTCCTTTCAGGTCCAACTCCACTCTTTGTTCCAGCAGTTCCTGGTTTGAGTTTTCAGGCTACCTGCCAGGGTGCCCCTCCCCAGCCTGCCCTCCCTTTCAGGCAGGCCGACTCTGCCAGCGCAAAATTGTAACTTCTTAGACAGTTTCCTGCTTGTAACTTCTTGCATCTCTCAGTTCAACAGGCTGTGGTGAGTCACAGGGGTTGCATCAGTTGGAGTGCCACACACTGCTCAGGACTTGCTCACTTTCCATCTGCTTAAAGGTGGCTTACAAAGCAATTCCCCCTTTGTACTTTCCCTCTGATAGGGAACTGAAATGTGTTTGTGTCACTGCCATGATCCCTCCCCCCCCATTTCCTATCTGTCTGCTTCAGAATACACACCACTCACTTTAAAGAATCTTAGGTCCTCTGCTGAAAACTACAGCCAGAACTGGTGACAAAATCATAATTGTAAAAAGGAGTTAATTGACTCTTTCCTGGCTTAAAAAATAAAAATTATGTGCTGTGTAAAACCTGATTTTGACACTTTGATTTGATGGTTTATTGCTATTATTATGATAAGTTAGGAAAAAGATAGCTAGTTAAAATACACCTTTGATCAAGCTCGTATTTTAGCTAATGCACCTTTCTGACCTCTTTTTTTTCCCTTTCCTTTTTAATAAAACCAAACATCACATGGTTTTATTTGTACTCCAAAACTGATTTGGAAGGCTGAAAGGCAGCTGCCTTAAAATCAAATAAAAAAAAAATCACCAGCATCTCAGTAGGTTCATGCAGGCCTGACAAGAGCCATACCCTTTCTGTTGTAAAGAAATAAAAATTAACACAATTGTTTCATTTAACAGGTAGCTTTGAGCTACTCTTCAAATAATTAAGCAAGAATCAAAGAAACCAAAGCCAAACAAACAAAAACCAGGAAAAAAACCCCAAGAAACAAACAGAAAGTAAACCCACAAAAAACCCAAATAAACGAAAATTTAAATCCAAAGAGATGAGGAAGGGTGGCACAGGGAGCACAGGAAGTTTTCAAAAGTTTGTAGACCCCTTGAGTGCATTCAAAATAGATTAACATTCTCTTGTCTAATTAGAATACAATTGCAAGAGTTCTCATTCCTCTGCGCTTCAGGAGTTACTTGTTTTTCTGCTCAAAGCTTTCATCTATGAAATTGCAAAACTTTGTTTCAGAACCTTGCTCTGCTACCAGATTCCTTGTGTGGTCAAGTACAGGTCAGTCTCTCTAGGACTCTGTTTTCAGCTGTTACATTTAAGAGGAGGAGTCTGGCCTTCTAATCCTTAAGTCTTGTTTGGTTTGTTTCTAAGCCCTTCTTGGGAAGCCTGTCTGTCTCGGTGCAAGCTGGAACATCTAGAAACTGTGGGAATGCAGGAGTGAAATGTCATCTGCCCTGCTTCTCGTTGCCATTGCTGGCTTGCATGGATGGCTTGGCATGGTTTATGAGGGTTCTGGCTCCTACTAAAATAGTTGCTGTCTGTCTGTACCAAGGAGAGGAAATCCTACCAGCAGATTGTTATCTGTACTCTGGTACAAAATTAAAGCTGCTGAAATAGCTGCAGACGCAGCAGCTCAAAACGGAGATAGCAGAGAGGAGCATAGTTTTGTGATGGAATTTGGAATTGCCTGCATCTTAAAAATGCTGTAGGTTTGCTAATAGGAATGCACAGCTAAACTACTCAGAAACAGGAAGGCAAGACAATGATTTGAAATTAGACCCCCCAAATAGGGAGATTGTTTTAAAACATGTGAGACGATACAAAGGCATTTTGCTTTGATGCTATGGTTCTCAGAGGAAATGACTGCAGGTACCAATCAGCACCTTCCTGGTAAACATTGCTGTTACTTTTCTAGTCATGGATCTGGTTTAAGGAGCAGAAGAAAATTGCAGGTTTCCATTTGTGAGGAGTGGAATCTCAGTGTTGGAGATGTTACATTCAAGAAGCAAGGTGCTTGGAGCATTGGCTGGATGATCTTTGACAGACATTTAGTGCCTTTCTATTTAGAGTGTTTGTTGCACAGGCCATCTATATACAGTCCCTTGATCTATAGAAAATTGAATCTTCTGACAATTTTTAGTTTCCTTTCAGTTTTGTCTTTTCCTGCTGTCATTGACAATGCAGTGCCTGGAGCAGAAATCATAAAACTTATTTCCATTGGATACTGGCAAAACAGGAAAAACAACTCCGTGCTCAGGAGAAGGTGTTGAGCCTTTTCAGCAGCGGAAGTGGCATGCATGCCACCAGCACCTACACTTTAAGTTGGGAATTCCTGGCTTAGAGCAGAACCACAAGCATGTACTGTCTTCTGTCCTTCCTGCCTAGAGGAGCTGCCTTTCTGCTCACTGGACATTGTCTTATATGGGAAAGGCCAGCAGACTCTGAGCACAATATTGGCATGGAAACCAATGCAGCTGCAGGTAGCAGCACTCCTGGTTTATTCACATGGTTGTATCCCCAAATGTTGAAGTACTGTTTCCTCACTGTAACAGTAATGTTAGAACATAACTGTACATCAGAACAGTGCAGCTTCTGTGGTTTGTGCCTGGTTTCCTGTTTTAATTTGTCTGACTTCAGCTTTCAACACTGATTCTTCTTCTGACCTTGTCAACAAGATTGAAACCCCTTAGTATCCAACATATGTACTGAAGCCTCATCATTTAAATTCGTGTATGTTCTTTCTTTGAGAATATACCTGTTACTTTGCTGACTATGCACATAAGCATATCTGGTGCTGAGCTACTTCCATGTCTGAAACAACTGTGGAAATTATTTCAGATATGTAAGTAGGGTTTGGGCACCCACTTTCCCTTTCAAACTGTTTGGAATGAGATATCCTTGGCAATTATCTCCCTACATATTTAAGTACCATCACTTCTTGGAACATGACTACCTGCTTTCCTATTCTGTAATTCTTGCAATTTTTTTTTGCAGTGGATGATAGTACTGGAGTTATAAATTGTGTCTGCTGGAAAAATCCCATGGTAGCAGAAACACCTTTATCAGGTAATTTATCAAATAAATAATTCCTATTTTGACTGTATGTTTTTACTTATGTTTGTTTTACATAATTTAGTAAGTGATCAAACTTGCAGAAGAGCAAATTCAACTGTTCAATCTTTTTGTTGGTTTTTTTTAGATTTTAAACTATCACGTCATACAGCCTGGGCCATTTGGGGAATTTTCTATTACTTTTTGTGTTGTGTTCAATGGTGATGCCAATAAAACCATTACATTATGTCCTGTCCCTGCCTTTTCCTTATTTGAGTAATATGATATTTCAGTTCTATGCTGTGACATTGTTCAGAGAATTTGCCTCTTAAAGTTCTTTCTGTGACTTCATTTAGTAAGGAACTAGGCTGGAAATGTGCCACAACTTCTGTTTCCAAAGTCAGTCCATTGACCTGCCCTTGTGAGAGTGGTTTCAGGATTTATCCTCACTTTGTTTGTATTCATATTCTCCTGCTCATACAGACACTGTCAGCAATGAACTTGAATGTAGCTTCAAACACAGTGGGAGGATGCCAACAGTCTTTTACAATTTGGGCAAGTCCTAAATGTGCCGTAATTGTGCATTTGAAATGAATGTATTACTGCACTCACTAACAGAACAACTCACTAGTGTCTGGCTGTCTCTTTGCTTTTTCTCCCACTACTTCTTGTAGATCAAAGTACAGAATTCTTTCTACTTCGGATCTTCTTGGAAGCCCACATAGTGGATTGACAACCCTAATATGGAGCTGATCAAATCCTACTGAAATAAATCTTACTAGTGTCATCTGCAGTGTTAGGGATACATATTAATAGAACAGAGAAAGGAAAGCTTGATGTAAAAGTTAAAAACTCTGATGTCTGTGGAGCAAGCCTACTTGTATAGACAGATAATTCATACTTATATTTAACAATGATATGACAGGTGGTACAAACGGTCCCAGCTGGAATGTAGAAGACAGCTCTCACTTTGAAGAGGTGATGATCTGGCACAGCTCTCAAAAAAAAAAAAGAAAGGAGATGCACAATCAAATCAGTTTTGAGGAACTTAAATGAGGAACTTAGATGCATGAAAAGGAATTGCATGAAACACTGCTTGAAATAGAATCAGGGCCAAGAATCCTTTTCAGCCTTGTATTCTTATTTTACACATACATCAGTAGTGCTTGGATGGATGCAATGCTAATAATGGAAATTGATTCATTTGTACCTGCTAAAGAAAGCTCTTAGGGGGCACAGGAAACTTTCTTCCAGCCTTTTGTAATTGTGATCAGGGATACTTGGAGCATTAATCAGGTTTTAAGTTATGAAGGATTTACTGTCCTGCAAAATTGTGTTATGTAAACGTGAAGTTCTGTCAAGTTGCATTCACCTCAGTTGCATTCACCTCAGTGTAGACATCAAATTGCATCACATAAATGCTTTGGCCCCACCTCAGATGACTCATTCTACTTTTATATAAAAAATTCAGCTGACTTTTCTTGTCCCCTCTCATCCATCTTAGCATGACAAAATCAAAAAATGACAAAAACCATTTCAAATTTATGTTTCAATTTTGCAACCCATCTATGACATTTTCAGTGGTAAATCAGTATCTCCTCCCTTTTATATTTTCCCCAGGTGAACTATTTAAATAAATATAATACTGTAAACTAACTTTGTCACCCTCAAGTTTTGCTACCTTAGAAGTTTTGCTACACCTTACCCTTTTTTACTAATACGACTTCTGTGGTGCTTAGGTGGATGAATGGAAAAGGACAATTAATGCATTGACTTTAATGCCTGACTCCCTTTCCCTCAGTTCCTGCAGGTCATCCAAGCACACCCAGCAGTCTCACTGTGTTTGAACAGATGAAGAAACTCCAAGAAACAGTGAGCCAGAAGACCAAACTGGAGATTGGGGATGTTGTCAGGGTCAGAGGTCACATCCGAACCTATAGGCAGCAAAGAGAAATTCAGGCTTCATGTTTTTGTGAGTGTTATGAATCTGTGACATATGTAACTAAGATGTCCGAATCTGTGAAAATATCTGAGCTGTATGTAATTAATTGGATATTTTCCACTTTATTTTCTGGCATCTCATTTTTCTAAGGATTTTCATCTGTATATCTTTATTTCAATTGTAGCAGCATAAGGCTAGAAGACACACTGTGTAATGTGTGAGATTAGATTGCCTGTAAACGAGGCATTCCTGGAAAAACTGTAAAAGCTGATTAGCATGCATACAAGAATACTGTGCAGATACTGTGGCTGGGTGTCTGAAAGAGTGATTTGCTCTTCAGATTTCTATATGTTGAAGTAGAGCAGCCAAAGCCCGTGGGAAGGGAGCTGGTGCCCTTCTGTGTCCCACTTCACCAAGGGGGCTGGGGGCTTTGGAGAAGCGGCTGCTGTTTGTCACAGCCTGTACAATCCATTCCTTGGGCAGGCAGCAGCATATGGGCAGTGTCCCACTGAAGCCTGGCTTCTCCTAAGCTCCCTGGCTCTGCAGGATGAGGCAAAAGTATTCGTCAGGCACAGATCTGCATGCAGGTGCTGCCTCTGTGTCTGACAGCTCTTTGGGCAGCAGGGCTCTGCAGCCCACTGCTTATGCTCTAGGAGCTTCCAGTTACGTAACTTCTCAGTTCTGTGTCTGTGCTGTTGTGTAAGAGTTGGTTTTCCCCAGTGAGATTTTTCAGAGATAATACTAAAATTATTTCTTTAGTGAAGAAAAGCCTGTATTTTAAAAACCCTATGTGAGTCAGATAAAAGGTCTAGATTTTTCAGCTCTAGCTGAAATTTGCAAGGGAGTTCAGCCCTCCTTTGCAGACAGAAGATTTCTGGGTATATACAACCCATTCGTGGGTTGGTAATAATACCAAAGAGAGCTATGCAATTTAAGTAGCCTATAAATTGCTTTCACTTTGGCCCAAATGAAGCTCCTTACTATGTGTTAACTGCATTTAATGGATAAAGACTGCTGAGAGGTAAAATAGAGATCATAAATTCTGGTTAAATAAGTTGTCAGACAAAAGCATAATCTGTAATGCACCACAACAGGCCATTTTACCTCCTTGTAAACTGTAAAAGAAGGATTGGCCTTTGTGGTTTTGTTTTTATAAAAACCACAGTGAACAAAATTTGCCAATTTAATGCTGGCTGTGAAGCTCTGTAGTGCTGCCTCAGGTTTGCTTACTTAAAAAATTGTATGGCCGTCCTGGCCAAGTCTACATGTTCTCATTGCCTCTCCAGATAAAGTGGATGATCCTGTGTGTGATGTCCAGATTTCAAGAATGCTGGAGCTCCCCTGTCTCTATAGAGAAGTTTATGATAAACCTTTCAAGGGCCTTGAGGAAATGCAGAGGTAAATGCAGTATCCAGACTGCACCTGGGGGAAAGTGTGGGATATTATGATTGTTTACTTGTTGTAATAACTCTGGAGAAAAATAGAACAGGGCCTGACTGTGATTTAGGCTGCATAAATATACAGTAGCAGTTTGCTTTTCTCCCAAGGAATTGGTGATCCATACAGATGGACATACCTGTCCATGGTCTGAGGAAAGAAATATAATGCTAAACTAAATTGAATATTAGTAAGGAAGTAAAATACTGTGTACAGACACCTAGTAAAAAAAGATGGGGTTTTGAGCAAGATTTGGGGCTGAGATCAGCAGACAGGATGGAGAAATATCCTTGCCCGATGTTGTTTTATGTGTAAGATTAAGGAGCTATTCCACTGGAATGCTCTGCTGCTCTTGTCATTGTCAAATCACAAATACATAACCTCAATAAATTGAGTCAAACACCCACTCCTGTACTCAGTGTCAGGATAGCTGGATGCTTACTGGGAGGCCTGATGCATGTAGTGTGGTTTCAGAGACTGCAGATCTTAAAATCACAAAACCATAACAGCAAATGATTGAAGAAGAACAGTTGAATGTTTATGCATATAAGAATGTTCTGTTTTAATTAAGGATTTAAATTAAAATTCTTTAAGGACAGTAAAACATCTTTTGACCTTTGAAACGAGTCTAGTGGACTGACTTTATGTAATTGTTCTAAAACCCATTTCTTGCCTTTTGACATGTTCTGTGTATCCTTGTAGTGGCCTGGAGGGTCAGAATTTCTCAATCCATATGCTGCATGAGAAAGTGCAAGGCTTTCTATTAGAAAACAAAATTCAGACCTTTTACCAGCAGGAGTTGGAGACAGTTGATTGTCTGGTGTCTCTGGCTGGTGTGCATCTACCCAGCCCCAGCTGTGAGGAGGTGAGTGAATGCACCTGTTCCAAGTTTTTAGTGGGGGGAAATAAGACCGTGTACTTTTTTAAAGCATAAACAGATAAGAGACTGGTGTCTTCAGAGGATTCAAAAACCTAGTGCTTTAGCTTTATGCATTAATTATTTACAGAGCTTGAGGAAATCTTGTTACTTTAGACATATAAAACTAGGCTGAAAAAAGTCACATAAGAACATTCTTTTCTTAGGGGTAATCGTGTGTTACGGCTGAGCAATCTTACAGCCTGCAACAGTCACTACTTTATTTAGATTTGTAAATAGTAGCAGCATCAGAAAAAGATATCCCTTTAAGGTTCTTGAGTTCTTTGGGACAGGTGTTTGAGATCCTGAATCTGATCAGGAGAAGGGAGCACAAAGTCTTTGTCTTGTTTCTCATTTGAAGCTCAATACATTAATAGAGACGGAGCTTTCAAGAGGAGGTTATGATGAGTGGATGAACAGTGCTCCCTGCTACATGTTTCTCACATTGCAAGTCCCTAATTGTGAAAGGCCATGATTGAAAGGATGAGAAGGTGGGATTAAACTGAAATCAGTTTACAGGCAGTTGCATGTAACCAAACTATTAAGAAACTTTCTAGTGAGGTAGTAACCTCTTGATCAGCTGCAGAATGGGAAACAGAACAAAACTCATTTTGTAAAATGGCTTTATGGCTCTGTATTAGTTGGATAAATTACAAACCAGATTCTCAACTGGTATGAAGTGATAAATTTCTGCAAAACTAACAGTTACATCTTTTACCATGAAAGCAATGGCAACTGAAACTTAGGCTGGAGTGTTGTGATTCACTTGTTTACTTATTGGTTTTCTGTAGAGAAATAAATCCCTGGCAGTCATTTGCACTGCCTGATTTTGATGTGCACTGTAATATTAAGTGCTGTGTTATGTTGACTTCTAATGTTTGTTTAATTCTTAAGTAACCCAAACAAAACAACACAAAAACCAGTCCCTTGCAGATGAGGTCAAATAATAATGAAAAGTAGCTCTTTTCTTGTTGCTCGTGTTGAACTGCTGCTGATAGCTGTTCTTGATAGCTGGGTTGGGGAGTTTTTTGCTTTTATTTAAGGCAATTTTTTTTGTGTTTGCTTTAAAACAAATATGGATATTAACACAAACAGGATCTTTTCTCATTTTAGACAGAACAGTTTGATAGTAGATTGTCCAGCATGGCACCTGGTACTTTCTAAAGTAGCTGGAACAGTATTAAAAGTTCTCAAACACTTTACATTAAAGGAAGTAGTGGCCATTGTGTCCAATACTAGAAACTTAAAAGTTTCAGCATTTATAGAAAGACCAAGATAAATAATTTACAAAGCCATTTAAAGTAGGAACTGGTGCAGAACAAACATAGAGAGATTGAAAAAAAACCCCAAGAAAACTCAACCCAAACAAAACACCAAGCAACCAAAAAAACTGCCCTCAAAAACCCCAAACCAAGAAAAACAATGTAGCATCAGTGTTGTTAGCAGTCATGAAGAGCTATCGTAATAATTAATAGTTGCTCCTGACCCTGATGCAAGGGTGTGAGTATATGCCCCAGGAATTTGGGCGCACAGATGCTTATTTAGAAATTGCAGTTTTCCCTGTTGTCCTTTACTATTAATTTCTTGCAAAGAAGGTTATCTGTTCTTGCATAAGAAAGGACCTGCAGTTGTCAAGTTGTATGAATGCCTTAAGAGGAGTGCCTAGTAATGCTCTGGAAATGCATTTCCTTGTTCCTCTACTCCCTCTCTAGAAGGTGTCTCTTTTCATAACTGGCAAAGGGTCAAGTACCCAGTTCGGTCCACAAAAGTAAGTGTAATAGATCTGGTTTCTGTCCCTCTTCCTTTCTTTTCTCTTCAGTAGTCTTTTGTTTTGCACTGCCCTCAAACCAAGAGGATAAATGGTGCTGCTGATGTGGAACGATGTTATTTCGGGCCTATTTGGCAAGGCAGGAGCTACAGGAGGGGACTCAGCTAATTAGGCCATGCCACAATATGCACACTTGTTCACTTCTTGCACTTTTCCTGGATGTAAAAGGATAGGTTATTTGGATGTATAGCTTTTTTTTTTATCCTGATTCCAGTGTTCTAGAGCACAGTTGCTGTTAAACTATTTGTTTCCTTTCTCTTCCTTTCCCTGTGATCCTAGAAGATGTGGTGCACCCCCTTCATCTCTTTCCCAGCTTTTAAAGTACTTGTGCACTGTTCATCATAGTGGGAGGGTGTCTCCCCATGGAACATTTTCTCCAGGAAGTGATGAGCTGCTGTGGAGTCACTGCAGTTGAGTGGAGCAGAGGGTGAAGATAGAAGAAGGTAGCTGGGATAGTTTGAGGTAGGCAGCATCTCTGTGTTCCTTTTCAGCATTACTGTGTAGCTGAGCCCTGTCCACATCCCATACATGTCCTACAATACCTCATTCCAGTCCTGGTGCCTCCCTGGCAGTGCAGTCTTCTGCCTCTCCAGAATAAATTTCCCTCTAGCAGATGCACATGGCAGAACTGAAATCATTTCCTCTTCTCAGACATATACTAGGGAAAATTTAATTTTATAGTCTACAGATGATGAGGAAGAGAATTTAACTACTTTTAAAAATGGTTAAAAATTAACAAATCTTTTATGAGTTTTAAAGCCGGTGGAGCTTTAATTTGCATAACCAGTGCCCCATCTTTTCCTAAGCTGTAGCTTTTTCCTTATCCCTTAAAACAAATGACTTTTGAGGCTAGAGGGGTGGGTGCCAGAAGGAAGACTACAAGTAAAACAAGAAAAAGTAATTTTGTGCTTAGAGAACCTCCAGAGTGTACTTGCTGGACTTAGGCAATTATATTTGGCAAATGGACAAGCCTTTGCTTCCTTTTTTAAAGAAAGCTACATGTGAACTGGATCCATCCAGTTTCTCAACTGGATTAAATGCTTCAAACCAGCCAGTCTTAAACCATTTTTCTGCCCTTCTGCCATGCCTAAGCTATAGTGTGTGCTATTTTAGTGCTACCATTCCAGTTTGTGAATGTCACTAGCTTGGACACGTAACTTGAGTTGTGCTTTCCGGAGTGTGCTGTTTGTACTTCTCTTGATTTGAATATTATCTCAAGGTCAGCAACGAGAAGTAGATAAAGCAGGGAGTTTTACAGTGTTGCTCACACTGTCAGTGTCTACCCTGTACATTGTACTGTAGGTGTAACACAGTTCATTACAAGTTCTTGATGCAGTGTGCTTGTCTTTCTGCCTGTCGAGGAAGCTTCACTGCTGCTTTAAATATGTATATTGCAAAGCTTATTATAGGACTTCAGGACTGACATGTCCAGGATCACTATTACTAAAATTGTCACCTGCCTAAAGCCAGGATTAGACATTACATGAGAAACTGCCAAGGTTGATTCCATGAGTAGAATCACATGTGTGGTTATACCAGGAAACTTTAACACCATCAGGGTGTGATTCATAATGAGTCAAAGGTTACATACTTCCAGTGTTTTGAACAGACTCACTAATTCCTGTACCACTTCATTCTTTGACCTATTATTGATTACAGAGTACAGAGAATTTGTCGTTTTAAAGATCTGAGAGTAACTGGTTGCACGGCACCAGCCCGCTGAGCTGTGTGAGGCCTATAAGATGGAATATATTGATTAAAGTACCAACTTAATTCTGAATACATAGATTATTGTGTTGGCTTTGCTACAGAGCCCTTGGCTGGTCTTGGGAGTGAGGGTAGTGATAGTAAAATTATTATTTAATAGCTGCTTCTATCTCAGGTCACACAGACACACACATGACGTGTTTTGCAAAAGAGATGACTGATTCTTGAATGCTCCTATGTTTGGATGTATAGCTTAATTTATTTGAAAAGGACCTGATTTGGAAGAGAGGGGGAAGACTCTGCTGTTACTGCTTCAGAGAACCTGAAATGGTGCACCCTGAAACTAAGGCATGCCCAAGGGGGGCACTTTGCAAAAGGAGGTGTGAACATTGTGAGAGGTATTGGGGAGGAGTACTACTGACTTATGAATTTGCAGGATGAGATGCTGAAGTTACTTTGGGTGGAACGAAAGAACAGACTAAGCAATTTTAGACTGTGTTGACAAAGAAACTTAAGTGCTGCTTTACCCAGAGGAATGGAGAGGAGAAAGCATATTCTAAAGCACACTAGGAAAAAACCCCAAATTTTTCCTGTCATTTTATGGTAATACTAAACACCAATAATATATAATATTATTATATTAATATATAATATGATATTATGAAAGTGGGCAGGAGCCCTAATTTGTTTTTCAGAAACAGTCCTTCTGCCATGGAGCCCTTTTCTGTGGATTCTGCAGCACATGTGAGAGAGTGCTGATATGTAGCAGCTGCTTACTTATAATAAGGCCTCGCTGCTTTCACTCTGTCAATGCCTTGACTTGCATTCTTAGTGATTCTGTTTCAGTATCCATCCAGGCTGAGTTGTGTGTCAGTTCACACAGAGTCTGTTTTTAATTATCTCCTTTTTCTGACAAGATTTCAGTGGTAAGCCAAACTGAATAATCGTTGTGCTTCTTTGGAAATATTTTTATCTTTTTTTCTCCCCAAATGTTTGCTTTCACATTAAAAATTGATCAGAGTCTTGAGTTGGTTGCTTTGCTAGCAATTTCTTACATTCTTGAGGATTTATTACTGCGTTTGAGTGAGAGGCAAAGTCTCTTCATTTTACACATGGCTATAAGAATGTGCTTTTCCTTGAGCAAATATTCACTCTTCACTTAATCCTTCCTGCTGCATTTTATGTTTGTTTCTTCAGTTCATCAGAAGAGGCACAATGAAGAGAAATACCATAATGTTATTAATGCTGTGATTGGAACAGTGTCCAGATGTATGGCCAAGTTTGTAATTAGAAGTAGAGCCTGTTGTTATCCAGATTGATGGCTGTGGTGAACAGGAGGACAGACAAGGTTCAGGCACTGAATCCTTCAGTCTGAAGCAGAGAAAACTGAACTGAGAATAAGAGCCATTGTTCTGTGTTAATTATCTTGAAGTATTAGGCAATTATTTTTTACTGGTGATTTGAGAGGAAAAAGAGAGTTAGCTGTTGTGGGACAGAGAGAGAGATGTGATTATGGCCTGCTGAAATACTGAGGGTTAGCTGGAGGAAAAAGATAGAGAAACTTGTGATGCATGCTAACACCAATATCCCTTTTGGATCCCCCAACTATTCCCAGTTAGGTACGTCAGCTTCCAGGCTGTTGGAGTGTCACTTGAGAATTGTAAATGGATCGAATTAATGTTTTGTGAAAATATATTCTTCCTTTGCTCCTGTGGTGTCCATTTCGCATATTGATGTAAATTCTTTCTAGTGCATGGTGGTTGCCTGCTTTGCTCCTGAGGCTTCTGAGCTGCATCTGGTGAGTGAAGTAGGATATGTGAAGTCTCATAGTTTTGTTCAGAACAGAGTGGGAGCATTTATGGTGATAGCTGAAGGAATGGCTTGGCAAATCTTGCTCTGGTTGCTCTGGTGTGGTTCTAGTTATCACATGTTGGTTTGTGGGAAGCAGTTTAGCTCCCTTCTCAAAGAAAACCACAGGGAGCACAGTGTGCTCCCAAAAGATGAGAAAACAGCAATTGGGGAACTGAAGCAGTCTCTGTAGATAAATGGGAGGTTGAAGGACACAGTAGGACAGATGGAGATGGAGAAGAGTAAATCATAGTCTTGCTCTTATCTACCCATACTTTCCCCTCTCCACAACTAATTATTTTCTTCTACTTCCCTAGCTGTCTTTCCACTGTCTTAGCTCTGGTCTACTTCCAAACAAACCCTTCTTTTCCCTGTTTTTGTTTTTTTCCCCCTCCCCTTCCTTCCTTCCTTCCTACTATGTTAGATGTGTCCCAAACACGGAACCCCGTGTTCTAAATAACCTCAGCTATGGACTCCAGGCATACTGTTCTCCTTTCACAAGAAACGAATTTCCCACCTACCCTTAAATCTGAATCCTTTGTTTCCTAATTTCATATACCTGTCTTAATTTCTTGCATTCTCTTTATCCTTTCATTTCATTAGGCTATGGAGAAGCTCCTGAGAGCATGGCCAGAATGTCTGTAAAAATTTGGAAACAAAAGGGGCAAGAAACAAATACTGGTTTTGTCAGTTTTCTCCTTTCCCCGAAATCAGGAGATGGGAATCCAGTCCTCAGCACTTGGATTCCTCCTGAATAGCACCTTACAAAACACTGATTTTCCTACCTTCCTACCCTTATTACCAGGAAAACTCTGGGAGTGAACAAAGCTTGATTAACAAAAAAGTCAAATGATCTGCAAGCATCACAAGTCTATTCCAAAAAAGAGTTCTCAGTACCTCATCAAATAACTGCTAATCACAAAGAAGGCAGTTTAGAGATTGTGGTTCCTAAAGAATGGCACAAGTTTCTGGTGTTTGGGTTTTGTTTAAAGCTCAGGGATATTGGTCATTTCATACATAACAGATACGACTTGTGAATTACTAAGAAGAAAAACGTGTAACAAAATTCACGTTAAAGAGGACCTGAAGTCCTCTTCCTCTTGAAAGCATCTAGAGCTTTTGCTGGTAACTTTGGTTGAGCTGAGATTTCTCACCATCTGCTTCATTCCTTTCTTCCCATCCAGGTGAAGTCAAAAAGTAACTCCAGTTCCAAAAGGATTCACAGTGTTTTTAAGGAAGCAATAAAGATGCTACAAGAAAAAGGAGTGGTTTTCCAGAAACCTAGTAGCTCCAAGGACTTGTACCATGTAAGGAACTGAGCTGTGGTTGCAAACAAGTTCAGTGGTATGATTTTCATAATCAGTAAAAACAGTAAAAATATTGCAGATATAGTAGAAATGTTTCAGAAAGAGAAGCTGGACATCCAGGTGCTCTTAGTTTACTCAAAAGCCTTATCTGCAGCTTACTTCACTGTTGGTTTTACCTCTGTATTGCCCACCAAGTTGTTCCAAGTTCTGTCTGTGTTCACTCGGTTGCCAAACTGCTCTGATCCAGCTGAGCTCACTGAAACCTGGGGCCTGGGACAGTTCTCCTTATCAAAGTGGGTTCAAGCTTGGTGTTCTACTGAGTCAGTCACCTTCCTTTGGGTCAGACTTAGTTGTATCGTGTTCTTCACCTAATTCATGGATGCTGCTAATAGTAGTAAAAATGATGCCTGAAGATTTAACATTCATTATTAGTCTTGGAAGCAGCATAAAATGCAGAGTGTAGTTATGACAGTGTTAGCTTAGAATACACCATGGCATTGGATTGTTTTTCAACCGCAAGGCCAGTTTCTTCTTTTTTCTTCAGGTGACTGACCATGATAAGGAGCTGTTTAAAGTGACCCTTGATGTGATTAAAGAAGACTGTCGAAAACCCAGGCGTAAGTAGCAGAGTGATCAAGCTCTGATGAGCTGGTGCTGATATACTGATGACAATATCTCCTCCTGCTGCTGGATTGGATATGCTGCTTGTCCTTACCCTTGAACTCGAGCTGTTGCTGGTGTAGCTAATCAGTATAGATACAAGCATGAGTGCAGGAGCTGTGAGCGTGGAGAGAGGAGCAGGTGTGCCCAGCAGGAAGCAAACCTCTCCGATCTGAAATAAGCAGCCATTATCTTAGATCTATATCTTTTGAGAATGCTTGGATTTTGGGAGGAACCAAATGTAATGAAGTCGTCACCACCAAGCAGTTGCTGCTTTGCACTCTGGAGAAGTAGCAAATCTTGCTGGTTCAGTTTCTACAGGGGAGTTGACACAAAAGTGACCGTGCAGAAAGGTGAGATCCCCGCCTCCTTTAAGTCAACTATAAAACTTGCTTAAGTCAGTAGGATATTCTCTGTAGATTTTAAGTTCAGGTAGAGCTCAGGTGTTTTTTCTCTGTAGTTGAGGATTTCAGTCGAACAAAGTCTACTTCTTTTCAGATAATGTGCCTCAGGTGGCTTCTGAGTTATCCCTGTCCCTCAAACCTATTGTGTCTTATTGCCATAGTGATAACTTATTCTTGACTTGAATGTCTGCTAATTACACAAGTACATTGCTACAGAGTGTCTTTCAATTAATGGGATAGAATGTGTCAGCAGGGATCACTTGCTGCCGGAGCGCAGCTATTTGTGGGATAGAACATGCTTTAGTACAGAATAAATGACTGACTGGAACATAAGGCATAAAATCTTAAATTGCTCATATCCCTATACTATCATAACTACAATAGCACTTGTAGGACCTGGTGAATGATGGTTATCCTGCAGTGAAAAAAAGGCTGAGGCAATATCAAGTTAAACTGTCTATCTTAAGTGGTACAATTGTAGACAAGGCCTTGGGAAAAGAGGTTATGCAGGTTAATATGGACTTGTTTGTCTGAGGCTGTTTCAGTGTAACAAATTAATGTATCACATTGTTTTATTGCCTTTTATCCAATTAACAAATACAAACATCATTTCTCTAAGAGTCAAATCATTCCTTTGCTCATTTTATACATCAGCTAGTTCTCCTGGTAGCCTGCTTTTTTTATATATAACTGTGCCACTATCAAGGCCAGAACCTCTATACAGTTGACAGAGGCCCTGAGTGACTCCTGTTTGTTCCCTTCTTGTGCATTGTCACATGGGTGAAGTATTCTGTGATCCATGACAAGTTTGGGAAGTTCTTTAGGTCAGGAAAAGTCAACAGCAGAGAGTAATTCGTAGATCAGTCACAGAAATTACTTTGAAGAGTCCTGAGTCCTCAAAGCCACGTTTAAAATTAGCAACTGTTTTACAAACCCTCTTGTTCTCCTTGAAGCTTTCCCCCTACTTAGTTTCCTGCTGTAAAGAGGACAGTTTCCAGGTCGGTGTCCCTTTGCTGGTTTCCAGAAGGACCGTTTCAATGTCCTGGTCATTTGCAGTAGAAGCAAAGCCAAGAAGCCTCAATCGAAACCAACAGGGCACGGCGGGTATTTGTTGTCGGTGGATGATGCAAGAGCGCGGAGCTCAGCGCGGCTGCCGGCCCCCCTCTGCTGGCCGGGAGCGCGGTCCCAGCCGCCCGCGTGGCTCCCAGGGAGAAAACAAGGACATGGGCATTCACCTCTAGGACTTTTGCTTGTTTGTTGCAAGAAATTCCTTCCCATTTTCCTACAAGAGTAATAGTAATCATCCATGAGAAGAAGGATGATTTATGATAAATCAAACTCTTCTCTCCAATGAGTTACTTCTCTGCCCGTTTTCCAGGCAACGCCTTGCCCCACTGCTGTAGTTATGACACATTCCCAGGCCCAACCCTGAAAGTTTCAGCTGTCTGAAACTACTGTACAAATTTAAAGAAGAATCTTCAGTGTGCCTGCTCAGAGCTGCACAAGCCCTGATCTGTAATGTGCCCACATGAAAATCCTAGTCCTTGGCTCTGCTTACAATTCCTGATCTTAAATGCACTCATGAGACCACTGTGGGTCCATCTAGAAACTTAATATAGCCAGACAGCACATTTTGACTCCAGAATGAACTGAAAAATGGATTTGGCTTTTGTTTTGTTTGTTTCTTTGTTTGTTTTATAAATTTGCTCTGTTTTTAGGCTTAGATCAGGGTAATTAACGGTTAGAGGACAAAAACCAGAACCACTTGAAGTTAAATTTATCAGAATGTACCCTGTGTGAGACTCCTGCAGTGGGAAAATGGTAGTTTTTCTGTAACTCTGTCCCTTCTGATGTTGGTTGTCAGGCAAAACATTTAATCACAGCCTGGCTTCCCTCAGCTGCCGGACAAAAGCAAGAACCCAGGATGTCAGTGAAAGAGGAACAGGAGTGTTTTGGGGTTACTTAATCATTGTACACACCTGCAGCTACCCCAAAGTGCCATTTTCCACCAGCATCTAGGGGAAAAGTATGCATTGTTAGGTAATACTTGAGCCATTAATGTAATTCATTGAGACTTAAGTTACTCTAGATCAGGGATGGCCAATTTGACCTTATGACAAACCTATGACAAATGCAAAGTGCAGCTACCCATTTTGTTTGCAACAACAGTCAGTATGACCAGGGAGAGGCATTGTTCTGTTCTCTGCAGTTACCTCTCCCAGGGTGGTGGACACATTTCTGGCTATCGGCCACAAAGGTCTTTTTATCATGCTGGATACTTCTGAGGAAGTATTTCTGCCTGACTCACAGCCTAATCAGAATTAGGCTGAACTGTGTATTTACCACTATCTACCAGTGACTTTTCTCAGCAGGTTGTAAGGCAGCTCTGGGGCTCAGCCGATTCTAGAGTAGAGAATAACTAAAAAAACCAAAGGCAGTCACAACAAGATATAGGGCCCTCCCTGGCCCATGGCAATTTCTCAGTACCCTTATCAAACTTGCCTTGCATCACATGAGCTAAGGTGAAGGAAAATAATTTGTGCTGATGTATCTGATCTATGCCTGTTTTCCATTGTTAGCCACTGAGGAGAAATGTGTTGTGAACTCCGGCACTCGGGCGACTGGGAGCTTGCAGCACTGATGATTAGTGGGTTATAGGCTCTGTTGGAGGAAATGATGACTGGGACAGCTTCAAACAATGCTCTATGTGGTACGGAATAGCTGTGTGAAGCCATGAGGGACCTTTGCTAGGTGCTTCCCCCTAGCAAAGGGGGTTACTTTAAACTTCTGTTCTCTGGTACATTGCAGGGCTAATTCCACTTAAAAGGAGATAAAATCTGATACTGATGTTCCGTGACTTTCTATTCCCGTAATTGTCTGAGTATTCTGAGGGCAGGGATGGGACCGCACTGCGAGGTGAATGCAGTTGCAGTGCAGCAGTTTTTCCACAAGATGCCAGCGTTGGGCCAGCAGTTACAGTCCCTGGTTATAGGCCCTGCTGTGCTAGAGGGTCGTGAAGTTGGGTCCCAGAAAAATTACTTTCATTTGGTTCCTTCTGAAGTTGCAAAAACTGGATGGCCTGCACAGGTGGACAGTGGAGGTACCCTTACATTATTAACCTCTTCATCAAGTTGTACTGAATGGGCCTTGTATGTTAAGAGCTGGCAAGACTGAGTTATCTTTCACCCTCATTACTGTTGTTACAGCCCTGACACTTCCCAGAAGAGTCACAGGGAACAGTTGATAATTGGAGAACTGTAGGCACAGACAGGATCTCTTTCTTCTGAATACACATACATCTGCTTTACTATCTAGGGCTCTGGGATTTTCATGACTGATCTGTATTATGATAGTTCAAAAGAGACAGACTGAAGTCTTTCTTCCATGCCTGGCTGCATTTTCCTTTTTTCTGCAGATGCTGAAAAAGGCTGCCATTTCCTTCATGTCCTGAGTTGTGTTCGGCAGAGCTACAACCCCTCTCTGGATGAAGTGGTGATGCACCGTGTCTTGGAACTACTGGAGAGTAACAGTGATGTTGTCAGCACTATGGAAGGTTATTTTATGGTATTTTAAAGAGAAAATATAAGAAGGAGAGGTTGAGAGACTGTGAGAAGCTGTCATTAGCTGTTATGATCTAGATAGCAGTTAAAAAAGAGCCTTCTGGTTCTCCAAATGCTGTTTTTGTCCACTTCAGATAAGTTGTTCAAATACTTGTTTTAATATTCTTGCTGACTTCCTTGCTATTCCTAGTGAAAGTTGTATCAAACTGATTCTGGACATTCTAATCTAGCAGGGGAACTGAAAAAAAAACTGGGCTCTTTCCTTGGAATAGGATGAGACATTGGCCATCCTCACATCTGCATCCAGCGGGCCTGAAGAAAAGTCACTGCTCAAGATCACAGTTTACAGCAGTGGTCATCTCAGGCGATATTTTTCTGGCTTACAGACTGATCTTGCAAGCTTTCATATGGATCTTTCCTGTGGATCTTTCTTCTTGTGTGGACTTCTTAACACCTAGAGAAAGGACACAAAAACAGAAGGATTTGCCTGTCCTTCCTGGCAGTGCTGGTGCACCTTTGTCTGTAAATATGTATTCCTCAATCTGGACAGCTTTCCCACTACTAAAGCAGTCCTCACCTTTCTCTGTAAAGTAATATTCAGGACCGGGGTCCTGCATCCCTTCCCCATCCTGCAACCTTGCCCACTGGTTGTCAAGCATGTCTGCATTCCTCTGCATTCCCATCTGTGCTACTGATGCCTGTTGTTGTGGTTTCTCTTCAGACCAGAATTCTCAAAATCAGCTACTGTTTTGCTGTTTCAGTTGCTTCCTACATCACAAATGGTAAAACATAAATTAGATGTTTCGGAAAAGAAAATACAGAAGCCATTGAGACCCACTGTAACCTCCTCTCCTTGTTGCCTTTTGTGTCTTTTATTCTTTGTCACTTTTGTGGTAAAATACTACCTATATCTGTGCTTGCAGAAGAACACAAGACACAGATGGAACAACATTGGCTTAAAGAAGGTTACTATGCAAGATGTTTGATCTGGAATAATCACAACTCTGTTATGTGCAACAGTTAAAAAGCAAAGTTGTTCAATATTTATCCTTAGAGAGGGCTTGCTGCTGCTGAGGCTTGTCTGTTTAATTAATCTGTTTAATTTATGGTGTGGAGGTGAGACCTTTAACTTGAAAAGAGTACAAAAGATTGAATTTATCCTTCTTGCCTCTGCACCTTCCCTGTAACAGTTGAAACAGCAGACTCCCAGGAGGCAGCTGTAGTGGTAAAGCCCTATAAGGATTGACATAGCAGGGAAAAATAAACCATATGCATGAGGAAAGCCAGTGAGTAGCCCCATGTGTGCCAGCTCTCTGGTTTGTTATATTATCTGCCTCCCTCCAAGCCCTGGCTGCAGTGAGATATAGGCTAAGAGAAAGGCATGACAAAATATTTGACATTTGCATTCAGAGGCCTGTGGAAAACTCTGGCCTTAAAGAGATGGTAAGTTTGTTCATAGTAGAGAACTATGTATGAATCATTCATTTGCTGTGTATTCCCTACTTGCTGCAGGACTCAAGAGTTGGTTTCCTTGCAAATTTCCCTATTCCTCACATTGCTGCTCTGCTCTGAGTCAGGCATCTTCTAGTCAGATCTTAATATGGGCCCTGAACAGGTTCTGAAGGAATGTACCTGTGCGGAAGGAAATAGAAGAGGATTAAGGAAGAGTTGTAGAGTGTTTCTTCCCCACTCCCTCCCTGTGCCCTGAATATCTCTGTAAATCGGGGAAAGAAGGCAGATTCTGAGTGAAGTGGTACTGAGGGGGGTTGAAACTTTAATTTATGTTTCTGAGAAGATCTGGTTGGCCACTGGAGAGATTTGCTTATTAAATTCCTGCTCTGATTATTGATCAGTTTGAAGTGATGCTTAAAAACAAAGGCTATCTATGGAAGAAGTAGCTTGGAATATTGATTCCTAAATTCAAATTCACTTCAGGAATTGCCTACAATCAAGCAGTACATATGGTTAAGTTGCTTATTTGGCATGAGTTTAAGGATATTTTAAAGGAAAGTACAAGGTGTTTTCAGACCATGTGGAAGAGCATGGCATCTAATTTAAGAGACTGGCTTGACCATTTTCTTGATGTGTTCTGTATTAGCAGAAGCTCATTTTGCTGGGAAAGGGTTAAAGGAACAGTGCTAGCTCAGTGGGAAAGGTGATCTCCTCTCTTTTAGTCAGAAGAGAGACCTTGGTTCTCCTGAGGATGACAGCTGAGTGTGTGGGCTGGATGAGTTCTGGGAGGAAAAGAGAGTTTGGAGGTCATGTTGCTCTTTAGGATCTCTTTAAAATAAATTCATACCAAAATAGGATTACATCTTTGGGCTTTGCAGTCTGTCTACTTACACATGCAAATTCTGTTGCCTCCAACTCTGAGGCTGCACCTCCTGTGTTTTAGATGTGTTTCTTTGTGTAAAGTTTGCCTAAAATCCCTGTCCACTGATTTTCTATGCCTGGAGATAGAAAGGGCAGACACTTGTGTCTGCATCAGTCCTGCCCCTGTTGCAGTTCCAAAGCACTGAACAACTGCAAAGCCTCAGAGATGAGGCGGAAGGAACTTATCTCAGGAAACACAGGTAAGTTATTCTGGAAAGAACCTGTCCTTGGAAGTTTTTAAGTTGATCCTTGCTGGGAGTGCTCGACTCTTGTGATGGAGGGTGTGTTCTGATGGTGTTTGCTCCCCAAGAACAGGAAAAAGGGATTTTTCTCAGATGAGTTGTCTCAGGGAAGTAAGATGAACAAACACAAGGGAGCCTACAGTTTTTACAAGAGTGAAAGGTTAAGCTAAAGTTAATGGAGGGGCCTAGATTTAAGCTACACAGATTCTGACTATCTGTACGGAATAGTTGTGTCTTAAGCTTGCATGCTTTATTTTTTCCACAGTAGCCACCCAGCCCAGGCTAACACTTACTCTGGTTGAGAGCATTCTCGCCTGCACCTACAGGGAGTACAACATGCACACGCACAGCAGTACCCTGAGGAGCTGTGGGAGCACAGAGCTCACTGTAGGCTGATTTACCCATTCACTCAGTATCTCTACAGTGTGCTTCTGTGACAGCAGTCTAGACATACCCATGTTGGTATAAGTCACCTTTATGTAAGTCTAACTACACACACTAGGGCTTTTACTGCAAATAAACTGTCTCTCTGTTTAAGGATCATATCCTTAACCAACAGAGTCATATCATGCACACTGTTAAAATTCTTAGACCACACCTACAAAATATTGTGCAGAGCATTCAGTGAAAGCATGCTTTCTTGTTTTGTTTAATTTGAAAACCCGTTAGGCAACACAATTATTACTGGTTTATTAAAGGACTTAGAAGGTGGCACTTTAATGTAAAACTGACAAGTGAGAATTCATGTTGTAGAACTGCTTCATGGCCAGTTCCAGTTTCCATAGCAACGGTTACGGCAGTTAAAGGTAGGTAAGGAAAATGGAATTTTTAAAAGCAGTTGGCATTTCTATGTTACCTTAAAAAGGTAAGTTTCCATAGAAATGCAGCACCTAAGAACAAAAATTACCTAAGAATCTCAATATTCTATTCTAGCAAAATGCACAGTGATCGCTTTCCTGGTGAGGAAACAAAGGAACAGCTTTACTTTCTGTCCCTGCCCTCTGCTTATGTGATAGAAGAGATGAGGTTGCTTCATGCCTCAGTTTCTCTGTTTTGTAAACTGGGGCTAATACAGCTCCCTGTGTAGGGTGTAAGCCTCATTTTTTTCGTAATCCTAGTCATTAAAAGTTCTGTGGGAGAAATTAGAGAAGAACTCTGTGGCTGTGTGGGAGAGAGTGAATGGATAGATGCTGGAGTGGGACTTAGAAAAAGTTGCTCTTGTATTAGTCCTAATAGCTTTATATTTTTGTGCCTCTCTTTCCATGCATATTGCTTTGCTTGTCTTGTCATCTTGCTCTCCAAGGCTTATGAGGCAAAGACAGTCTCCTTGTTTTTATTTGTATCATATTTTTCCTGGAATCCTGTTTCCTCTTATGACTTCTTAGACGACTTCATAAAAATAGAAATCCAGATAATTGAGTTCTGAGTATTCTTGTTCCGAAATCTTTGGATTGTAAATTTGGACCCATGAGGGTATGCATTTTACACAACCTACGTGGGAAATGAAGCTTTACTTTCAGAGTAATAAATGACAAAGTTAAATACTGGCTACATGACTAAAAGCTGTTACTGCTTTGGATCTGTGTATACTTGTGTATTCCAGTGATGAACACCATAAATAGGAGTTGCTAATTCATTATTCGAAGTGGGAATTCATCAATGAGCAGCCAGTGAGACATGGAGCCACATGGCGAATTACGAGACAAAGTACTGGAAATCTGTTTGTCAAA
Organism: Rhagologus leucostigma; assembly: GCA_013397725.1. Taxonomy (NCBI): domain Eukaryota; kingdom Metazoa; phylum Chordata; class Aves; order Passeriformes; genus Rhagologus; species Rhagologus leucostigma. The sequence goes on from VZTD01004105.1 coordinate 482,981, forward strand.
GAAATGCAGTTTGGTTTACTTTGAGAGTAAGCTGATCCTGTGGGGAAAAGATGTGCCTAGCAAAGAATTTGTATCTTTATACTTACCTCTAAATGGGAAGGGAGCAAGTTCAGATCCCATGGGCACCCTGAATTTTGAAACTTCCTGTCAGTGCAGTGCTATGTTCTTTATTGCTGTCTTTCAGCACAGTCTCCAGTCCTCCTGCCCCAACCCTCCAGGCTAGAGCAAAAAAAAAGTTCAGCCACAAAGATAAAAGAATAGTTATAATAATTGGTTACCATCCTCCAGGAGTCCCAGCATTACAGCAACATTTTTGTGGATCCTTGTGGGCAGCAGGGAAATGCTGAGCCAGGGATCTTGGGTTTCATTCCCAGCAATGTACCCTGCCATGCACAGAGACTTTCCCCCTAATTTCTTTCATCTATTCCTGAACTCCACTCTCCCCTGTAACTCATTTCTCGGGCCCTTCGTTTCATTCACAGCACAGATCCTGTCAAACCCCCTTCTTCTATTTTGTTCCCTTTATCTTTCCTAACTCAAATATCCTTGTCAACGTCTGGCAATTGAAACTTTCAGAATAATCCCTTGCCTAACTGACCTGGCCCTGTTCACAGCCTGTTCTGATTCCAGCAGGCTGTCCTTTGCTCCCTGTCTAGGCACCAGAAGAGGCAGCTTTCTTCCCGGTGTAGTTTGCAGCAGGAAAGAGCTGCAATTTCAGGAAAACAACACACTTTCCACCCTACCCTCCCAAAGATTCAGTAGCACCCTAAATATTCTAGTGGTGGTTTTTTTTGCAGGTATCCAAGTACAAAACAAATATAACTAAAAAGCAAGAGTTGTGTCTTGCCCAAACCTGAACAAGCAGAAGTCACGCCCTGATAGAAGCTATCTGCCTCTCCCTGCCACTTTCATGTCCTTGCAGATCTCATTGCAGACATGATCTGTAAAGTTGATGTGGACTTCTAGCTTGTGTGTCTACCAGTTAGAGTGTCTTCTTTTAGCCTGTTTTTTTCTGAGAAAGTGTGATTCTATTCTGATGCGATTATACTGTGTGTCTGGGCATTTGTCAACCTCTGTCCCACCACCCCAAGTGACTTTGGGTAGTTAAGAGGTGTGAAGGACCTTGAACTGTTATGGTCTGGCACTTTTTTAGGAAATGGATGCACTGATAGAAGAGGGAAGTCCTAATCACTGCCTCCATCAAACGGAAGGAAGAAAGTCATACAACACTAGAGAAACCACACACAGGACGGTCCCCAGGAACCCGTTCCTGTAACTTCAGCTGCCACAAGAAGTACTTGTTCTGCAAGTGCTCTTTTAAGAAATGCTTGGACAGGTTTTCCAGAAGTTTCCTCATAGAGATTGCCCTAAGACAGTCACAATGGTAAACTGCAAATCCATTAAAATCTGGTAAAGCTGCATTGGGGTACAAAGTTGAGCAACTGATTGTTAATGATGCCACCAGCCGATTCCAACTAATATCTTTTAAACGTGCAATGGAGGCCATACTAATCTAGTCACAGTAATTTACAAGTTAAAACCAGCCCAGATTAACAAGATTGCCTGAGAATAACATAACCAGGAATTTGCCAGTGAAAGAAATAACCTAAAGGAACGATTTTCAGTAAGTGTTGAACTACTGAACACTGCAGTGCCAATTAACCTGGCACAACATGTCCTACAGCTCTTGTTTTAGCTTGCTTTTTTGTTATTCTCTGGAAGAATGCACACTCCTTCCCTACCAGCTAGAACTGGAGCTCTCTGCCACCTTCACATCGCTCTGCTGGGAACAAGGTAAGATAAATAGCAAATGTATGTCACTGCATAAGCAACCAACATGATTAAATGCACTATGTGCCAAGTCTGTTATTGGCCTGGAAAGTTCATGGTTCCTCCCAGGAGTGGAGACTTCAGTCAAATATTACAGTGATATTTGGAAATAGGAGGGAGGAATCTATCCCCTCAAATGTCTTCCCCAACAATGGAGTTCTGCAAGTCCTGCAGGGCTACCTGATTCTAACATGTGCTCTTCTTGGCAAGGTATGAAGGTGGTACAGGAATGAAAAGGGTTTTTCTCTTTTTTGGGGTGTTTTGGGGCAGGGTTTTTCTCTTGTTGACAGTATTGGTCATTTGCATTGAGAGTGTAGGGGCTGTCCTTGTGTTCATGTAAAACTCTTCTTTGCTATATTGTCCACAAAAAAACCTCTGAGCTGTAACAAGCCAGCTGGTGTCCTGAACTACTGCCTACACTGCTGACTAATATTCTCTCATTGTTTTCTGTCCTCACCTTGTCTTTTTTTCCCCTATAAAAATCTCTTGAACTTAATTCCTGGTTCAAAGAAGTTATAGTCTCTTGTCCTTCTGTGAGTACAGTGATCCAGGACAAACATAACAAGAGCAAACTGATACAGAGAGGAGTTTTTCTTGGAACTCTGAATGTAGGAAAGGATGAGAAATACAGAGGAAGCTGAAGGAGGAGGATTTAGCACAAAGACGTTTGAATTGAGTCCTACTGAAAAAGGCTGAAGAAATAATTGCCTAATGATGCTCTAGACATCTGTTTCAGAACAGGCAGCAGGTGTTGCATGTAATGAAAGCAAGGACTTTTACTGTTTTATTTTCTGCAATTAGAAAGCAGGGGAGGAAATGAGGTCAGGAAAAATGGAGTAAGAGAACATTTAGCATAAACAGCTGGGCAAATTTACATAGAGCACAGCAGTATTTATATGCTCTTCCTCTGCCTTCCTTACACTATCCTTGAACAGTTCTGTTCTGCAGAGTATTTTGTCCTTCCTAAAAGACCAATGCCTTGGGTCCTCAGAGTTAGATGCTAAAGTGAAAGTTGGCCACCAACATGCCTTTGAGGACCAAAATGTTCAGGATAATGTAATTGTCACACAGATGTTGTCATAAACTGATGAGAACGATCCTGAAGGTAAAGCTGCCCTTGTCTCACAGGTGGTTTGCGTGCCTCAGTCACCAGAAAACTGGCTGAGAAAGAGACCATTAGTGAAATGGTTCTTTAAGCTTGCATTCCTGGTGCTGCATGGCCAGGGTTTAACACGTCTGGATCCAAATAAATGCCTGGAATTATGTGGACGGTGTGTCCACTGCTCCAAGCTGAAAAGCACACCTGCATCAGGCCCTGCTAGAGAAACCGTAACTTTGCTTTCCACAGGGCGTTTTTTGTTTTGGGATGATCTCATTTCTTGTTACAAGCAATAAACATCCTACAGGGCATTTTATTTTTCAAGCATCTCCACTACCGCCCTACAAAGTCTAACCCCAGTTTAATGACTGGGGAGAAAACCCAAACTACCCATAGGATGATGTTGCTGTTGAGGAGATCCAAAAGTGCTCTTCCTACAGAAGTCTCTCAGTTGGGAAAACCACTTTGCTTTTGCATGAAGGTAACAAAACAAAACAAAAAATTAATGCACTCCACTGCTGAGTGGTAGAAGTTGGATGTTACATATTCTCCTTACAGTGCCAAGCTTGTGTGCTTGTCACCTATGTTCAAAGTGCAGTTCCACGAGCCACTTTTCATAAGGTTTTATTTGTACATTCTTATAGTTCACAGTCTGTCAGTCAAATGTCTTCTGGTTTGGATATTGGCAGATAAATTCTTCTACTTTCTCTAGGGACTGTGCAGCCAAATAAAATTACTGTTTGGTTTCAGAAGGGTTTGAATGAGTAAAAATAGTGAACAAGGAAATTCAAATTTTAAACGGGTTTGGTGGAAATTTTAAATCTCGGTGTCCATGTATATATACATAGAGGTAACATGGGAAGAAATGCAAAGAAAGACTATTTCTTCCTAGACTGACTTTATTTTAACAAGCCCATGTTTTCAGTAATGGAGATTACCATGTTTTTTGCAGAGGGTAAAGCAGAAACCAGTCTCAAAATCTGCTATTTTGAGAACAGTGAGAGTGACTGAAGTCAGGGATAGCATCCAGGAAGAAACCCGAGGAATCCAAATCCAAACCTGTGATCAGTTTGGTAAACTTCAGCTGTCCCAAACGTAAGCCTGACACGTATATCATAATAAGAAAAAGTGTGGCTTGGGCTTGCTTTATTTTTTTAAGCACTTCAAGAGATATCTACAAAGCCTCTGTAAAAATGCAAAAGTACAAGGTGTACATGGATGAAAAGCACTGTGCAGTGTGCTGCTACCACCCTAAACAGCGTGCAGGGCACGTACCAGCATGGGAAATCCTTCATCCACAACTGCCAAGAGAGGACTGAAAAATAACATTAGTCGTGAAAGGGTTAAACTGTAAGATAGCTGCTTCAAGGAAAGGATAATCTATAATTTAAGTCCAGAGGGTGAAGCAGCTCTTTCATAATGTAAGTAAAAGCTGTTATGCTGTTGGAAAAGCATGTACACTGCCTGCAGAAGGAATGATTATTTTGTTTTTTCCACTGTACTCGATTGCACAGAGGGGCTGACAAAGCACACTCTGGTGAGGAGGCTGGGAGGGGAAGGGGCACGCAGATACTGAGCTGGAGGAGGGGGCCGTTGCTCTGCCAACACTGCTGCTGGTTCCTTGGGCTGCCTTCTACTGTATTAGCTGGGCCTATTTATCTCCAGAGTGAATTTCCATTGAAGAGTACTAATCTCCCAAGAAGATGAAATGCAATTTGCTTTAGAAAAAATAAGAAAAAAAGATCACACCGTGCTTTGTTTCAGAGTTTGAGATTTGAATGCCAGACAGGCTCTACCATTCCTGTCATTCCTATCAAAAGCCGTGTATGTTGAAACACTGAAGTGGAAGGACTGCATGGAAAGCAGCCTTTTTAAGAAGCTGAGGTTTTGTAAGTACAGAAGCTGAGATGGGAGTGTAACAAAGGCTCTGTGTTGTGCTGTTGCACATCAGAGCCAACAAAACCCTAAGGGGCACATCTTTAGTACCATGTCTAGCAGATTATGCATGCAACTCCAGATGCCAGTAATGACTTGTGTGGCTAATCTGTCATGCACAGCACTGCACAGTTCCCCTTCCCCCAAGGGGCTGAGCACCGTTAGAGCCTCTTCAGTTAGTGGGACAGGAAAACACTGTGTTCCACCTGGCTGCCCAGCCAGAAAACAGAAAGGAAAATCATCTTTAACAACAACTCCAGCCACCACAGACAGGGCTGTTAGACCCCAGCATGGTTAACATTCAGGGGCAGTTACCTATCTACGGTGACATGCCATGAATTAATAAGAGGCATTAGAAATGGCCCTAATGGAGCACAGAAAAGCCTGTCCCTTGTCTTATTTTCTCACTGATTTAACGATCCAAGTGTTTTCAATTTACAACTCAAATGCTTACTTACAAAAAATTTGCCAGCATGACAGAGTCCTCTTGAAATATGAAAACTCAAGTCATGCTACAGCTCTGACAACATCACACACACACATTCTGTCACGCATCAGCTTTTGCTGTAATTGGAGCAGAGTCCAGGCTGCCGGGCTGTAGCTGCAGTAAGTCTGTGAGGCTAATGTGATTACCTGTTTGTTCAAAAAAAAGGAAAAAAAGAATTTTTGCCCAAATACCCACCTAGCAAAACAGTAGGAAAAAAGCTTTTAAAAATAGCTGGTTTATTTTGGCCTTCAGAAGTTGAACTTCCCGGGTGTTCCTCAGGTGAATTTTATCAGAAACAGGAGTCTTTGAAGGTGAGCTATTAAATCAGCAGTTAATACTTACATTAATATATGTGTTAAAGTTCTTATAATAACAGTGATATTCCCATGCAATGACAGGACTTTGGTAATGGGGGCTTTAAGAAAAAAAAGTAAGTAATAGCAATTTTAGTGTTAAAATCTCTAGAGTTAGTTATTCTCCTGCAAATTCTCAGTGTCTTGGCCTCGTGTTCATGGCCTGGTCAGGTACAGGCTGTTCTGCACGTGGGGTCGGCCAGGCACCCAGCCTGCCGTGCTCCTCATTGCATACCCAGGCTTGCTTTCATTCAGTCCCAGCAGCCGGAGCCCGGCTCTCCAAACAAGGCTGGGAAGTGCCGTCAGCTTCAATTTCCCAGCTGCTGCCTAAGACAGGAGCAGATTTTCCCAAGCCTGCAGCATAATAAGGGGTTTTGGTTATTTTTCTGCCAGCTTTGCAATACTTGGAGATTGGACTCCCACTAGACTGGGTGTTGTACATGTTTTAAAAGAACTATCCATGCCCCTGGCAACACACATTTTTCCTACATGCATGGACAGATGCAGCAAGCAAACAAGGAGAGCAGGAGGTGGCTGTGAGCACAAACCCGTCAGACGATGGAGGAGGAGGGGGACAGAGGTACAAAGGCTGGCCAGGCTTCACAGGTGGGGAGGGTTGTCTGGAGCGGAGGAGAATCAAACTGTGTTGAATAGAGGGAAGGTGAACAGTGGACCAGATGCTGTGAAAGAACAGGGTAAACACCAAAGAGGCACAAACCCCAAGGCACCGGTCTCAGGTTTGATTGAAAATAAAAGCTCCTTCCTCACAAGAGCAGATGAGAAGAGTATCAGTAAAAAGATGCCAATTAGTAAGAATGTCAGGAAGGATGAGACAGGGTGTTTGGGGAACGATGTATTTTGTCTCTCCCTCACAATGACATGTTTTGAAAGCTGCTTTAAAACAAACCCTGAGTGTTTTCAACAAGGGAGGGGACCTTTATTCTCTTTTTTGGACAGGGTGATAGGAGAAGGGGATGGAATGTGTGACGTATATTGATAATGGTTCACAGGGAGCAGGCATCTAAGACCCAAAAGACTGGCCACGTCAGGAATATTTTTATCAATGAGTTATTTGAATATTTACATTTTGAAGAAAGAATCTTCTTTGTTTGCTCTGCACACCAGGGACTTCTTGGCCAGTCTAAACAGCAAAGATTTCTAATGTAAATAATTGTTCTTCTGCCTTGTGTCATGTATGAGGATTAGAGGTGGGAAGTCCCTCAAAGAAGAGAAGAGGGTGCCTTGAAGAAGATAAGACAAGCCTCAAAAGTGCCAGTGGAAGTGCGTACAGGATGTTTTCCCCTCTATTGCCCTCCTTGTCTCATGTATACCTGTGCACCTCCCGGGGTGGGATGCTGGGATTTTAGCGTTTTATGTCAGGTCATTTATTTTGGTAAACTGTGTATATTAGCTGAGGAGGGAGGAGAAGGCTGGCTCAGAGCATCTGTCCTTGTCATTATGCCAGCAGATACCTGGTTCCCACCTGGCAGTAGTTGATAACTTGGGCACTGATGGGGCTGCTCCTGGTTTTTTTTTTTTCTTTCCCTTAAGCTGCCTGTGGAAACTTGCTATGGTTTGAACACAGCCACTTTTTAATGCCAGCCTTCTGGCCCAAATACCTACGGCTTTGTGACTCTGGTGTCTGCCTCATGATTGTTGTTTCAGGGCCAGTAACATTGTAGAAGTTCTGATTCAGAAATTGTGCCTAGAGCAGGTCAAAGGAACTCACATTGAGATGGACTGTTCTGACTGTAAATGAGGAGCTTATTTTGCCAGGAGCGGGTCCTCTTTGCACTCCTGGGCTGGCAGGTCTTGAGCCATCAGCAGCACTCTGGAATCTTACCAGAAAATCTGCACGGGTTGCTATTCAAGAGACTTCAGAGGAAGGAGAGATCTTAGTAACTTCAGTTAATTTGGTGAATAGCTAATGAACGTCATGAAACAAGCTGAGGGCTGGAAGATCACCCTGAAGCTCCCATTTCTAACGTAACTTTAAAATAATCATATGCAAAGTAATGACGCATTATTGAAAAGGAAAAAAACCCCACCTGAAATTTCTGAGGCAAACTTCTTGGAGTGGGACTGAGGAAGATGATACCCATTTATCTGTGCATGTATATATAAAGCGCTGAAATAGGTTTATAGCTCTAAAAGCCCTCGTAACAGAGGGTCTATGCAACCTTCATCCAGCTCTGACCCCTGCGTGTCCCCGCGGGACAGGGCAGCGTGGACCTTCCCAAGCGGTGGCCGGCCTTGAGCTCCCAGCTGGAGCCTGGTGGGAACGGGCTCGGCCTTTCACTCGCGGGTTTCCGGCGTGACCTTGGCCGGCCGCTCGGGGAGGGTAATTCGGACCCTTTCTGCAGTGATGGAGGGCCCTGGGGCATCCCGCTTCTCCCCTGCCCCGGGGTCTCCTCGAGGCCGGGCCGCGGTGTCTCAGCAGAGAGCGGGGGCTCTGCCCGGGCCTGGGGTCGCTCCGGGAGGGAGCGGGGTGCCCGGGGGAAGCCCCCCGCCATCTCCGGCACACGGGGGCGGTGGCTCCCGTCCCGCCGGAGCCCCCCGGGG